>JAQHUG010000114.1:748855-760005 GCA_028555095.1 Dicrostonyx torquatus
GTTGCCGGGAATTGAACTCAGGACCTTTGGAAGAGCAGTCAGTGCTCTTAACCTCTGAGCCATCTCTCCAGCCCTGGTGTCTAATTCTTGATCCTTCATGTCCTGGCTTTCCTCCTAAGTGCTGGGATTACACTGTACTTGGCTTTACGATAATTCTGTGTGTGTGTGAGAGAGAGAGAGAGAGAGAGAGAGACAGACAGACAGACAGACAGACAAAAGTCTCACTGCTTAGCCCAGGTTGGCCTAGACGTCAGTCCTTTTACTGCTGCCTTCTAAGGGGTACCTGGAGTACCTGGAGCTTCAACCTAAGGCCTCAAAACATGCCAGGCAAGTGCTGTTCCACTGAGTTTCATCTCTAACCTTCTTTTCACTTATTTGTATATACATTTTAGATTTACTTACTTTATTGATGAGTATTTTGCCTGCATGTTTATCTGTGCACCATGTGCTTGTCTGGTGCCTGTGGAGGTTAGAAGAAGGTGTGGGGTCTCCTGGAACTGGACTTACAGATGGCTGTAAGCCACCTTGTGAGTGCTGGGAACCAAACTTGGGTCCTCTGTAAGAGCAACAAGTGCTCTTAACTGCCGAAGTGTCATCATCAGTCATTGTACTGGCTAGTATTTATGTCAGCTTGACACAAGCTAAAGTCCTCAGGGAGGACAGAGCCTCAATTGAGAAAATGTTTCCGTAAGATCAGGCTGTCAGCATACCTGTAGGGCATTTTCTTTATTAGTGATTCAAGGTGGAGAGCCCAGTCCTTTGTGGGCGGGCCTACTTCTGGGCTGGTGGTCCTGGATTCTCGCAGAAACCGGGCTGAGCAAGCCAGTAAGCAGCACTCCTCCATGGCCTCTTCTTCTGTTCCTGCCTCCTGCTTCCTGCCCTGCTTGAATTCCTATCCTCGCTGCCTTTGATGATGAATTGTTAAATGGAGCTTGAGTGAAATAAACCCCAAGTTGCTTCTGGTTATGGCTTTCCTGCCAGCAATAATAACTGTAACTAAGACAGTTATCAATCAGTTTGAGGTAGTTGTTCAGGCTGTCTTTGAACTTGCCTCAGCCTTTGCTACAAAAGTGCATCATGCCTATCTAAGGTATCTATTAAAATCCAGCCTGCTTCTTATATCTTTCTAGGAATGATTACCCAGTTAGTTGTACTAGAAAGTATACAGAGGAGCAAGGACTAAAGAACCAGAGAAGCTGGGTGGTGGTGGCACACGCCTTTAATCCCAGCACTTGGGAGGCAGAGGCAGGCGGATCTCTGTGAGTTTGAGACCAGCCTGGTCTGCAAGAGCTAGTTCCAGGACAGGCTCCAAAGCTACAGAGAAACCCTGTCTCGAACCCCCCCCCCAAAAAAAAAAAAAGAACGAGAGAATAGTTGGGCGGTGGGTGGTGGTGCATGCCTTTAATTTCAACATTTGCAAGGTCGAGGCAGGCAGATCTCTGTGAGTTCGAGGACAGTTTGGCTACAGAGCTAGTTCCAGGACAGCCAAGGCTACACAGAGAGATCCTGTCTTGAAAAACCAAAAGAGAGAGACTGAGTATGGGTGAGAAAAATGAAGCCAAAGGACAATTATAAATGCTTTAAAAAAATTTTTCAGAAGTACTGTAGTGTTGGCATGTGCCCGGAATTACTACCTGCAGTAATAAATTAATAACATCCAAATTCTGCTTGGTATACTTGGACAGTAGCCCGGAAACTCAAATTAGGCTAGCAGGCTTTGAGGGTGGCCCTGTTCAGCAGTGTTCAGCATTCATTTGTTGCCATGTTTCCCTTTCTCTGGGTCTTTTTCCTTTCCCGCTCTGCTCTTCCCTCTTCCAGGCTGCCCTTCCTTTCAACTTGCTGATCATGCCGTGATGATTACAGGCTGGGCTCTTGGCAGTGGAGGCAGAAAGAGGTTGCTGGTTTGCTAACACCTGTCTCCCAGCTAAATGAATAGGCTCTTTTGTGGGTAGGGTGTTAAGGAAGCTGATTAGTACAATGCGGGCTCCAAGGGCTTACTAATGATACAGCATATGGAAATCGCAGGGTGATTTAGAACCATTGTAGGCTTCCCCCTTACACTATGTATTTATTTTTTATATTGGATTATCATATCAGCTGAACTTTTGCATGTAACCTATGAGTCTGTTCATTGCCTAAACAGACTAATTTCTGTCATATTGACTGGGAATCATTTATATTCTGCAGAAGTCCCTACCCTTAAGGGCCTTTGTATTGTTCAGTAGATGTCTAGTGTGTAATACAATTAAAGTTTTGTTCACTGAGCGCTGACATAATTAGTTTAATTTCTGCTCCTTTATATGTTCCTGTTGGCAGCTGGAAAATTAAAATACTAGATGTTGCATAAAACTGCTTTTTTTGAGGGTGATTTTACTGTCAGTTGAATGGACTTAGGCCCCAGGGTACATTTTTTAAGATGTCTTATTCAACTTGCCTGTAATAGTCTCCTTCTCTGTATAGAATTAATGTATTAAGACACATAATTGGCTATTTAAGCATTCAGCAGAGACAGTGTTTGGCCTTTTACCCCATGATTATATTTTTTCCTACATCTCTTTTGAGGAAATGTGTGTAATTTTTGGAAACTCTTAAGTATATCACAGTTCCATGAGCACAGGACTGTCGCAGGCCTGAAGACGGGAGTGGCTCTCTCTGATAAGCCGTGTATTTAATTCTCTCCCCGAAGGGTCGGCCTGTTCCTTTTAGATCATAGCACTTGTAAAGTTGATGTGGAAGTGGGAAGGCTGTGAAGCCCGGTAAATCCTTTCATAATTTTCCTGTATGTTTCACAGAAATGGCTTTGACTGTTGGCAACGGAGCTTGCTCTCAAGGAGGCTTTACATTTAATTATTCTAATCCTCACTTAATTTCCTACGGGACTCATGGGGAGAGCCTCACCAGGCTGCTATCGTGGCTATGACCTACGCGGGTTTTTATCTGTGCTAAGGCGCCAACCTTTATTTGCTTATTTATTTTAAGTGAAAAGTGACCTTGGTCTGGTAATTTCTCCATTGTCTTCCCGTACAAAGTGGACAGCATGCTTTCCTGCTGTCTCAGCAGCCTTTCCAGATGAGCACAGTGGAATTTTTGGAGGGGGTTGGGGTGGACCCAGGCTTTATGATGCTGCCAGGCTGGTCTCCACCTTGTGGGGTCAGGTGACTCCCCTGCCACAACCTCAATAGCTGTGAATTTTGGTTTTCAGGGGATGAGTGTTACTTGACTTTGTCAAGCCGGCTTCTGACCTCCGTTGTCTCCTGGTTTAACCTTCATGCTCGCCTGCCTACCCTGGCAAGGGAAGACACTGCTCCACAGCCTCTGGGATGTAGAGTCTTCGGGCTAGTTGTTCCCACCACTCAGAACCTGACTCTCTCCAAGAGGAGGGGAATCATCCCCATTTGAACCAGTGGGGTTTCTTGAGCTTTGTAACTGTCTGGCTCCTCCTTAAGGAATTGCTGCCTAGCCATCCCTAAGTGTCCAGAGGTCGGGCCAGCTGGAGACTCTGCTGGCCGCTGAGTAGTCAAGGGCAGTTCATTAGTAGTCTGCTCACCATTGTTTATTTGCTGGGTTGTGTTAATAGATTTGAAAGAAAGGAAAGAGCCTTTCCTAAGTAGAGCACCCCTCCCCCACCCAGCTTTCTCCTGTTACCTCATTTGTTTTGGAAACTTTCCAGGCTTGGGATGATCTCTTGAACACACTGACCTAGTGACAACATGAATCAACATACAGTATCGTAAAATGTCCTCCACCCCCTATTTTTCTTCCTTTTTTACTCAGTCATGACTAAGACCAAGATACCTGCTTTGGAAATAACCATTGCCTCATCCTCCCTCCGTTGGTTTCCAGGTTCCCCCAAGTCTTGAGTCAGGTTTGGTTTTAGCCTCTTTTAACCACAGAACTAAATCATAAGCTTTACTTGAAAACACTGGGTAAATGCTCAAACTCGAGGAAAGAGGGTGTCTTCTAGTGCTCTGACAGGTGGGCCAGTAGAAGTCCAGCTGTGTGGAGGAATGGTTAAAGTTAAATAAATTTCTCTGATTTTTACAGATATGTAACCATTGTTTGGACACTTTGGATATTTGTTGGAATAGAGAGGATTAGAGGCTAAAATTATATGCATAGGGGCAGGAAAGAAAATCTGCTGGGAGGTGGTGCACCCTTTTTTTTGAGACAGGGTTTCTCTTGTGAAATTGCCCTAGAACTCAGTCTGTAGACCAGGCTGGCCGTGAAATCACAGGGATCTGCCTGCCTCTGCCTCCCAAGTACTGGGATTAAAAGGCCGGCTTGGTGTACTTTTGATCCCAGGAGCACTTAGGAGGCAGAGGCCCGCCTGGTCTACAGAGCTATTCCCAGGACAACTAGGGCTACACAGAGAAATCCTGTAGTGGTTTGAGAGAAAATGCCCCCACCCCCAAAGGGAATGGCACTATTAGGAGGTATGGCCTTGTTAGAGTAGGTGTGTCATTGTAAGGGTGAGCTTTGAGGTCTGTTTTGCTCAAGCTTTGCTCAATGTGATACTCAGATCAATTCCTGTTGCCTCTGAGTCAAGATGTAAGAAATCTCAGCTCCTGCTCCAGCACCCTGTCTGCCTGCATTCTGCCATGCTCCCTGCCATGATGATAATAGACTAAACCTCAGAACTTTAAGTGAGCCACCCCAATTGAAGGGTTTTCTTTATAAGAGTTTCCTTGCCCATGGTGTCTTTTCATAGCAATAGAAAGTCTAAGACAAACTCAGTCTTGAAAAACTGAAAAAAAGAGAGAGAAACTTTGTTCATCTCTAATTCTGCACTTTGGGCAACACTGTCATCTACCAGTGGGAGAGCTGTCGCAATCTTTGTCAGAGTTTAGGCCTTTACTAAGTTGGTGGGAAGAGGGGAGGCAGAATAGTTCCTAGAGAACTTGACAAAGGCCCTCTACCTTTTGGTTCACCTTTGGTCATATGGTGGACTGAACTCCAGGTGACAGACCGAGCTCAGTGTTCCCCAACATTACAGTGCGGACACAGATGTAGACCAGTAGCTTGTGGACTAGTGACAACCAGTTACCACAGTGCACAGTTCTGTACCCTCAGATGGTTTCCACCAGACTCCTAAGTCACATTTCCTTGGCTACATCTGGTAGAATGTTTCTTCCTTTTCTCTCTTTCTCCTTTGTTCCTTTCTCTCCCCTTTTCCTCTCCCCCTCTTTCTTCCTCCCCACAACCCCACATTTTGCTTTGCTGTGTTGAGACAGGTTTTGCTGTAGATGCGGATGGCCATGAACTTGTGGCTCCTCCAAGTTTGCCTCCCTTGTGCTTTAGTTTCAGATGTACTACACCACCACACCTGGCTTCAACACAGCCTCAAACTTCCAAAACTAGTATCAAAAGTGAAATATTTTTAGAAAGACAAATACTTAATAAAACAAACAAACAAAACAGGGACTGGAGAGAAGGCTCAGTAGCTAAAAGCACTTGCTATTCTCGGTGCCTACATGGTGGCTCACAGTCATCCTAGGCATGCATGTGGCACACATACATGCATGTAGGCAAAACATTCACACTGAATAAGTAAAATGAAATTTCTTAAGGAGGAAAAAAGCCTCAGAGTCAGAGCACTTGCTTAGCACATGGGAGTCAAGTCCTGGGTTTGGTTCCAACAGTATGAATGTGTGCATGTACACACACACCCACACACCTCCACACACCCTTCTGGCTTTGTTTGAGAGGAAGTAGAACAAATGTAAGGAGTTCTGAATAGCATGTCAGGAAGGCAGGTTTTGACGCTGTGACATGTACCTAAGTGTTTGTTTTTGAGCTGTTCTCACTAAGGCTGGCCTTCTAACTCTTCACTGTGCTGCTTTCGACTCCCAAACACTGAAATTACAGGTGTGCATTTAACCTCCCTCAACCAAGCATCACTTTTGGAACGTGGATAGGAATTGGAATTTGCTACTAACATACTTTGAATATGAAAGTAGTGAAACATACTTTGTGTATGTTTTAATATGCTGACTGCAACATCTTTCGTGGAGATAGCACACATTGTGCCCTTTTGTTTGTTGTTTGTTTTTTTTTGAGACAGGGTTTCATTGAGTAGCTCTGGCTATCCTGGAACTCCCTTTGTAGACTAGGCTAGCTTCAAATTCAGTGATCAGCCTGAATCTCTTCCGGAGTGCTGGAATTAAAGGTGTGCGCCACCACCGCCCATCTGACATTGTTCCTTTTTATTCCTAGAGCTTGGTGAGGTTCTGTATCTCAAAATTTAGTTTTCATCAAATCTTTTAAAATGCAGATTCTAGCCCCATATGGTGGCACATGCCTTTGATCCCAGCACACTCAGGAGGTGGAGACAGGCAGATCTCTGAATTCAAGGCCAACTAGGATTGCATATTGAGACACTAAAACAAGAGTTCTTTTTTTCTAGCCCAGACCTGTGGAGGTTTAAGTGCATGGAAGTGAGGTGGTAGCATTCTGTCTGATACAGCTAATTTCTAGTCCCCACTTGGAGAAGGTATATCAGTGAGAAAAGAACTCTTTATGTTCAAAACAAAACCAAAAAGTTTGAGAATCGCAGAAGTCTTTATTTTATAGAGGAGATAGTGAAGGCACAGAGAAACGAAGGGATTGAAGTCAGATCTGTCTCCTGATGGGTGCTATTTTCTGATACTACTGCAGCATGCTTCCTTCCCTCCTTCTGTGCCTTATATCAGAAGCTGTGAGGTTGTGAGAGCAAGGGCACTCTGGTTCCTTGTAACAGCAGTGACTAGCTGGCACTTAGTATGGGAGGGTTAACATATAGGGCTAGAGAGATAGCTCAGAGGTTAGCAGTACTTGTTGCTCTTGCAGAGGGATCTGGGTTTTGTTCCCAACACTCAAAGGACAGGTCACAAACCTGTGTAACTCCAGTTCTGATACCCTTTTCTGCTGTGACATTCAAGCAGACATACATGCAGACAAACATGTACATTCATGCAGACATACATGTACAGACATATATGCAGGCAAAACACCCAGACTAAACTGATGATGTCCTAAACTGTGAAGGACCAGCTATCTCCCCTCCCCCCTCAATAGGGTTTCTCTGTGAAACAGTCCTGATTGTCCTGGAACTCACTTTGTAGACCAGGCTGGCCTTGAACTCATAGAGATCCACCTGCCTCTGCCTCCGGAGTGCTGGGATTAAAGGCGTGTGCCACCACCATCCAGCTTAAAGAACCAGCTTTGTAAATGGTTCCCTCCTACCCCTGACCCTCATCTATCACCAAACTATTTTTGTAAGTTGTAAGAGGAAAAATGAACAGAAAAATCATGGGCTTGAATGTCATAGCAGTGTCAAAGTGCTGTGAAAATATCTTAGTGTTTACATGATTTTCTGTCTCTCGGCAGATCTGGTGCACACTTTGAATAGCATTGTTTTAGGTGGTTGTGAGGCTATCTGAAGAATTTGATGCTGTGGGTCTAACATCACTTTCTCTCTAGTGCTGCTTGTAACTGTAGCAACCAAGTGAGACGCCTGCTCCATCACCTAGGGAATTCCTAGGTTAGAACTATACAATGTAAGAGTTAGGTGAATGGACATTACCCTCGCTGTATTTAAGAGTAAATTGGTGGACATTTATATTGTCAGTTTCTTCTCAAGGTGAAGATAACTTTTTACAAATGTCCTAGAGAAATATAGTAGCTTTCTGTTCATCCTTTACAAGAAGAAAGGCTGGATCGTTCCACTACTGACATTTATTAAAAAAAAAAAAAAAAAAAAGTAAATTGGTAGAATTGTATCAGGAGACATACCCCAGCTCTTTTGACGAAGTGCCATCATTTTCAACTTCTTGGCCTGTAACGTTTAAGTCACTACCAACAAAAATACTAAAAGACAGAGAATAGCAAATGAAATTTCGAGGTGTGTGCTTTGAGCATTTCATTTCTGCTTACTTTCCAGCTGTCCTGTGTAAGAAGTGTGGGAAGAAGCACTAGGCATTTGTATTGGCTGTAATGTCCAAATTGGTATCTGTTTGGGGCTGGGTAGAGAGCTCTCTTGATGTGTGCTTTTCGTTCCAGTTTGATTGATTGTTTAGTTGTATGAAATTTTGAACTAGAAAGACTATTGGGACATTATTTGGGTAATTAAACAGTAATGAAGCTGTTTGGATGTTTGCAGGGAACACGACGATAGTTTGAATTGTTCAGAAGCAGAGCTGGTCAGAGGTGTGGTGTCTGTGGCTTCTGACATAGCTCTCCAGACTGCTGGCCATGCTGAGCCTTTGTACAGATATTGCTTAACACGTTGGGAGAGAGTTTGTGTCTCCGATTCCAGTGTTTATGTTCCCCCCCGCCCCCGAATAGATGTGGAAGTTGCAAAGGGGAGAAAGGCATTGCTCGTGTCCAGGTAATTCTTGGCAAGTGGCTTCCTCACAGCATTTCCAGAGCAGATCCTCCCCTAGCCTACTGAGGAAGAGTGCTTTATGGGACCGCTTTGACCTTGGGCCTTTCTTTCCTGTTAATGACCAGTTGGTTGGCTATCCTGCTGTCAGGTTGTGAGGCATCTTACAGTGGGCCTTCGCCAGTATAACTTACATTAGGAAAGATGGGTGGGGCCCATGAATAAGGGTACAGATGACTCTGAAAGTCCTACTGCCTGCCCTGTGAAGTCTTGATTTTGACTTTGAACATTTCCTTTGGTGACGGATGTAATAAAACTGTCTCTACAAACAGCCTCCTTCCTATTGGAATCATATGCTGGCCATAGGAGCTTGGGAAGCTGGGTGTGTTCGGCAGGGTTTATTTTACCCACTCTGTTGTGGAAGATGATCTTTTTCTGAATGAAGTTGTATGTGATCTAATGCTCTGTAGATCAGACTGGCCTTGAACTCAAAGGTCAGCCTGGAAGGTTTATTCTTGCCTAATATGAGAGAACTTTTTGTGTAAGACTCATCAAAAGACTGGCGTTTCTCTTGCTGTGTGGAATATGCCTTTGTGCTGTATTTTACTTGAATGAGAAGTGCCAACTCAGTGCTCGGTGGGAGAGCATTTCTCTAGCACGTGCCAGGCACGGGGTTTCTTCCTGTACCACAAAAACCAAACAGAACAAAACAAAACACACAGCCTGTGCCAGGACTTTTATCATATTAACCCATTTAGCCCTCCTGGCCATCTAACAGGATGTATGTTATTACCTGTGTTCCACAGATGTGAAAAGACCAAGAGCTGGCCTAAGACCACCAGCATTGAAACTGAACCAGCTGAATGTAGTAGTTGAATGTAGTTAGTTGTTTTACTCTTTTGGATCTTCATGCATTGCTCTTTGGGGACTGCTACCCAACTCCCAAATAAATCACACAATCTTTTTCTTACTTATGAATGCCTGGCCTTAGCTTGGCTTGCTTCTAGACAACTTTTTTTTTTAAAGTATCCCATCTACCTTTTGCCTCCGGGCTTTTACCTTTCTCTATTTCTCTACATCTTTGCTTTCCTTCTTATTCAGTGTGGCTGGGGACTGGCCCCTTTTTTCACTCCTCAATCTCCCTCCCTCCCTTTTCTTGCACCTTGATCATCTGTTCCCACATTTCTCCTCTTATTTATTCTTTCTGCCTGCCAGCCCCACCTATCCTTTCTCCTGCCTGGCTATTGGCCGTTCAGCTCTTTATTAGACCAATCGGGTGTTTTAGACAGGAAAGTAGCACAGCTTCACAGAGTTAAATGCAACGTAAAAGAATGCAACACATCTTTGCATCATTAGAACAAATGTTCCACAGCATAAACAAATGTAACACATCTTAAAATAAAATTCCACAGCAGTTGAGTTCCCAGCACTAGGCTGTCATTGCTGGCCACCCCTTCAGCTCATCTAATGCACACACTTTTCAGACTGGGCCTTTACAAATAGATTCCATTTCATATAATGTCGGCTTAAAACTTGTTTTGAGACATGGACCTCCTGTGGAATGCTACTTAGAAATGACGTATTTGTTCCTAATTTTCCTAGTTTACTTTTTGTTAGTACTAAAGAATTGTCTTATCATTTATTCATAATCCCCAAATTTTAAATGTATAAACCAGCCACCCTTAAAAGCATATTTGGCTAAATATCTAAAGCTTTGGTTTAGGAAGATTTCATCGGTGGGCTTTCAGATCATTTTTCTTTTCTTTTTTTGAACACATCTTCCTGTTTTTGGGTAGCTTTCTTCACAGATGGAATCCTCCATGAGCTATGTCGTAGATGGACTTGCATGTTGGGAGTGATGTTACTGAGAGAAGTGGTGGCAGCCCATGTTGCTAAGACACGTGGGTCACATAGAAAGTAGAACTTGGCTCAAAGTGGTGGCAGCCCATGTTGCTAAGACACGTGGGTCACATAGAAAGTAGAACTTGGCTCAAAGGGAGAGCATCACAGGATGCAGAAATACTGTCGCTATCTTTTCCTACCCTCCTGGTCACATGTGTAAGGCCTTGCTCTGGGTAGCAGCTGCCAGCTACAATGGAGGTCAGTCTCACTCTAGACATACCATGTAAGCAAACCTGTTTGCAGCAACTGATTGCACTGCCTGATGCATGGACAGCCACTGCTAACCACACCCTGGGACGTACAGTTAGCTTGTCTGACTGCTCTGGTTCTTTCTCATTGGGTATCTGACTGCCTGCTGAGCTGAACCAGTAGAGAGAGTGCACTCTGTGTGGGTTCCTTTGCTTCTGGCTATAGGGGAAACAGAAAAGTGTCAGGGAGGGTTAACACACAGATTAAGCCTGAATGGATTTCAATTGGGCAAGCAATCTTTCCTTGCTTCAAGAGTCTTTTTAAATCCTCATCTAGCATAGCATTGCCTGCAGAATAGTCTGAGAAGTGCGGCATGCAAACTTTTTTTTACCAGTTCTCCATAGTTGGTGGACAGTTCACTAATTGTACTTTGTTTTTTATTATTATTATTATTATTTTTTTTGGCTTTGTGTAGCCCTGAGTCTCCTGGAAATCACTAGGTAGATCGATTAGGTTTATCTTAACTGAGATCTACCTGCCTCTGTGTCCTGAGTGCTAGGATTAAAGGTGTGCATTGCCACACCCAGTCTTCACTAATTGTTTAAGAAATTCTTTTATATTTTAAGGGATATCTATTTTATTTTATCTATATAAATGTTTTTCTTGAAGAACGGGCCACATAGAAAGTAGAACATGAGGC
>JAQHUG010000114.1:763653-782165 GCA_028555095.1 Dicrostonyx torquatus
AGAAATGTCACTTTGGGAGGCAAAGAATCCAAAGGTATTATATAGTATATATTTTATATTAAGGTATTACAAATTCAAATGGTCTCCAGCATTGAGTTACTTTGCTCTGAGAGGAAGGTTATTGGGCCAAGACAAGTAATAGGATGAGAGCCTGAGAGCCTAATAGCCAGTTCATTATGCAGCCATTAGATTGTTTGGGTGATGGAGTTTGATGACATGGACTTCTTCCTTGCCCCTTTTCTGTATGATCAGCTCAGGAAAAGAGCTAAGAAATAGCCCCATGTAGAAAATTACACCCACAAATGGCTCCAAGATTTCCATTGCCAGGTTTTGCCCAAGACAGCAATTTGATCATATTGCCGACAACCTTTCTCCCAGTCCCATCATCAGGACCTTAGACTGTCCTGACAGCTTCGACTTCTGTTGCTGTGTGCTTGCTCCATTTTCAATTACTGACATACAGGAATGTAGATTTTACCGTGGCTGAGGTAGGTGGTTGCTCACCTCTTGATACTGGATACCTTTCCTGAGCTATGAAGGATTAGATCACCGTGAATAAAAAAGCGCCCACAGTTGCATTAGCGAATACATTCTGGTAGCTGTACCAGAGGGACAGGCTGGGGTGGCACACCCTCACTCTGCCTGAGGTCGTTTGCGGGAAAGTGCTGTTGAACCAAAAAGCAGCTTGAGCCTCAGCTGTGCTAGTTCCTGTGTCTGAACACGAACATGGCTCTTTAAAGATTAAAGGACTGCCTGGCCCCAAGATGGAATGATCTCTGCTATGGCGACAGCTTCTCTCTCCCAGGAGAGGTCATTTTATACAGCAGGTTTGTGCTTCCAAATGTGACTGGGAGCTGCACTGGCTGATCCTGTGGTGATAAGTTGACATTTGGGCACTCTCAAGACATATGAGCTCTGGAGCATCCCATGGTTTGGGTTTCTGGGAAAACTGCCTCATCAGGAAGTCAAAAGCCTCAACTTTCAACCTGTCCCCATGGGGGAGGCGGTCTCCTTTGTTCGTTTGACTGTTTTATGGAGTCAAGTGAACTTGAATTTTCTCAGCAATAAAATGTCCATGAAGTCCCTTGTGCTGCGTCCCAGGTGTCCAAGCAGCTCATTGTAACCAAAGTGTAGGTTATGAGTAGTTAGAGTAATTGTCTTTTGGAGACTTGAGAGAAATAATGGCCCAACCAAGAAAATAAGTAACAGTTGAGTTTTATTCTGTGTGTGATTCTTGTGGCTAAGAGGACTGATGTCGAGGACCCGTGTGACTTCTGTTTAACTCGTCAGTCTTTGAAAACACACTTCCTATTGCTCTGTTCATGCTTCAGGTAAGTAGCAGTAACCGCCAGGCACGGTCTCAGGCTGGTTCACGTCTGAACCTCCTAGAGAGGGAGCAGCTTTTTTAAAATCAGCTTCTGGGGCATCCCCACTTCTGTTCACTCAGCAGTGGAGGGAGTGCGGTGGAAGTCATCATTCTCCCTGAGTACTCTTCTTGGTTCTTAAGCCGCACTAGAGTTGATTCTCGAGTATCCTAAAGCTTACTTCATTTTTCCTGCTTAATTTCTGTGGCTCATCAGATGAGAGATGTTTGTGTGGCACCTATGTTATTTTTATTAAGGAGTAGGTACACTTGTTTATTTATAAAGGGGATTAGGTGGAGAGACAGCTCAGTGGTTACGAGCACTATTACGCCAGGTGGTGGTGGCATACGCAGCCTTTAATCCTTTAATCCCAACACTCGGGAGGCAGAAGCAGGCAGATTTCTGAGTTTGAGTCCAGCTTGGTCTACAGAGTGAGTTCCAGAACAGCCAAGGTTACACAGAGACCCTGTCTTGAACCCCCCTC
The DNA here is from genome assembly GCA_028555095.1 of Dicrostonyx torquatus. NCBI lineage: Eukaryota > Metazoa > Chordata > Mammalia > Rodentia > Cricetidae > Dicrostonyx > Dicrostonyx torquatus. The sequence continues at coordinate 765,502 of JAQHUG010000114.1, forward strand.
TTCAGAAAAAAAAAAAAAAAAAGCATGATTACTTTTGTAGAAAACCTGAGTTTGAGTCCTGGCACCCACATCACCTGTAGCTCCCTCTCTTCTGGAGTCCATGGGCATTGATATGTGCATACCCCCGCTCATACTTACATAATTATGTATATATTTTTAAAGGTATGTTGGGGCAGTAAGAGCCCTCCACACCAGCAATTAGAATTTGGCAGTGTCTGGGACAGACATTGGTTCTTAGAAATTTTGGTCTTACTGATTTACTTTCAATAGGATGTTGATGTAAGATTAATTTATGAAAAAGAAATGTACTGAGTGTGGTGGACATGCCTACAGTCTCAGCATTCAGGAGGTGGAAGATCACTCATTTGAAGCCTGTCTGTGCTACATACAAAACTGTCTCAAAAAAATTTTACTAGTAAAGTTAAAAATGGCTTCCCAGTCCTGCTGCCTATTGTAGCTCTTCCTGAACACGTTGTCTTCTGACCTCTTTTCACATATCCTTGCTAATTTTATATGGACTTAGGAGTCTAAAGATTCTTGAGGAGCCGGGCGGTGGTGGCGCACGCCTTTAATCCCAGCACTCGGGAGGCAGAGGCAGGCGGATCTTTGTGAGTTCGAGACCAGCCTGGTCTACAAGAGCTAGTTCCAGTGCAGGCTCCAAAGCCACAGAGAAACCCTGTCTCGAAAAACCAAAAAAAAAAAAAAGATTCTTGAGGAATGAGTTTTTTTTTTTTAAAAATTTAACTTTATTTTATGTGCATTGGTGTGAAGGTGTCAGATCCCCTGCAACTGGATCTTCAGACAGTTGTGAGCTGCCATGTGGGTGCTGAGAATTGAACCCAGGTCCTCTGGAAGAACAGTCAGTGCTCTTAACCACTGAGCCATCTCTCCAGCCCCGAGGAATGAGTTTTTAACTAATTTTTTTCATAGTTGTACTATTAGGAAAGAAAAGTCATTATATGCTTAGTCCAAGTAAAACCATGTTTGAGATGTATGCAAGTTTTATAATTTTAATTTTCAGTGTGTGGAGGGAAAGACCAGACAGCACCTTCTTGGGCGTTGGTTCTCTCTTGCCTGTTTTTTTGGCAGTATCTCTTGTGTGCTGTTTCAGACTAGCTAGCCTACAACTTCTAGCTGATTGTCCTGTCCCTGCTTCCTGTCTCATCTTCCATTCCTGCCATTGAGTGTGGAGAATACAGATACATATCACTACCTCCAGGGGTGGGGTTGAGCTTGTCTAGCTTGCAGAGCAAACACTTTTTACCCAGTTGACTCATCTTCATGGTGTGTCTGTATGTCTCATGCTGGCCTGCAACTTTCTATGTACCCAGACTGGCCTCAAAATCATGCCCCGTCTCAGCCTCAGCCTCCCAAATGCTGGGATTACAGAAATGAACCACCATAACCAACCCATTTATTATATATATATATGTATATATATATGTATATATATACATATATGTGTGTGTGTATAAAATACCCATTTTTCAAAAAAACAGCAACCCTATTAATAGTTTTATAATAGTTAATAGTTTGGGGTGGTAGGTTGCATAAATTTTCAGATTGAAAGAACTTAATGGCAGAACCAATGCTGTTTTCCTTGTTCCTACATAGTCTGTTTTTTTACATAATCTCATAAAACCTCAAGTGTCCGAAGCCATTAGTTCAAATTTAGTAATTTTTATGAGATCTCACTTTTTCTAGTCTTAAAGGAGGTGCTAGGGTAGAGTATCGCTGTCAGAATCTCAGAGAGGGACATGATAGCCCCGTGAAGCCGACTGGTGTCTTAGCAAATGTTTTTGGTCCTGAGTAGTTCTTGGTGTGGTTCACATCGACTCCTAGTGCCCTGCACTGCCTAGGTTTTTGTCGCCCTAAAAGCTTACCAGTGTAGGAGGGGCCAATAGCTTTTGTAACAACACCATGACATTTTCCAAGAGGCTGTGTGTGTGGACATCAAGAGTTGCTTTATATTAGACTGTGGGGCTTATCATCAACTACAGAAGGATGTTCTGAAGTGTGGTTCATGAGATAATGGTTGTCAGCTGCTCCAGAGATGTTTTATCTTTTGAAAAGGACTAATTAACACACATTGCAGGGAAACTTGTCTTTAAATACTGGCATTTTCTGAATAAGAAACACTGACGGGGAGACACCAGGGGGTGTTTATAACACCTTCCTCTACAGTGCCTGTCCCTCTGGAACTGCTTAGTTATGAAGAACTGGACGAGTGGGATGAAACAACTTGTTCGTTGGAAAGGAATGAAATAGCAGTTTTTAAACCCAAATTCTGTCTGTCTATACTTTCTGTTGTTAGTGGTTTTTGTTATTTTTGTTTTGTTTTGAGACAGGGTCTTACTCTATAGCTCTGGCTGTCCTGGAACTCACTTTGTAAACCAGACTGGCCTTGATCTTACAGAGATCCACCTGCCTCTGCCTGGTGTTGGGATTAAAGTTGTGCACCACCACTGCCAGATTTGCCTGTACATTTTAATTAACCTATCATTTACTGACTGGCCGCCTGTGTTGGCAGCTCCATTCAGAGTTCATGCCATTTGAAAGCTACCTTGAAAGGTGAAGGAGGCCAGGTGTGGTGGCCTTGAATGCCCCTTGCTGAGAAAGAACTGTGGATTTGAGGGGAGCACTCACATGTCTTTACTAGAGAAGAGAAGGATCTTACCAATTTCTCTCTTGTCAAAGCATCTAGGGGCTGGAGCGATAGCTCAGTGGTTAAGAACCCTGGCTCCTTTTTTATAGGGTTTGGTTCCTAGCACCTACATGGCAGCTCACAGCCATCTGTAACTCCAGTCTCAGAGGCTCTGATGGTCTCTTCTGGTCTCCTCAGGCATCATGCAAGTGTGCACAGACATATGTGCAGGCAAACACGCGCACACATAATTTAAAACACCTAGACTACAAGGACTTGATCTCTGTTTTCTTTATATAACACCAATGCCAATTCTAGCCTGTCAGGGCCAATTCAATAATAATGACTAGCTCTTGATGAGCCATCATTCACAAATTGATTTTTACACAGACAGGCTAATAAGAAAGAATTGATATACATGAAGGGATTTTGCTTATTTTCAGGGCAAATGTTAAGGCAGCCTCCTATGTTCCTTAGACACCCAAAGATAGGATGGTAGATGATTTAGCTTCAGCATGGAGTGTAGCAACTGTGAGAAAAGAATTCTGATATTTTAGTTTTAATGAGAGAAGTCTAGTTGTCTAAGGAAATGGAGAGGTCAGAGGAGGCTGAGTTGAAAAAGAAGTGAGCCTGGTTAGAACTGATAAAAATTCACCAGTAGGATTCCACCAGGCCTTAGTGACTCCACTCGTTCTCCCAGTCCACTGACCCAAGTGTTAATCTTTATAACAGCAAAGCAAAGCAACATTTGTATCACCCGGGAAGATCTTGAGAGCTATGAGCCTGCTAACTGCAGCACCTGGCTGTGGAGGGCCTCAGGCTGCTCTGAGATGAAATTTCAGGAACTGGCCACCAGAGCTTTCCAGGTAAGGGCTCCAGCAGTGGGGGGAAAATGAGCTTTACCTGCCCCCAGGTAACTCTGCCCTTGATTGAAGACAATCAGTGGGGTGCCTAATTGTTAGGCTGCAGTTGCTCGCTAGTGGCGCAGGAAGGGTTGTTTGGGAATTAGGAGTTTTGCTGGCGTGAGTCAGCACTGTCCTGGGTAAAGCCTAAGCTCTGTTGCAGTGTTGATTAACAAAGATCCGTCCCCAGGCGGCACCATTCACTGTGCCTGAAAGCAGCTGCTGTTGGCCCCTGAGATGATCTCATCAGAACATGGCTCCAGCAACCTCAGCTGCAGCCACTTCGGGCAGCCTACTGTCTGCTGTGGCAGTGTTTTGAGACAGGCAAAAACAGGTAACCCCAGATGGTTTTTGTTTTCTCATTTCCTAAAGCCAGACTAAGCTGGAAGTAGAAACTGGAAAATCCTTAGCCTTCAGACGTGAAATAAGGCTTCTGAATTTGGGAGTCTAAAACCAGCTCTTCCATTCTTTGAAGAGGTCCTTAAGGGGACAGATTTCCTTTCCTTGGGGATGTGGGTGTTTTAGACCTGACTGAGCAGACCAGTGATTGCATAAGAGGTATGCAGCTCTACTCATTTTCTGTCCTTTTTGTGTCTTACGAGAAACCGTTTGATCAAACTAAGTCATGATGAAAGTAAGGCAGGTACCTTTTCTAGTAACCGGCTGCTGAACCGGGATGCTGGTAACCAGTGGCTTCTTGCCCACAGTCCTTTCTTTGAGGGGCTGTGAAGAACACCCTCCTCTCATTCCTGGTTTTGTTCAGATCCCTGATCATCTCTTCCCTGCTTTTTATCTGTACCTGAAGTGACGCTGTCGTCTCTAGACATTCTCCTTCCTCCCGGGCTTTGGGCATGTGGGCCTTCTCTCAAACACCTGGTCAGCTGATTTAGTCCAGAAGTCACTTCTTCAGAACCACTGCTTACTTTCTGATCCTGGGTGAGGCTCCATCAGGGTGTGCTGTTTACTCCAGCCCTAGAGTGGGGATGTAAGAACCTTGTTTGTTTTGTTCTGCCTGTGTATCCTACACTGAACCTTCCTTCTCATCTCTGACCCGCGTGCAGTCTTTGTCATTCTACACTTAGCCAGCAGCCTGCTTATGCTTCCCTGAAGTTCAGCAGGAGCCCTGTCACACCTTGCTCGCATGCTGCCCCTCTTCACTCTCTTGTCTCCCATCTGCCCAGCAGCACACTGTTGAGCCATTCTCCCAGCAGTCCTCACTTTTCCTCTCCCAGTGTCTTCTATTGTGTTTTCACATTCTTTTCACTATCTCATAAACGTGGAGGTGTTCAAGGCTTTGCCGTCTTCCTTTCCTTCGGAGACCCTGAAGTACGCTCTTAAATTCAGCTACCCTCGTTATATCTTACTACCTTAGCAGTGTTTATCAAGCCTGTACCTTATTGGCAATTGGACAAACCTTGATGAACTGTCTTTTGTGTATGTGAGACACAGCCAAAACCCCTGCTATCAAAAGCCTCTTAAACTCAACATCATTCTCACCTGCTGCCTTGTGTGCTATCTATGTATATTACTATCTATGTATATTACTGTCTATGTATATTACTGTCTATGTATATTACTATCTATGTATATTACTATCTATGTATATTAATTACTGTATGCTTGAACTTTGTTAGTTCTACCCACTATTCCTTTTCATTCATTTTTATGTTGACATCCTCTAAATGTAGTAGATTGTGGTTGCTAAGTCCTGCTGACTGTATTGGAGTACTGCTCATATGGCTCTTCTTCATCCTCGGTCGTTACATAAACTGCAGATGAGTGGACGTTTTAGAACAAGTTTTCCATAGCCAAGCATAGTGGCGCACACCTTTAATCCCAGTATTTGGGAGGCAGAGGCAGGTGAATCTCCAAGATTAAGGACAGCCTGGTCTAGAGTGAGTTCCAGGACAGTCAGAACTACATAGTTGAACCCTGTCTGGGTGGCTGTAGAGTGGGAGAGACAAAAAAAATTGTTTCCTCTTAATTTTTATTTTACATGTATGAGTGTTTTGCTTGTCTATATGCTTGTCATCATGTGCATTCCTGGTCTTTACAGAGGCCAGAAGAGGGCATTAGATCCCTTGTTACAAGTGATTGTGAGTCGCTGTTTGGGTGCTTGGAACTGAATCGTGGTCCTCTAGAAGTGCTCTTAACTGTAGAGCTGTCTCTCCAGCCCTTAGACATTTGTTTTTACTGTGTTTTGTTTTCTTTAAGCATTTCAGTGGTTTAGAGTTTAGTTTGTGAATACTTTTAGACAGGGCCCACCTTCTACAGATACTACCCTTTCCCAAGATTCCACATACCAAAGACTGATTTTGCCTGCAGGAAACTGATGCAAGTCCTGTTCAGAATTTCTCTGCTGGACTTCTGCCACTCTGATGTAAACCTCAGTGTACTCCCGTCTTCTCCATGTTGTTGCCAACATCTTCTTTTTGTTGTTGTTGTTTTGTTTTTCAAGTCGGGGTTTCTCTGTGTAACAGCCCTAGCTGTCCTGGAATTAACTCTGTAGACCAGGCTGACCTCGAACTTACAGTGCTGCCTGCCTCTGCCCTCTCAGCATTTTCTTCTTAAAGGCCAAATCTCATCTTCCTGTTCCTAAGTTTTAGAACCATTGCTGCTGACTGATTTGTAAACCATTCCAGACTTAACAGTGTCCTGATAGCTGGCCTATCTCTATCTCCCTCAGCTACCCTCACTAAATTGTTGATTTTCCCATTTCATGGTCATGACATATCCCTTTAGGCCAACAGTTCTCAGCATGTGGTCATGACCCCGGGGTCTATGTCCGTCTCACGGGGATGGCAACACAGGTATTTACATTGCGATTCTTAACAGTAGCAAAACTGCAGTTATGAAACAGCGACGAAAATTATTTTATGGTTGGGGGTAACCACAACGTGAGAAACTGTATTAAAGGGTTGCAGTATTGGGGAGGTTGAGAACCAGTGCACTAGGGATTGATCTGTTTCCTAATAGCAGCCTCTTCCCTAACTGCTGCAAAGGCTCATCCCCGGAAGATTTCTTTTTTTTTTTTTTTTTTTTTTCCGAGACAGGGTTTCTCTGCAGCTTTGGAGCCTGTCCTGGAACTAGCTCTTGTAGACCAGGCTGGTCTCGAACTCACAGAGATCCACCTGCCTCTGCCTCCCGAGTGCTGGGATTAAAGGCGTGCGCCACCATCGCACAGCCCTGGAAGATTTCTTATCTATAAAGTTTCTGACTTGAGTTTGATTATTCTTTCTTATTTGGGCTTCTTATTCTTCCTTATTCTGTCTTCTCTCCTCTTCTCTCTCCTCTCCCCTTCTCCCCCTTTCTCTTCCCTTCTTGTTCTCTCCCTCTCTTGTTCTCTCATTCTCTAGTTATCTTGTTCCTTGACTAAATTTGGTCCTTTGTCTGGAGCCTGGTACATCAGGCAGAGTGGCTGAAATGGATCCCTGGGGTCAAACCGTAGTTCTGAATGTCTTTATCATTCTTTTTAAGTGTTAGATGATCCATGTGCTCCCTGGTTAGATAGGTGGTTCCTGTTGGATGAACTTAGCCTCGTGGCTGCTTGTTTATTTCACTGGAATCTAGATAGTCACTGAGTTTATTTGAAGATTAAACAGCTTGATGAAATCTTGGCACACCATGCATGTTTGTATTTGTACGCATGCATGCCTGGTGCCCTCAGAGGCCAGAAGATAACATCAGATCATGGAACTGGAGTTAATGGCAGTTGTGAACTGCCTGGGATGGGTGCTGGGAACCAAACCCAGGTCCACTGCAAGAGCAACAGAACCATCTTAACTACTGAGCCATTTCTCCATCCCCATTGCCTAACATTTTTTATAGTGCATTACAAAACTATTTCTGTATTTAATTTTATCTGATGGATACAATAACCCTGTGTTGGATTGACTTTATTGCCCCTCCCCCCAACCAGTGGTTATAAAGCTAGTTCTGATATAGAAGCGTTTATTCACATAAAACTGGGAGGCGGTGTGTTCTTTTGTATCATTAAGCAACTAGCCTAGTCACTTGTAATTAAATAAACCTTGTCTATTTTTACATAAATAGTGCCTTTGCTCAGAAGGCAGGGGCTAAGGATCGTTTCTTTACCAGGCCACTTTATGATCAAGGTCGAAGAAGGAATAGAGATCTGGCCTTCTGTCTTATGCAAAGACCTCCATTATGGTTAGAGACTTCTGCACCCCAATTAAATGGGCTGTGAGTATGTATTCTTGTGCCTGTGTGCTGGGGATAGGGCCCAGTGCCTCCCATGTGCTAGCATGCAAGTGCTTTGCCCTCTGAGCTACAGTCCATCTGGCTTTCTGTTGTGCTTCCTTTTGTACTGTGAGACCAGGTGAAGAGAAAAGCAGGAAGTAGAGTGAACTGTGTCTTGTAGACATTCCAGTGGGGGATTACGTTTGCTGTCAGGCTTGGACTGTGAAATTATAGAAAAATCCATTGATCCATTGGAGCTAGGAAATAATGTCTGGTAGGTACAAATTGTTCAATTTTGGTTCCATTGTACTTGAGATGAATAAAAAGTTGAAAACTACGTCCAATTAGTTAAAAAGTTGTTAACCTAGAGAAACAAAAGCTAAGAGATAGCTTGATTCCCATCTTCAAGTAAAAGTATAGTTGTCAATGAGAGTTTTTTTTTTTTTTTTTTGGTTTTTCGAGACAGGGTTTCTCTGTAGCTTTGGAGCCTGTCCTGGAACTAGCTCTTGTAGACCAGGCTGGTCTCGAACTCGCAAAGATCCACCTGCCTTTGCCTCCGAGTGTTTTGTTTTTAATGAACTTCAGAGTCAACAGGATAGTTCCAGGACTACACTCCTTGGAGGGTAGAGTGTTGACATCACCCTGCAAAAGGACATGTGCTATGGTTGGGAGTATTGCTGCTAATGTTGAGACAATTTATCATATTAACCTTAGAGATTTTTCATGAGAGAATAATCAGTGTACAGGCATATGACTTACGAATTTGGCAGCATATCTGAGTCACCTGGGGGAAATTTACAGGCTTGGACTCCTAGGTACCAGACGCGTGACTCAGTGTCTCCTGGGGTTGTTAGTTTGTAAGGGACACTGTGTCCTCTCAGGTAATTACCAGCAACATGAGAGTGGGGGTAGGGTACAGGACCAGGTAAGTTTAACATATAGGATAGCTTGGTAGGTGCTTTAAGATGGCCACGCCTGACCTCCTGTTGCTTCCTGCACTTGGCTGAAGCTGCTTGGTATACTCCTCCATCCACACTTCCTCCTCTGAAGTCGTACTCATCCAGGCAGCACATCATCAGAGCGCCTTTCTCCGTGCTTTCCTCAGTTTTCTTTCTCCTAGTGTCAAGTGCGACAGTGTGTTTTAGTCTCTAACTAAATATTTGTGAAATGATTTGACTTCTTCCTTTTCCTCTACCTCCCACCGTGCTTCTCCTTATAAGAGGCTCTCAGTTTTTGTTGAATGGGCAAGTGGTCAGTTGAATGCATTCAGGAATGAAGTGATATTTGAATTCAGTTTCAAAGGTGATTAGGATTTGGGAATGAGAAATTAATTGTTCTGAAGTCTCCAGTGTAGATCATATTGCTTTCAGAAGGTGGATGAACTGGTTTGGAAGTGTTGAAAGGTTTGATTTTTACTTTTACTGTACTTAGTATGCCATGTGGATATCTAACAGGCTTTCAGGAATGCAGTATTGAAACTGAGGGTGAGACTGATGTCAGAAAGAACACCATGGGGTGTGTTCTTGCAGCCTGCTGCATGCCAGACGACCATGCTATAGGGTAGGTAAAGGAAAGACTCATAGAGCATCCTCTTGAACTGTGCCGGTCAGAATATTCCAGCCAGGAAAGGGACAAGTGCCTGGGGTCAATGAATACTTTATTTTTTTGAGAAATTGCAAATGGAGTGATAGAAGGTTAGAATGAGGAGAATGAGGGAGAGGTATAAAATGAATGGGAAGGCGGCAGAACCAGTCACATGGGTCCTTCCCTGTGCTTTATTCAAAAGCATGATGGGAAAACATTGAAAGCTTGAAACAGGAAAGGGATAAGTAGTGGAGGTTTATATATTTTCTTTTAAATAAATGTCCACTGTGACTACTCTAGCGAATAGAACGTGGCTGCATTAAGTACTTTTTTCAGTCTATCATGGCAGGAACGGCATGGCAGGGTACATGGTGGCTGGAGCGTGTTGTGGGCACCTAATGTCTGATAAGACCAGGGAGCAGAAAGCAGAAGATGTTGGTGTCTCCTATGTTCTGTGCCCCCACCCCATTATTTAGATCCCAGATCATGGGGTTGTGCTGCCCACATTCAGGATGGGTCTTTCCTCTCCAGAATACCCTGAAAGACAAACCCAGAGTCGCATTTCCTGAGTGATTCCAAATCCAGTCAGATTGATAAGGAAGACTGTCATAGTGGCAGAGAAGGGATCAGCGAAGACGTGTTTGCTCTGCAGCTTGGGAGCGGGAGGCAGATGGTCGGGTTACAATAGTGTCCACACTGAGAACATTTCCAAGTTTCTCTTGACCGCTCTTTGAGGTAGTCACATCTTTGTTTTGTTTGTTGTTTTTCCAGCCAGTCTGGTGCTTTATTGCTGTGACCACCTCAGGCCTTGACCACACAGCAGACAATGCCTTTCCTTCCTCTGCTGTTTCTTGGTCTCAGCTTCTCTTTGTGCTTGGTGAGCCAGCCGCACATGGCTCTAGTCTGCTTGGGTAGCAGGTCCAGAGGCTTGTTCCTTGCTCTTGTAGAATTTCCTGAGGTTTTTCCTTTGGATCTGGTTAATGGCCATGAGGACACTCATGATGGGTTTGGAGAGCTTGGTGCAGTACTGCCTGTCGCTTTAGCAAGAACTGGGACAGCTCCACCTTTGGATTGTCCTGCTGTTTTAGCATCTCTTCCTTGATCTTAGTCATGGCTCTGCTGCTCACTGCTTTGGGATGTCTAGCCCAAGAGCATCACATTTCTTGTTTAATATATTAATACCATATCACCATTCAAGCCTTTTTACATACTATTCACACAGATTTTATGTTAATTTTATGGGCCAGAGTTGAGTTTCTTCAGGCTTCTAGCTTGTCAGAATCCTCTTCTTCCATGACATTTAAATTTAGATTCTAAGGCCGATTTCTGAATTCTCACTCTGACTCCAGTCCAGCTATCCAATTTAGTCATGACTTTAGGATTGCTAAGGTTATTATCAGACTGCCTTTTTCTCCTGCCTGCCTGTGTCTCAAATCAAACCCAGGTACTTGTACTTAATGCGTCTTTGATTTCTTTCTCAGGTACCTTTGTTTCTGCTCTGTTTATGACTTACTAGTGTCCTCTTTCCCATGAAGCCTCCTTTGTCTGGTGCGTCACTGGGAGCGTCCCATCCTCCTGACTCCTCCACAGGAGTCTCTTTTGTGTCACCTTTATGCCTTTTCTTTTAGGGGCTGTGGATTTGGCGTTCATCTCACTGTGTTCTGTGAGCGGATCTGTGTGCTGACTTTTGCATTTCCCCTGGTGTCCAGTTCTGTTCCTTGCACACAGTAAGGCATTCTGTCTGTCTGTCTGTCACATGAGCACGTGGAGCTTCTGGCTGCCATTTGTCCCCTTTCTTTTCTTTCTGAGATGATTGTTGTGATCTGCTCTTGGCACTCACATACTTATCTGCTCCTTTCTCTCACCCAGATTTTCCCCCATTAACAGTCACTTGGTGTGGGTGTGCCTCCTGCTGGGTCCATCCCCCCACCCTCTTGTGCTTCTCTTTCCACAAGTCATGTGACTAGTGTGGGAACAAAGTGTGATTACATTAAGCTCATAATAAAAAGACTGCATATGAAGAATGGTCTTTAAGGTTTATCATTAGTTTTCTTCCAAGTGGGAAATTTTCTATCCCACATTGAAAGGGAAGAGAGGGTAGTTTTTTTGGGTAATAGATTGAGGCATGTAGTATTTCCACTATGGGATGCAGTATGTTAGAGACATCTTTTTAAACCAAAGAAACCATCCAGGAAGCCACAGGCACTTCCACCAACTGCTAATTTTAAATCTCTGAATTTTTTTTCTACAGCTGGAAGGATCATTAGAAATTAGTGGAGTTCCACCCTCCTATTTTCCTGATGAGGAGACAGACCAAAAGAAACTAAATGGCTTGTTCATTAAAGCCAGGCTGTTGTGCCCAGTCTTTACTGGGTGGTCTGTGGAACCTCTAGTGCTTGGAAAGCAGTGGAATCAGACCTAGTATGAGGTCTGCAGGCTGGGCTCTGGGCACTGGGGACCAGCTGACAGAAACCTGTTTCTTCTGCATTTGAAAGGGGGCCAAAGTTTAATCATGAAAACACTCTTAACTTTTGTGGCTCTTTTTTTCAACCTTCATATACCAAGTTTTGTTTTAGATTTCATTTCCTTATCTCAGCACCATTTGTGGTATTTTTATTGCTTATTGCAGGTCAGATGTCAGTATGAAGCATGGGAAATCCAGAAAATGTCGTAGAGGTTTGTGACTTATGAGTGCTTGCTAAGCAAATCTTTGACTTTAAATAGTAATGGATTTTCCTGTCCAGTGAGCTGGTTGTCAGAAGCCATGAAAGGTTACCTTCTTGTCAAAGGTCTAATGTTGAGCTGGAGAGTTGCAGCCCCAAACAGGAAGTCGGGTTCAAACCAGAATGTGCTTGTCTTCACTGCAGCTTGAGTGCTTGCTCTGGGTAAAAAGTCAAAACTTCAACCAGGTGTGGTGCACACCTGTAATTATTCTAACATCTGGAGGCTGAGGGAGAAGTATCCAGGCTAAGACTTAGTATTGAAGCTTTCTTGGAGAAATCAGTTCCTGGTGTGAAAAGGAGCTAATAGCCATTTACTGCACACATGAGTGCCTTTTCTCCGAGCTGTAATCCCAGCCTGACTAGCAGTAGTTTAGGGGAGGAAAAGGTGTGTGAGGGTTTTGTTTTTGTTTTTCTTAGCTTACAGCTTATGGAGCTAGTCTGCCATGGCAGGAAATGCGTGGTACAGGGCCATGCCTAGTCACAGTGCATCTGTAGTCATAGGAAAGCCAGGAGTAGACAAATGGGCTGTAAAGCTTCAAGGCACATCCGTAGTGCTGACCTGCCCTTGTAAGGCTCCATCTCCTTTATGTCCTATAGCCTACCAAAACAGCCATCACCTGGGGACCAAGTGTTCGAACACGGGAGCCTATGGGGACATTGCATATTCAACCACAACACAGCTCTGGCTTCTGAACATAGCAGTCTTTCTTCTGGGGCCCAGGTCTATCTTTGGAGTCTGGGGCATGGTGTTTCCCCTGGTTTACACCATACTGCATCCATATGGTTAATGAAATGAAGTAACCTTGGATTTACGGCTGCTGGTCTACTTTTGGTAGGTGTGGGATTCAGTCTATGCTCGCTCTCTTTTAATAACAATAGAAAATTTTAGCTCATAATTCACCAGAGTTTTGAGTGGCAGGTTCCTTTTGTGAGTCTCCAGGATTCCTAGTACCTTCTTTCCCAGTGTGTTCTGACCCAGGTAGTTTAATAAGTACTCTAGGCCTTTGCTAAGGCTTTTTATCTTTGGATTTAAAGTTTCCTCGTGTACTGGGCGGGATCTAATAGTAGTTGCTCAATTGTTTCCTCCTTTGGCAAGTCTCTGGAGAAGCCTTTAAATAAGTCATTTGCCCTGAGGTCATCCAGCTGGTAAACAGTCACAACAGCCCCTGTTTTCCAAGCCCTACCCCCATTTCTCATTGCTTCCTACTGTGAAATCTGCTTTATTGCCTTGATTAGGGGACCAGATTGGCTATGGGATACCCACCTGCAGTGAGTCACCTTGGAATATTTGTGGATTATTAAAATTGCTTGAGTTATTTCAAAACTGGTCCACTCTGCTGTCTCAAGCTATAATTAGGTGCAGGTAAAGGTCTTCTTTTAAATTACTGTTTGACTAAGAAATACATTTTTATCGTCCTAAGTCACTGGGATTGTTGGCTACTCAGGCAGGCACCTCTTGGAGCAAGTTCCATTAACACTTTCAAAGCTGACATTTCATTTGTCTCACAGAGAATTGTTTGGAGATGCCAGCCAAGGACCCTGAGCCTTGCCTGTCAATCTTTCAGGTGCTAAGAGTAAACTTGGTTCAGTACATTGAACTGAGTGTGCTCATGGGTACCTAGGCTTCCAGGTAAAGGCCTTAGTTACATTTCAGTCTATGTGTCCTTCCGCTTTGTAACTCAAGGGGCAAATCGGTAAAAAGAAAATAAAACTTTTTAAAAAATGGGGGCTGGAGCTGGGCTGGTGACCTTGCAAGTTAAGATAATGAGGACTCTACTTCCTAAATCAGGACTGGGGTCTTGATGTTATCAAGGGATATCAAATAGGAGCCATTTTATAATTTGTTGTGGAATAGAGGCAAAGTAATGTCTGAGGACCAAATTAAACTCAGGTGTGTTTGGTAGGGGAGACTGTGGTGAAATTACCAAGGTGACTTTTGTTGTGGTGCTGGCAGACTACAGCTAGACACCTCCAGTTTTCTTCTGCTTCTTGGATGGATGCTGGGTTCCTTACATCCAGCAGGAGCAGAAAATGCTGTAGAAACTCAGCATAATTTTCAGACGAGACCAAACACCACAGCAGGCTAAAAGCCTGGGAGGAAGAAGGTCCTCGGTGTGAGTTTCTCCTCCATCTATCACTGACTTGTGCCAGGTGCAGTGTGGTGTTGGTCCTGGTGCTGGTGCAGCTCGAGGTCAGGCTGGAGGTGAGGACGTTTGTTCTACCCCGAATTGTGAGCTGGCTGGACTGCAGCAGAGGAAGGAAGGCAAACGGAAACTTACTGCAGTGCGGTAGAAAAGGGAAGGAATGTCACAATCTGGCCTACAAGGAAGGGCAGGCCCCTTGTAAGTGGCTCCAGGAAGTTCTTCAGGTGGTCCCACACTCATTTAGAAGCAATAGGAAAGGCCACAGACCGTTCTGCCTTTTGCTAAGAACTAGACTGGAGTAAAGGTTTTGGCAAGTCTGAAGGAGGTAAAGCAAAGAAAAGGGGTCTTTGCCTTCTAAAAACCTTGAAAAGTCAGGTATGCTGGCATGTACCTTGTGAGGTGGGAGGGTTGCTTGAGTCCATGAGTTTGAGACCAGCTTGGGCAACATAGATTCCAGTGGAGAAACAAAAAGCAAAAAACTTTAAAGGCAATTTGTTTAGACCAGCAAGATGGCTCAGATTCCTGGAACGTATATTGCGAAGCCTGTCACCCCAGCCCCGGCATTCCTACAGTGTGATGGGAGGATGGCTTCTATGGCACCTGTGCAGCAAATGTACAACAATAACAAGAGAGGCTGCCTTCAAATTAAGTGGAGGGCCAGCACGCAGCCTTAGTGGGTAGAAGTGCTTGCTGCCAAGCCTCGTGACCTGAATTTGGCCCCCAGAATCCACGTGGTAGGAGAGAACTGATACGTGGAATTTAACCTCTGATTGTACATATGCTCTGGCACATGCCCATCTCAAATATAATAAAAATTACATTATAATGTAATCAAAGTTTTAAAAAAATCTATTATAGCCACTCTTCCCTGAGTGCACATTATATATTAAGCTCTCAGTTAAATTCTTGATGTACATATTTTAACCCTTTCAGTGATTCTTTTAATGTAGTAGATTTGTTTGGAGGAAATTAATTTTAAAGCAGTTGAGTCAAAGCAGGGTTTAGGGTGCTGTTTATTACACTTGGCCACATTTTGTGCAGGCTTCTTTGGAAGAAAAGTAAATTGCATCATTTGATACTAATCAGAACTAGCACATTGTTTTTTCTGGGGTACCAGGAGCTCTCTCCACTGGCCCCTGGCTTCTTTTTTTAATCCTGGTTCGCCTGTAGTCTGCCAGCATGAGAATGTTTTGTGAACACAGCTTCTTGAGGCAGAAAGTCCTTACAAGTTTGTCTGGTGAGTCCTGTCTCCTGCACAGGAGGACTAGAGGGAGCTGAGTCTCTTCAGTGCTCATGAGCTGTGTCATCAGTCTTGGCAGAAGAAGGATCCTGCAGTAATTAAACCGCAGGTCCGATGATTCTGTTCAGCCTCGTTAGAAGACTTCACTCCTAACTGCTTGCTTTTCTGATTGACTCCCCCTTTGGGGCAGAGTGCCTGGGCTGAAATGAATGTGTGAGTTTACGCTGCAGTGTTCAATCTGTCATCTCTCCTGAACGCCACACTAAGAAGCAACCATTTAATCGGTCCGACCCCGGGGGTGATATTTTGGCACCACTCCATCGGTAGGAATTACTTTTCCTTGAACTTTGGAGCAGATGCTGAGATCCCTCTGCAGATATTTGTCATAGACTAGTTGAAACCGGGGAGTTCCCAAGAACATTTATAACTTGTGATTATTATGTATGTTTTTCAGTTGTTTACAATGGTTCCTACTTCAAGAAGAGGGCCCAGTTGCTGCTAGTGGGAAGTGTCTCCCTGCTATCTTCAGTGTCAGTGTCATTTTAACCCTTTGTGTTCCAGGACGCTCTAGCGTCCTATTGCTACTTCTTTACTGTTGCTTCTTTGTGGGCTGTGTTGGGTTGGGACAGGCAAAGCTCTGCCCAGACCTGGGTTTATTGACTAGAGGTGTGTGCCTCTTATTTCTAGGGTTTCTCTGCTATTATTTTGCTTCTGTGTATTTTGTTTTTGTGTTTCTTTGCATTATTTGCTGTTCCCATCACAGCCCTAGAGCAAGGAGCTTAGATGACTCTGAGCCTTTGCATGCAGGAAAGAGATGGGAGTGATGGCCCTGCCTTCCTCCTGCTCCCCTTTCTGGTTTCCTGCTGCTGGACAACTTCCAGCACTAACATTGTTCTGTTACTTTCAGGGCAGTCCTCTGCTGCTTTTCTTTTCTTAGTGACCTGAGCTTAGTGGTCACTTACCTTGGAAGAGTGTTAATGGCTCCAGTTGTCCACGAGAGGCACTGCTGCTACTACCTGGATGTAGGCCCCTTAATTTGCTGGTCATTTCGGAATCATGGTTGCAGAACGTAAAATTTCGACTTTTTTTTTTCTTTATTGATATTTATTGAGCTCTACATTTTTCTCTGCTCCCCTCCCTGCCTCTCCCCTCCCCGCTTCAATCCTCCCCCAATGTCCCTATGCTCCCAATTTACTCAGGAGATCTTGTCTTTTTATACTTTCCCAT
>JAQHUG010000114.1:783945-825257 GCA_028555095.1 Dicrostonyx torquatus
CTCAAGAACTATATTGAATAGGTATGGAGAGAGTGGACAACCTTGTCTTGTTCCTGATTTCAGTGGAATTGCTGGGAGTTTCTCTCCATTTAATTTGATGTTGGCTGTTGGCTTGCTGTATATTGCCTTAATTATGTTTAGGTATGTTCCTTGTATCCCTGCTCTCTCCAAGACCTTTATCATGAAGGGACTTTTTTTTTTTTTTTAAATAAAGGTTCTGTTATTAGTGAGAGTGAATGATTCAATGGTGTATGTACCACACACCAGTCTGACTGAGAATAAAGCTGTGAGAAGACCCACTGTGACTTCATGTATTACCTTCCATTTCATAACTAAAGGAGGAAAAATACTTTGGGCAAGATTATGCAAGTAATTGGCGAGTGAGTTTAACACCATGCTGCTGGACCACTCACCCTCTGGGATGTAATCATCTCCAAATGCTGCCCCTCCCCTGCCCCTCTTGGATCTCCAGTGGGCTTGGCAGGGAGTGATACTGACAGATTCTCTGATGAGTTAGAGCTATAGGGAGCTTTGTGAGATGTTGGGAGAGCACAGACAGGGTCTCTGAGAGGGAAGGATAGTGTTTCACGCTGAGGACACTAGAGGATAATGCTTACACCAAAATAAATTTGGCAGAGAGAAATGGGGCAGCTCAAGCTAAGAAGGCCCTGAGTGCCAGGAGTTACTTCTATTGCTACTCAGTAGAACTGATGAAAGCCCTCACTAATAGTAGGTCGCAGAGCGTTAATCGCAGCTTTGAGGCAAATCAAACTGTTCCTTGGGCCGAGAGTGTAGCTCAGCAATAGAGCACTTGCTGAGAATGTGTGAGGTTCTAGCCCTGGCACTGCAGAACAAGCAGCCAGCAGCCTCATCAGCTAGGACAAAGGGGCGTGGGAAGAGGAACTCAGAGGCATCTTGGGTATTAAGGGCTTTATCTTTAGAAGTATGCCAGACTAAATAGTAGGAAGGGCAGATGACTTCCTAGATGCATAAGTTAAAATTCTGCATCCTCAGGAATGGTTTTTGTTCTTTTGACATACTCAAATGTTGAAAGGTTGGCTTTGTAGGTAGCTTTCTTTTTTGGTATCTTTAGAAGGAGTGAGAAGTTACAATGAAATACTTCTTTCCTGCAGCCACTTCAGGTGATTCCCACCATCTTCTCTCACAGTAAAACCCTTGAGTGGTGACAGTCCAGGTAGCACCTCTTTCTGCAGTTAGTCAAATCACTTGGTTTTGTACCTCTCACCCAATCACTGTGTGACCTCTTCTCATTCTTTTTAACTTGGGTTTATGTAAAATTAATTTATCAATGAGTCATTAGCTGCAGGCACAACTCAGCGCACATTAGGTGTTTTGGAATGTTCTTACTTTGTTCTTTTTTGTTGTTTTATTTTGTTTCAAGACAACCTTGATTGTCCTGGAACTCATTCTGTTGGTGAGACTGACCTTGAACTCAAAGAGATCTGCCTGACTCTTTTTCCCAGGTGCTTGGATTGAAGACTTGTGCCACTACCTCCTGGCTTTACTTTGTTCTTTAAAAACAAAACAAAACAAAACAAAAAACTATTTTTCCTGGATCACCCAGGATCCTTGAGTCTGAATAATTCTGCCAGTTTTCCTTTTGCCCCTCAAAGCAGCATCCAGGCAATAGCTCACTGCCAAGGCTCCAGTCCTTTGTAATGAAGTATCTGGCTTGGGAGTGGAAAGGAACTGCCAGTCTTAACTGCCCTAACGACACCGGCGTATGTATGCATAGAGGCGCTGGAAGCTAGTGTGCAGAGAGACAGACATTTAATCCTTACCAACACCTTACCCAATAATGTTTATGCCTAGCGCTGCCTTCTGCTGTCATGTGTTCGGGGGTACGGTTGTGTGTATGTGGGTGTGCGGGAAGGCGTGTGAGAGAAAGAGAGAAGGGTCTCATGTAACTCTGCTTGATCCTCCTGCCTACCTCCTACCCTGCAAATGCTGGGGTTGTAGGCTTGGGCTACCACAGCTGACTGCCCTCTGCTCTTCATGGAAAGTGGGAAACAGTACAAGTAAGATTTTTCCATGCAGATCGCCACCTCTGTGGTCAGTCTCTGAGTATAGCGATATTTATTACTTGTAGTCTGGAGCCCAGAGACCACATTCAAGCGCACTCACTCAGTATGACAGCCAGAATTTAAGGACAGTTTGATTGATACCCAAACCAATTTTAAATATAGCATATTTGGTAGCAACTCTCTTTCCCCTAAAAAACTGTTTTGTCTTCTCTAATTTTAGCCCTCTGTTATCCATTACCCACACCCAAAAGACTGCCTTGGAGGGTGGGTATGTCTCTCAGGATTTAGAGGGATTGGAAATGAGTTCCCACCTTGTGAAGTCTTTCTTGTTTATGTCTGGCCCATGTTGTCACTTCAGCGGGGTTTTTATTGAGCCGTGGGTTCTAAAGTTCCACCATATTCTTGTTTCCTCTGTGTTCTGAGTTCTTTATTCTGAAATAAATATCTCAGAATCAGAAAGAACAAGCTCCATTGCTGCACACTGGCACATGAGGCCAGCTGGTAATATGGTTCAGTCTGCAGGTTCCTTGTTTACGACTGCAACGGTCACTTAGTTGCTGTTCTTTGTGTCACCAGCATCTTAAATCTTCCCACATCAGGGTTAGATGCCCCCAGCAGGTTTGCAGGAGAGTTCCAGTTGCAGCCCTGAGATTTTAACAACTTCAGGGAATTCAAGTTTCTTGCCTGACCAACTTATTTTTAAAAGCAAGCCACTGTCTTCCAAGTTGAGAGATGATTTTAAATTTCAGGTGAGTTCTTAAGAAATGGGGATTCTTTATCATCTGGGCAATGTTATCAACCCAGCTGTGTGCCAGCACTGCCCCACACAGTACCTCGGGTGACCAGGAAGAAAAGTGGAGCCACTGAAATACATGGGTCATTGCCACTTTAGAATTGTATCACAGTTTAATAATGTCTGTAATGTGCTGTCCATCGAATGTTTCACCGTTGAATAGGTACTTTATGGATGTTACTTTTCATCCCTACAGTTACTTACCTCTGGGAAGTATAGAGACTTAAAAATTAAGTAGGGGCTGAGGAGACAGCTCAGTTGGCATAGTGCTTACTTGAGATCACGAGGACTGGCACTTAGGTCCTCAGCATCCATGTAAAGGCCAGGTGCAGTTGTGTGCGTCTGTAATCCCAGCACTGGAGAAGTGGACACAGGCGGAGCTCTAGAGCTCACTGGCCAGCCATCAGGTTGATGAGCTCCAGGTTCAGTGAGGAATCAAGTCAAAAAGTAAGGTGGAGATTAATCAAAGATGACACACGATGTTGACCTCTTGCCTTTATACACATTGATACCCATGTGCATATGCATCTAGCCGTATAACAAATTCAGACAACACACACAAGCTTAAATTTGTTCCCACAGAATTTTTCTTTCTTGGTCATGTTTTCTTTGTAAATATTGAGAATGAGCTTTTTGGTCCTAAGGAGAATTGAGAACTTGCCATGTCAGCTATGCTGATAAAGTCAGTAGTATTTGATCACAGTTCATTCATCCCACAATTTGGGTGTCTAAAGTCACATTATGAAAGCTGTGAAGGAAAGCAGGGGACATCTGGGCAGTGTGTTTAAATGGGGAGGATTCCAGAGACAGGGTCAGACTTGAGACCCGGGGGAGGCTGTCCAGGCAGAAGACACGCTGGAAACCGGAAGGAGGGAGAGGGCAGGAAGGGATGAGAAGCTGACTGCTGCCAGGGTAGGGGAGGTGCTGATGGGAATCTTCACTTCTGAGTGTGCCTGGCCTCTGAGGACCAGCGGGCTGCTCTGGAGGTCAGAGGAATCCGTGGTGTGGAGCTCTAGAGGCTTGGGGAGGGTCACTGTGTCCAGGAATGCTGCGAGGATGAAGAGATGAGGACGAGAAGTGTCAGTAAGATCTGGCCACCTGGAATTGGCTTGCGTGACTTTGGAGAGCTTATGTGGAGCACCTGGGTCAGGGAGTTTGGAGAAGCTTGACGAGTATATAGAGGTTAAGGAACTGTAGCAAAACATTGAGAGGCATTTTGATGCAGAGAAAATGAGCTTTACAGGGGTGGGAGTCAAAATGGTTTCTTTTTGATTATTACAAATTGTATGTATTTTACTAGGTGCTTAAAATATCCCATTAAGGTGGTGATGCTTTTAATCCTAGCACTCGGGAGGCAAAGGCCAGCGGATCTCTATGAGTTCAAGTTGTCTCAAAACCAAACAGATCCCGAGTAAAACTGTGGCACATGTGGCACATGGTTTTAATCCAAGCGTTTAGCCGGATAGAGACAGGAAGATTGCTACAAGTTCAAGGCTAGCTAATTAATTCTTACAAGTCATATCTATGTAATCTCTTAGGAAACTTTGAGGTTGGAGATATGGTTCAGTGGTTAAGAGCTCTTGCTGCTCTTACAGAAATCCATGGTTCCATTCCCAGCACCTATGTCTGGCTGCTCTTAACTGCCTGTAATTCCTGTTCTAAGGAATCTGATGCCCTCTTCTGGCCTCTGTGGGCATTGCACTCATGTACACATAGAAACAAATAGGCAAATACACTACACATAAGTACGAGATTTAAAAAGAAACAATATTAACAGAAGTCTCTATGCCTCCTTCCATCTATCCTTCCGAAGCACAGCCAGTATTCCTCATTTTTTTTCTGATTGATTGGTTATGTCTTTCTGTGTTGCCCAGGCAGGTCTTAAGTTCATAGGCGCAAGTGATTTAACTGTCTCAGTCTCCCAAGTAGGTGGGGCTTTGGGATATGCTATCATGCCAGGATGCACTATCCGAATTTCCACACTAGATTGACTTGGCTTCTTTTAAATGTGATCATTTAGTATATATACATTTTTGCCTGTTTCTTTTAGCTAGCATTAGGTCTATATAAGATTTGTCTGTACTGCTGTGTATATATATCATATTTGCATAAAATAGTTTACTTCTCCATTTTGCTCTTGGCATGCATTTGGGCTGTTTCTAGTTTGGGGTTCTAATAGTGCCTCCAAGGATATTCTTGTATGCTTTCTTTTGATGAATGCATTTCTTTTGGTGAGTATATTATACCTGGAAGCAGAATTGCAAAGCCATGGAATTAAATGTGTGTTTTTGTGTATATCACACACATCTCTCACATGTATGTACACATTGTCTCTCCCCTGTCATTACCGATGCATACTTGGTACCATGTGGGTTCCCCTTCTCCTGGCAATGTTAGAATCCTACCTAGTTGCTCTCCAGCCTTACCAAGACTTGTTAGAATCTCTTCCATTTTAGCTGTGCCTGTGGGTACTTGGCCTGTAATTTGTATTTTTCTTGTGATAAAAGTTTGTAAAACCCAGATCTTGGAGCGTGCTTGTACATAAACAAAGTTCTAATAGAGTCAGAACCCAGAGTGGGGTAACTGCAGGGTAGACTGACTTCTGAATAGAGCCTTGGCTTTTCTCTCCACTTTCTGTGGCTTTCAGCAACTTATTTCTCTTGGTTTTCTTACCTGAAAAGTGACCAGTTCACACTGCCTTGTTATAATTGCATGAGCTAGGGATGTTGGGTGAAGCTTGTAGCTCGGGGTCTGACAGAAAAAGATGCATTTTTTCAGTCCGTGACTGTTCTGTCCCTCTCACATACATAATTACTTATCAGTTACTTCAGAGAACCTTGACTAAGCCATATTGATAGGCCTTCCACAGCATTTCTCTCCGGAGCCTTTGCAATTGTACTTTAATTGCTTTTTAAGGATAATATACACGATGAAACTCAGCCCATTCTGTATTAACGATCCATAACGCCGGATGCTTTGCTTTATGCACTTAGACATGGATGCTGTCAACCATTCCGGGAATACATTAGTGCCCATAGGTGTGCCACCCCTGGATAAATGAGATGATTCAGCCGTTTGATAATTTGCTGTGTCACAAGGCACTTTCTGGGGCTTGAGGGCACTTCAACTGGGTGTTTTTAAGGGATCTTTGTAAGGTTGCATACAGTGGGTTTGCTGTGAATGTGTTAGTTCCTGGATGTAGCCGTTTGCTTCTGTGGAGTTCTTGTTGCAGAGCCACTTTGGTACACAGAGGGTTAATTAATCAGGACAGATTGCGTGCAAATCTTGGGGACATTACTGTTTTAGTAATGAGGTGGCTAGTGAGGTGGTTTTTGAATCTCATTGTAAATCTGTTCCCTTTCTGTCCCCATTCCTTTTGAAGCCAAGCCCACAACAGCCAGTGAGCCACTTTAAATTATTTGCTTTGGGCAGGTGTACAAAGTGGAGGAATGTTTTTAAATTACTTAGAAATCTAGATTTTTTTTTCTTTTTTGAGAAACTAGATTTTTTTTTTTTTTGAGAAACTATATTATCTTCTCTCTTGCCTCTAGGACTGTACCAAACCCACCTGAAATAGGCAATTTGTTTTACCTTATTGTTAACACTATAATTTTCCTGTTCAGCATCAGAAGTACCAGCGTCTCCCATGAAGCTGCCACACCTGCCTGTCCTGAAGAGTTCTTTGGGGAACAGTACAGTTGTTTGTTCTCTCCACCTTTCTGTCCTTCATGCATGGTAGAAGGGCTTCAGCCAAGCACAGCAGAAGTGAAGTTGGTGAGGATTAAATCCCGGAATCCATCTTCTCAGAATGGGTGAGGGAACTGAGGAGTCTTCTTTTTAAGATCTAAGAAGGGGTTTGCAGGACAGAGACTAGCTTCCCAAAGTGTCCTCTTTACCCCTGTCCCATAGCTGGTTTCCCGGTTTGTCATTTAGCAACGTCATCCAATGCCTGTGTGTCTGTTTAGGGCTGAGAGACCAGAAGAGCCTTCCCGAGAAAAGAGCGTTTGGTTTGCGTGGTAGGGTTGTCAGCATGCTTACATTACTCTTGCCCTGGGGACTGGGAACATAGTTGTTAGAGCTTGCCAGCTTGATAGAGTACTCTTAACTGACCACAGTAGCAGATGGTTCTTTTCTGATATTTAAACAAACGCCTGGTCCACTGACTGCTTGGACCTGGTCTGTTAGACTGAGCAGGCCTAAGGTGTCTGACACTGTTGCTCTTGTCACGGGCTGCCTCCGTTCCATAGTTCACCTTCCCTGAGTTTACATGGCCAGATGAGCACAGGCCGGTGGGGTCATGACGTGACAAGAGTCAGGTCTTCTCACAGGACCATCTGCTTCTTCTCAGAGCAGCCAAGGCTTGAGTAGGCTGTTCTTCCAAGATGCTTAGAAGAATGAGACAGTGTGGAGGAAGTGAGACTGCCCTGACTCCTAGCTGAGCAGTGGGCCTGATCTTGTACCACAGTGGCTGTGGGTAGCTATGGTGTCCTTCTGGGCCCTAAGCTCTTCTGGATGAGGGCCTTGCTTCTGCAGTCCCAGTGCCTCAGCATAGTGACTGCTTCCTGAGTGCTCATTAAGCTGGCGGAGTACTGTAGCAGGCTTTCCTTTGGGCCATCAACCAGCTCTCAAATAAAGATGTGGAGACTTATTATTACACTTATTATTATTATGTTGGCTTTATTTTAGGTTTGTCCCACTAGCTCTTATAACTTAATTTACCTGTTTCTCTAATAGATTTTTTACTTTTCTTTCATTCTTTATGTTCTACTTTGCCTGCTTCTTCCACGCCTGGCTCGCTGTTTGCTGTTTGTTTGTTGGCCTCTGCGCCTCTTTTTTCCCTTGTTCTTTCTTCTTTCATTCTCTCGGGTCTAGATTCTTCATCCTTATTCTCTCTGCCTACCAGCCCCACCTGTCCCTCTCCGGCCTAGCTATTCGCCATCCAGCTTTTTATTAAACCAATCAGGTACCTTAGGCAGGCAATGTAAAACAGCAACACACCTTTACATAATTAAACAAATGCAGCATAAACAGATGTAACACATTTTTGCCTAGTTAAATATTCCACAACATAAACAGATGTAATGCATCTTTACATAGTTAAAGTAATATTCCACTAGAGTCCAGCACACAGCCTTTGTTTACCTACTAGATGAACCTTAAAATGTAGGTCGGCTTACATGACAGCCCATACCTCTGTTTGTTTTTTTAGGAATCCTCACCTCTTTGTCACGATGATGATGAGCCTAAGCATGCTAAATACTCTACCTTGATGAACTCCCCCCCCCCGAATGGGGGGATTACTTTATTTATTTATTTATTTAGGTTTTTTGAGACAGGGTTTCTCTGCAGCTTTGGAGCCTGTCCTGGAACTAGCTCTTGTAGACCAGGCTGGTCTCAAACTCACAGAGATCCACCTGCCTCTGCCTCCCGAGTGCTGGGATTAAAGGCGTGCGCCACCACCGCTCAGCAGAAAAAAATTTAATAACTCTGTCCTGCACTTTTAAGTTTATTCCTTTACTTTTATGTTGTTAATGCTACCGGCTTCTCTTGGTTCCATCTGCCTTCATCTCCATTAAGTTTCCCCTGCCCAGGAGTGAGTTAGCTCCTTACCTGATCACAATCCCTTGTCCTCCTAGCCCTTGTTCCCTCCACCGATGGCTTCCCTTCCTCTGCAGTCTGTGTGTCTGCAACTACCCTAGTGACCCTGGGTCCTCTTCAGCTGCTGCCTTCTCTTTCCCTTCCAGTCAAATTTGTTGAAAAGACAGCTTTTGGTGTTGAGTTTTTTATCCTCTTCCTGTGGTCACCGTCAGCTGCTTTCCTCCTAAAACTGCTCAGGCAGAATACATTCACACTTTGTTAAAACAAAGGCCCTTGGGCTTTTTTTTCTTCTTCCCCGAGACAGGGTTTCTTTGTAGATTTGGAGCTCGCTCTGTAGACCAGGTTGGCCTCGAACTCAAAGAGGCCTGCCTACTTCTGCCTCCCAGTGCTGGGATTAAAGGCATGTACCACAACCCGGCTAGCCTTGGACATTTTGAAGTCCCTCACTGTGCTCCATTCCCTGCCTTATTGGACAGCACTGTTCATTTCTTTGAAGCAACACCTTTCCAGTTGTCCCGCCTGTGGCACTCTTCTGCCCTTCTCTGGTTGACTTTCTTCTGCTTGTCTTTCTGAAAGCCTTCTTGGGAGCCTTGGAACATTCAGTCAGTCTCTAGTCCCACTCTGGTCCAGTGTATTTACAGTAGGTCAGGAATTCTTAAATCCTTGAATCAGCCTAGACATGCACACTTGGACATGTATGTCCCACAGGTGTGAAACTCAGTTTTTATCATCTTAACTCACACCTACACACACTCTCTCCTGGGGATGTCATCTTAGTGAGAAATCTCCTTTAGTTATCCTTAGGTTTGCCTTGCGCCCTCCTCCTACCCCTTTTCATTAATCGGCACATCTTGCCAATTCTGTCAGAAGTTTGCCAGCCCCTTTTCTCATTTCCATGGACTCTACTTCTGAAGCAGTGTCTTTCCCTAACCTACCCCTTGCTGGTCTGTTCCACAAAGTGCTTACTACCACAGGTGCACCCAAATGAGTAAGGTAGTCAGGTTAGAGTCCTGGAATACAAGGTTTTCCCGTGGTTCCTGGTTAACTGTCCCTTTATTTACCTCATCTACCCCTACCCCTAGCCCATATAAGCATTTTTGTAGTTTCTCTCTCCTATGATACATACCATTTTGTTTTTTCCTAGAAAATGCCTCTGTTTCTGGCTTTCTGGTAAATTCTCCCTGCTGTCGTATCTAGGTATGGTCCCTCATTAGTGAACTCTTCTTGTCATGCCTCTGCTGTCTTTGTACTCCCAACCCTCACCACACTCTGTACAAACCTCCATAGAGTTCTAGCAACTCTGGTAGACCATTAACTCCCTGGAGATGGTTACTGAACACTGGGAAAGAACAAAGGGATTGAGGGATTGGCGTTAGTAAAGGTTTTTTTGTGTGTGTGTGTGTGTGTGTGTGTGTGTGTGTGTGTGAGAGAGAGAGACAGAGACAGAGACAGAGAGACAGAGACAGAGAGACAGAGAGAGGAGATTTTTTGTTGCTGTTCTTTTATTTTTTTGACGAGTTTTAATAGGTAGCTCTGGCTAACCTGATAGTATGTAGACCAGGCTGGCTTTGAGCTCATAGAGATCTGCTTCTCTCTGCCTCCTGAGTGCTAGGATTAAAAGGCGTGTACTACATGTCTGGCTAAGGAGAGCTTTTAACAGAAGTTACTGAATCATCCATGGCCTTGTCCCCTGCAGATAGGCCCGGAAAGCCACATGGTAACTGGTGAAACCTGTGGGTTTACAGTCTACCTTTGCTTTCCCTGAGGAAATTGTAGTTAAAGGCATTTTTACAATGCAGGTAGAAGCAGCTAATATTTGTTGAGTGTTTTATTTTCCTATAGTGTGTCAGAGGACAAATATGAAGTGTAGAAAGGGTGTGACCTGTTAGAGGTGGGCAGCATGGCCTTCAGGCAGCAGAGCAGGGCAGAATGTGTGCCCTGTCTGTACACACTCAGACATAGCAACATGTGATTTAAAGAATTGTGGAACTCCCTTTTAGAGAAATGTTACTCATGGCCTTGTCAACAAAGAACTCCTGGGCTTTCACACTGGGTGTGGTGGTGCACTTGAGAAGTGGATGCTGGAAGATTAGGAGTTTCAGGACATCTTAGCTCTGTAGTTTAAGGACAGCCTAGGCTGCTTGAGACCTTGCCTTTAAACAAAACCCACAAAAACTCATTTATTCTAACTTATGATGCATGTGTGACATGTTCTTTATCATTATGCCACGTGTACTATGAATTTGCAGTAAGGCATATTTGATCTCTCTTCTCTGGTAACTTAGAGGTTCAGGTAATTGACAGAGACATGGACAAATGGTTTTGATGTGTGCTTACCCAAGACGTCTTGATTATTCAGCAGCCCTTACTAAGCTACCTATGTAACAACCTGAGTACTGTCACATCCCCTTTTCTCATGGAGTCAGGTCAGGGAGTCAGGTGTTAGTCCAACATACTTACAGAAGAAAATGACCTATGTTACGAGTGTGTCAGACAGAGGCCATGTTAGAAAGTTTAAAAAGCTTGAAAGGAGTCAAGTGTTGTAAGGAGGGCCGCTTGTTTGTTTCCTGGCAGCCCAGCAGCTCAGACCTGAAATAATCACACAGAAACTATATTATTTAAAACACTGCTTGGCCCATTAGCTCTAGCTTCTTATTGGCTAACACTTATATTTTAATTTAACCCATTTCTAGTAATCTGTGTATTGCCATATGGCTGTGGCTTACCGCGTAAAGTTCCCAGTGTCTGTCTCCGGCAGGGCTACATGGCTTCTTTCTGACCCCGCCTTCCTTCTCCCAGCATTCAGTTTAGTTTTCCCCGCCTAGCTAAGTTATGCCCTGCTATAGGTCCAAAGCAGTTTCTTTATTCATTAATGGTAATCACAGCACACAGAGGGAATCCCACATCAGTCAAGCCTAAAATTGTACCCACGGGGCTTGGAGCATTCCCTTCCCTGTTTGCGCCCTGTTCTGTTCTTCCATATAATGACTAGCAATGGACTGATTTGCCTCTTAGTTCCTTCCAACTATGAAATGCTGTTGTTAAAAAGAGACAATGCAGGAAGTAGCTTGTGTGTGTGTTATTGAATAATAACACTAGATGATTCATCTATCATCTCTGAGCCAAGAGCTCAGGCTCAGAATGTCCAAAGCTGACTTCTTACTCTGCTGTTGGCTGCACTCATGCCTCCCAGCAGTGCTTGGTGTTTTGTAGATCTTAACTGTCATCAGGTCATTCTGATGTTTGAGAGGTTGGATCCTTTTTGTCCTCAATACCTAAATTTGGTATGTGTGGTGGGAATAAATATAACATTCCTTATTAAAGATTCTACCATTGTTGGACATTTATTGCTTGCACAGTGCTGCTAGGATCCAGTATAGACAATAGGAAATAGTCCCTGCCTTACATGAGCTAAAGTTTAAGAGAAGAAAAAAATGTTCAGTGTAGAAAACTGTTAGAAGTGTTTCCACAGGGCTCCTGCTGCTCTTCTAGAGGACCTGAGTTGTCCTAGCACCCAATAGGGCAGCTTACAACCTCCTGGAACTCCAGCTCCAAGGTTTCTGATGCCCTCTTCTGGCCTCTGCAGTTGTGGCTTTCACAAACACACATACACATAAATAAGAGGATAAATCTTTAAAAAGAACAGTGCAACCGTAGAGGTTTAGATGAGCAGGAGTACGGAGTAAGAGTCTTTGTATAGGCTAATGGGAAGGGAAAGTCAGGGTGGCATGGTATAAGGATAAGACCTTGGATTTAGAGTCAGAAGACCTGGATTTTTACAGTCTCTAGTGTTAGCTGTGCACTTCTTTGAGCTTGTTTGGTTTATATGCTATTTTTTTCAGAGAGGACCTTGCTGTATTGTGAGGGGGGCTCACGTTACCCCCCCTCATCTTTCTCAACTAGGTAGGTAGCTGGAACAGCAGATAGATATACGTCACTGCATCTGGCTTGCCCATTTATAATGCACACACTCTGGTCAGTGTGTGTGACAGAGTTCTGTCTGAGCCTCGGGGCAAGGTGTTGCCCTTGAACAAAGTAGGTATTAAACTAGTTGTAATTGTAAGATAAGGTGAATTTTAGGGCTGGAGAGATGGCTCTGAGGTTAAGAGCACTGGCTGCTCTCCAGAAGTCCTGAGTTCAGTTCCTAGCACATTAATGACGGATTGCTTATTACAGATGACTCACAACCATCCGTAATGAGCTCTGGTGCCCTCTCCTGGTGTGCAGGTATAAATGTATAATAGATAAATCTTTAAAAAAAAAAAGAGTGAATTTTAATGAAGTGAGATTTCAGATTAAAGAAGTTAGGACCAGGCAACCTTACAAAGCCTTTATACCAGTCTGGCGGCTCACTTTGCTCGCGTGGAACACTAACTGTGGTGGTAGAAGGGGTGGCAAGCCTCCATGGCCCCTGAAGTTATGACTTCATACTCAGCAGATGTGGAGATGTATCCTGCCTTACCTGCGCCTGCAGGGATAAAACTTCAGTAGTGGTACATCCTCACTCTTAACCTCTTCCTCTCCTGTACCAGATTTTACCATGTGGGCATCCTGCTGCAACTGGTTCTGCTTGGATGGACAGCCTGAAGAAGCCCCACCACCACAGGGAGCCAGGACGCAAGCCTATTCCAACCCTGGGTACAGCTCCTTCCCCTCCCCCACAGGCTCGGAACCAAGCTGCAAATCCTGTGGGGTCCACTTTGCAAGCACAACACGAAAGGTAAGTGCACTGTGACCCCAGGACCTCCGGCCAGCCACCTGGCTTCCACCTGTGGGGTGCTGGGGTCCCAGGCCTGTCGTAGTCATAAGAATGAGCGTAACTGTACAAGTGAAGGCAAAGCATCTCAGCATAGACTTGGAGCCAGCAGCTTCAGTGCTCACCAGCTGTACCGCTGCCCTAGCAGTGACGTGCCCTGTTCTAGTGCTGGGAATGAAATGAGGCTGAGTGTGCCCAGCACCGTGTTGTTGGCTCCGTTAGCTGTTGTATACAAGGCCTGACTGCAGATTAACCCTGTCCTCATTATCGAAAGCCTGTCAGAGCTTCCTGAGAGACAAGGAAACCCTAGCAGAGGAACCGGAGCCCACTCACTGGCACAGACACAATGGGCTGCACTGGGGGTGTGGCTGTTCCTTTGCTAGTGCCCTCAGTACCTGTCCTGCAGAACGAGAGGTTGGTAGCCCACAAGGGCTAGTAGGGTTCGAGGATGAGATGATGACAGTGGGAACCACGGGGGAGTAACTCCTTTATGCTTTCTACTGTATGAGAGGAACTGTTGAAGGTTTTAGCCAGGAGGGTGAAGTACACCTGGTGTGCTGAGTTTGAGGTCACCTTAGCTATGTAATGAAACCCTGTTTCAAGCTACAACAAACATTTTGACTTTTTGGCCTGGAGAGATGACTCAGTGGTTAAGAGCACTGGTTCAATTCCCAGCATCCATATGGCAGCTCACAACTGTTCAGTTCCAGGGAATCTGACACTTTCACATCAGTGCACATAAGATAAAGCTAAAATTTTTAAAAATTAAGACTTTTAATTTTACTAAGACTTTTGGCTTTTGTTTTGGGATTTTGTTGTTTTTGAGAAAGGGTCTTGCTCTGCTAGCCTTTACCTCACCATGGTAATCTTAACTGGTCTCAAATTCAGGGTAATCCTGCCTCAGCCTCCCAAATGCTGAGATTGCAGGTATGCCACTATTCCTTGCTTAGATTTTTTTCCTTTGTTTTGTTTTTGTTTTTGATACAGAGTTTCCCTGTGTAGCTCTGGCTGTCCTGGAACTGGCTTTGTAGACCAGGCTGGCCTTGAGGTCACAGAGATCCGCCTTCCCAGTACTGGGATTAAAAACATATGCCACCAGTGCCCAGCTAGTTTAGATTTTTGTTTGTTTGTTTGTTTCATTTAATCCCCACAGTAACTATTTCAGTTTTAGAAACCTCCAAATTCTGTTTTACATTTGACAAAGTCTTAGAGTTTAAAATTTAAAAAGAAAGTGGGGCGGAGATGGTATGCACAAGAGTAAGGTGGATCCCTGAGTTCAAGGCCGGCATGGTCTACAGAACAAGTTGCAAGGCTACACAGAGAAATCCTGTCTCAAAAAAAAGTGTTAAATAAAAACTACATGTCAGGTTCTTGGTAAACAGCAAGAGACGTCAACATAGTTAAACAGTACCTCACTATCACATGGTTAAGTACTAGAATCAAACTCAGATCTCAGACTTTACACAGAGCATCGAGTTGAAGATGACAGATAACAGGCCTAGGTTCTTGGGAGCATGGGGATGATTAAAATTGCCCTCTTCCCCCGTTGAAAATAAGTGCAAAAATCTAGCTGGTGTCAGGCATTGTCTGGCCAGGCCGACAGGGATGAAGAGGTCATCCCTGTGTAAGGAGCTTACAGTGGGACAGACACGTCTAGTCAGACAAGAGGAAAGCCACTGTGACCTGAAGCACCCCAGCAGGGGGTCCCAGTTTGGATGATGAAAGATAATTTTCGTACAATATTTTCTTACTCTAAATTATGGGTTAATTTTGTACGATTTACAGTGAATTTTGTGAATATTAAGGATGTTTTCTGCTGCAAGTATTTTTCATTTGTAATTTCATGCTTAAGTGAATCAGTTTTTTTTTTTTGGTTTTTTTGAGACAGGGTTTCTTTGTGGCTTTGGAGCCTGTCCTGGAACTAGCTCTTGTAGACCAGGTTGGTCTCGAACTCACAGAGATCCGCCTGCCTCTGCCTCCCAAGTGCTGGGATTAAAGGTGTGCGCCACCTCCGCCCAGCCTGAATCAGTATTCTTAAAGGTTGGTATTTCCCAGCCAGAGACTCTTAAAAAATAGCTTTTTTAGAAGTAGTTGAATTGCCCATGGATCCTACCATTGTTTTTTGTTTGTTTGTCTCTCATTGTGGTCAGTATTTTCTACATGCTCACTGGGTTCAAAGCACAGACAACAGCAAAGACTTGTAGAGAGAATACAAGTAAGATATATCCCCTTCATCCTTCAGGTTCCCAGTCCTGGAGAGAAGGGGCAGGCCACAAGCAACTGTCTCATCTGTACTGGTAATGCCCACCTACAGTGTTTCAGTGGTCTAACAGTTTCAGAGTGAGTTCTGGTGCCCAGCAACTTGAGCTGGACCCCTATGAGGTGGTGGAGGAGGCTGTATTAGGTTGGAACTTGGGCATAGTATTCAGATGCAGAGCAGAAGTGGTTTTTTTGGGGGGATGTTGAGAAGATCTGATCTGAGATGGACTAGGGGGAGAAAGAGTAATAATGCCTTCCTGTTAGTGTCTGCCTTATGACGTTTTATTTAAATGATCTCTGATATTTCAATAGTTCAGAAGCTAGCAGGATGAAAGTGTGGACCTGTGCAATGCTAGGCAATGTGGTTGGTTGATAATGCACCGGGGAAGTAAGGACAGCCTGGTGAAGGGGAAAAAGCCAAGGAGTGGTCCCTGGCCAAGGCTGGCTGCTGGCTAGCTCTTGTTTCAGTACAGACCCAGAACCTCTTCTGATTTCATCTTTCTTGCTATTTTGTTACTCTGGATTGATCTGTTGGTTAGAATTTACACACATCTTTCCTTTGTTTACTGAGAGTGGTCTGCCTTTCTTTGTTGTCTCCCACCACTGCACTGCAGGCTGTTAGCCTCAAGTGCTTCCCTCCTCCTTTAGAGCTGTTCAGAGTCCCTGGCGGGCAGGGGTAGCAGAAACTCGGTTGTCATCCTTGCCTTCTGATCTTGCTTCTAGAAGCTACATATATTTGAAGAAGAGGGATATTTGGATTTGGCTGATTGAACAACACAAGTTTTATAATTATATTGAGCTCGGTCTTGTCAAACTGCATTGACTTTAGTAACACTCCACATAGGGGGAACACAGCTCCATGACACTGCAGAACTCCAAATACTCAGGGCTCTCATTTTCCACTGACATGACTGCTGGTCACAACTGTTCTTTGCTGGTGTAGCCACATGTTCTTTTCAGTCTCTGCATAGCTTCCTGTCTGGTTTAAACTGAGTAGAGAAGGGGACTGGTGTGTGTCCCCTTGCAACACCCAGGTCTTCTTGCTTGCCTGGATTGTGTGGATGACATGTAGACAAACACTACGTGGGCTCTTCAACCCCACCCAAAGATTGCCCTTATCCTGCCTCTGAGAATGGGTCTCAGGTGTTCTTGTAGCTGATGTAGGAACATGTGAGCTAATGTAACATTTAAGGGAACATGAAATGAAAAGTTGCTAACGTCTTGAAAAGGTGCCCTTGAGTAGGTGACTCTCCAGGTGTTGAGGAATGACCTCTTGGGAGAGTGACTTGTCATTGGTTGAGCAGAGCTCAGTCAAATGTCACTGTAACTTGCACAGCCTGCAGATTGAGCACCGTTGGTGTGCCGTCTGTGACTGTGGGAATAGCTGCACCAGGCAGTGCCAGCTTGTGAGTCAGTCACACTTGTCTCTAAACTGAGACACTGTGTGCTTTCATAAAGGAGAGAAGCTAGCATCCCAGTCTCTTGTCCTATCCAAATATTTATCTTGAAGTGCTCTCGTGTACCACCTACTTCCCGGCTCTCTAAATGGCCTTGCCAGAGCAGGGAAACCTGTGAACAGTCTCTGTGGCTAATCCTGGCTCAGACTTTAGTATCTGACCTTGAATATAGTACTTGATCTCCCAGTTCTTGGTTTCTTTGTCATACTTTCGTTTTCTTTTCTTTTCTTTCTTTTTTTTTTTTTGAGACAGGATTTCCTGTGTAGACCAGACTTTTTTGAAACTCAAGAGATCCTTCTGCCCCTGCTTCCCAAGTGCTGGGTTTAAAGGCATGTGCCACCACTGCCTGGTGCATCACAGTAAATTCTGTTGATACCAGTATTAACAATAGCTGCTAGCTGGGCATGGTAACACATTCCTGTAATCTGTAATGGAGGCTAGTTTGAGCTACATAGTGAGACCCTGTCTCAAAAACAAAGGCTGGTTGGTCAGTGGTGGCTCACGCCTTTAATCCCAGCACTCTGGAGGCAGAGGCAGGCAGATCTCTGAGTTCAAGGCCAAGTTGGTCTACAGAGTAAATTCCGGGACAGCCAGGCTACACAGAGAAACCCTATCTTTTTTTTTTTTTTTTTTTTTTGGGTTTTTCGAGAGAGGGTTTCTCTGTGGCTTTGGAGCCTGCGCTGGAACTAGCTCTTGTAGACCAGGCTGGTCTCGAACTCACGAAGATCCGCCTGCCTCTGCCTCCCCAGTGCTGGGATTAAAGGCGTGCGCCACCACCCGGCTAAAGATTTTATTTATTTATTTATTATGTTTACAACATTCCTTCCATGTATGCTTGCATGCCAGAAGAGGGCACCAGATGTCATTATAGATGGCTGTGAGTCACCAAGTGGCTGCTGGGAATTGAACTCAGGACCTCTGAGCCATCTCTCCAGCCCCGAGAAACCCTATCTTGAAAAACAACAACAACAAAAAAGTAAACAAGCAAAAAATCCCAAAGACTAAAGATGTGGCTCAGTGGCAGGGTGCTTACCTAACTTGCAAAAGGGCCTGGGTTCAATGTCAAGCCCTGAAAAACAAGACAGACTCCCAACAACAGAAACTAACCTCCACTGACCCTCATATACCTGCTTTCCTTTCTCAGCAGTGAGGCAGAAAGGGGCACAGTTAGGAGCTGAACTCCAGCTCCTCTCCTTAGGACCCATTTACGTCGTAGGTGTGCCTCAATGCATTATTCTGCATCTCTACAATGACCTGTTTTCACTGCTTTTTACAGTGAAACTGAGTGCCAGAGAGGCCAATGTAACATACCCATACTCTGAATGGCATTTGAGATGGAGACTTGAATAAAAAGACAGAGCATTTTTATTCTAAATATGACATCCCTATTGATGAAAAATCATATAAGCTGCTGGGCGGTGGTGGCATACGCCTTTAGTCCCAGCACTTGGAGGTAGAGGAAGGCCAATCTCTGAGTTCAAGGGCAGCCTGGCCTATAGAGTAGAGTTATAGGACAGCCAGGGATACACAAAGAAATCCCTTCTGGAAAAAAATCAATGAACAAAACTTACATAAGCCTTAAATGAAATTATAAATGTAAATGATTATATATGCATAGTGTATAAATGTCAGGAGTCCTGTTGGTGGGTACAGACGCATGTGGTCTGCCACCTCCAAGTGGCCTTTAATCTGAAAACTGCAATGTGGCTCACACTTTGGATATAGGCCAGTTGAGTAGAGCAGGAGCCTATGGGAGGAGGTCCTGCTGACCCTGGTGGCCTTGTTGCTCCCATCCCACTTTCTGACTTGTTCTTCTGAGCTGACATTTTCCTCTCTCTGTCTCTTGCTCCAAGCAGCAGACCTGCTTGGACTGTAAGAAAAATTTCTGCATGACTTGTTCAAGCCAAGAGGGGAATGGGCCACGCCTCTGCCTCCTCTGCCTACGGTTCCGAGCCACAGCCTTTCAGCGGGAGGAACTCATGAAGATGAAGGTGAAGGACCTGAGGGACTATCTCAGCCTCCATGACATCTCTACTGAAATGTGCCGGGAGAAAGAAGAGCTGGTGTTTTTGGTGCTTGGCCAGCAGCCTGTAATCTCTGAGGCGAACAGGACTCATGCTCCCACGTTGACCCAGGACTTCCCTGAGCAGCAGGCCTTCCTGACCCAGCCTCACACCAGCACAGTACCTCCTACCTCACCTGGCCTCCCTTCTTCACCTGCACAAGCCACCTCTGTTCCCCTAGCCCCAGCTCAGGAAAACCAGGTAGGGACCTGCATGTGCAGTTCTCTTCATCTCTGTGGCTGATCCAGGGCTCATTTTCCTCTCCCATTGCATTGTGGGAATGGGGTTACACATTATCTGGATGGTGTGAAGCCTTTTCTGCCTGATGGTTCTGAAAGTGATGTTTCCTAGTCATTAGGCTCATGTTTTGGCTTCGAGGATGGTAGGCCTGGTACCATGTTTTTGTGGGGTTTGTTTGTAATACCTTAATACCCTAGTTAGACTTTTAAAAAAATTCATTGCTCCAGAAATACTTTGAGGAAAGTCACAATTACTTCTCTAGTTTGTTTCAAATTTGCCCTCCAGCTTATTACCCTTTTGACTGGTCTGACCTGACTGGGCAGGGAGAGGGGAGAGATGGGAAGCCCTGAGAAGGGGCCTTGCTACTGTCCTGGTCACAGTATAGGAACTGTTTAACGGTGAGCTGGGAGTGGCAGGCTGAACGTGCAGAGTCTGTAGTAAGCAGGGGAAGCCCGCGAAAGAGGAGCTGAGCATGACACCCACTCTTGGGTTTGTCGGAAATGTTGGTGTTACCCAGACTTATACCCAGACCGATGCTGCGAGCTACAGGGCATGAGCACTGTGCAATTAGGACCTTGATCAGGACTCTATATCCACTGATTTCTTCCTTCCTCTCCACCTCTCCCCTCCCCTTCCCCTTTTTTTTTCTCTCTTCCTCCCACCTCTCTGAGTTTGAGGCCAGCTTGTAACAGCCCTGGTTGACCTGGAATTTGCTTTGTAGACCAGGCTGGCCTCAAATTCTCAGAGATCCGCCTGCCTCCTAAGTGCTGGGATTAATGGCATGCACTACCACACCCAGCTGGTTTTTGTTTATGTTTGCTGTTAAGCATGCTGGGCAAAGGGCTCTCCCAGTGAGCTATACCACCAACCCCACAATTATCTTGTCTCTGACTCCTTGGGGTACACCTTGAGCCTAGAACAATGGAAGAGACCCCTTTGGGCTTGTATGTTGTAGAGAGGCATATATCTATAGAGATCTGCCGAGGAGGGGCAGCTCCTTTCCCACAAATGGCATGAATGGCTGTGCCTCTTGTTTATGGTCAACTTCTTTGCCAAGACTGGCACTTACTCAGCTCTTAACACATATAAAGGCCAACATGCTAGCTGCTGGTCATTAATGCTTTCTTAAACTCCGGCTCCTGGTCTGTGGGAAGGTTTTACCTCTTGCCATACATCTCTTTTTTGCTTGGATTTTTAGAGCACTCTAGTCTTTGTGTAGTGAACAAGGAGAGGAGCCAGAGGAACCCTTCATACAGGTCAGGTATGGCGCTGCATACCTTAGTCCCAGCGCTTGGGAGATGGAGGCACAGGGATCGGGCTCACCTCTTTTACATAGTGAGTTCAAGGCATGAGATTCTGTCTCAAAAGAGGAAGGGGAGGGGTTAGGAGATTTTCAGTGTAATATGATAAACTTACCATTTTGTCACTAACCCGAATTTTCCTACACCAACAGGCATACAGTGTACTGTGTGTTATTGGGTACTTTTCCGCTTGAGATTTTAGAGAATTTTAGTGTCAGTTCACTTCTGTTCTAGTGATACGTGATCTTTTTAAACAGGAAAAACAGGCATAGGGAAGTTGAGCAAGGTTATATGCTACATCACAGCAAGCAAGGATGCAAATCTTAAGAGTTCTAGCCCTAGCCTACCAGGGCTCTGTCCTTCACCATTGATATCCTAGCAGTATTTGCTAGGAGAGGGAGTGTGTGTGCAGTAAGCACAATAGTGGACAGACAGATACTAGTCGTAGGTTTGTATTTATCCAGTAGGCAAACTGGGAAGATATTTGCAGCATGAATTTCAGTTGCTCTTTCTAGGGAACAGAAGACATTCAAAAACTATGTACTCAGGAACAGATTAGCCTCTGGAAGTCCCTGAAGTAACACCAAGGTGACAGACAGTACCTGAGTGGCCAGTGGGTACCATGTCTACATGATGCTAGTAGTAAACCAGAGATGTTGATGAAGACACTGTTGGCTGCATCCCCATATGTATGACTTCCTGTCATCACTTGGGTGTTTTAAGCTCTGCTTTTTGTTTCCATTGTAATTGTTTGCTTCTCTTGATGAATGGCTAGAGCTTTCAGGTTACTTTAGTTTTTCAAATTGTCTGTTTTGTTTTTGGTTTTGGAGACAGGATTTCTCTCTGTAACCCTGGCTGTCCTGTAACTAGCTCTGTAGACCAAGCTGGCCTCAAACTCAGAAATCGGCCTGCCTCTGCCTCCTGAATGCAGAGATTAAAGGTGTGTGCCACCACTACCTGGACCAAGTTGACACTTTACTGTTCTTCCAGGTTCTAAGGGAAAGGCCTGTGAACTCAAGCATGTCTTTCGTTATGAGCTCACATAGGCCCTTTGCATGGAGGCAGCTGGGAGTGAAGAGGAACTAGGTGGGAGTTTGTGGCAAAAGTGGTTAATAGAGTTAGGAAGTCACAATTCTGACCACTCTTGGCAAAAGAGAGCCCTTTTGAGAAGCTAGAATGCTGAATAGAATGGAACCCAAGTTTAGTCTTCAGATTCTTAAATTCATGAAACACATTTAAGCAGCTACAGGTATGTCCTACTCTTTAGAACGCATTTCTAGAATGTGAGATACTGCAGAGTGTGCCTTGGGGGTAGTGATGGTCAGTTGAGGAGGCTAGGGAGATTTATGTTAAGGATGTGAATGAGGTGTTTGGAAAAACTAGTAGACATTGATCCAGAGGCAGAACCAGGTAATGGATGGAGGATGTGGGGAGGACATTTGACATAGTGTTCAGAGACACAGTTCTCTCTGAAGATAATGTGGTAGGGAGAAACTTTCACCTCAGTTGTCAATGTTGAGAGCAAATTAGTGATATGTGGTGGCTAATGCCACCCTTACCGGTGGGCAGAATTATAGAATACTCTTGGCTTTTTGTTTGTTATTGTTTTTATGATAGGGTTTCTCTGTGTGGTCCTGGTTGTTCCAGGACTAGCTCCGTAGACCAGGCTGGCCTCAAACTCAGAGATCCGCCTGCCTCTGCCTCCTGAGTGCTGGGATTAAAGGCGTGCGTCACCACTGCCTGACAAGCACCCCTGTTCTTGATGCAGCTCTCCATCCACTGAAATCTATTTGTATTGTTTGTCTGCCTGCGAGAGTTACTATTAGAAAGCAGGCATTTGTGGAACTTCCTTGGAATCCTTGGTTTCTGGGGGGTGATGGAAATACATTTTGAACATTTATATGAATTGAAAGAGGTCCATTCTGTGTAAGTCACTGGGACATCTCTGTGGATGTGATGGCACCTTTCTCTTCCCACAGGCCACTGGCCATGTGTCTCAGGACCACGAGGAGCCCGTCTTCCTGGAGAGCACAGCCAGAGTACCTACCGAGGATGAGACCCAGGTGGGGCCTCTGCTTGGTCTGTGCCTTTGCCTTTGTTCTTTCCCTGGTCTTGGGATGTTCCTAGGACCCTCAGCAGACTCAGGTGGAACAAGAAGGGTCAGTCTGTGAGGACAGTCCTGGAGTCCTTGAGTTTAGAAGTAGCATTCCAGATTAACATTTGTTGCTGTCAGCATGAGTGCACAGATGTGAGGCCAGCCACAATGGAGGATGGGAACCTCCTGGCCCACACTGGCTTTCCAGGAACTGCCAGAGGGCATGCTCAGAGTGCTTCTGTGAAAATCTTCTTCTTGTCCTGTGTGCCCAGGGTGCAGTAGCCACTGTTGGGAAAAGAAGTAGATGAGGCTTTCATGCCTAAGCAACACAAGGGTCCAGTGAAGAGCTTGATTCTGAGGGGCCATAGAGCTTAGGTGAGTCCTGCCAGGGAGGTCTGTACTGAGAAAGGCCAGCACCATACCCGGGGTTTCCTGTACTGCCTCATTTACTTTCCACAGGAACCCTGTGTATCAGGACAGCTGTCTGTCCTTTGGGGAGGGCTAACAGGCTCAAGATGGTAAACAATTTGAAAAATAATGTCTAGTATTTAGTGGAGGCATCAACATGAGAATCAGGGCCCTCTGGCCAGCTAACTAGTGCTCCTTGTATGCATAGTTCTGATACGTGACTGTGGCTGTCTGTACAAAGCACAACATGACTGGCAGGGAAGGCCAGTCTTATTTTGCTGTGCCAAGCACTATGCCAGGTACCCTCTTTTTCCGTGTCCCTTGAGGTTGGCCAACAAAGTGCATTTTGATGGGTGCTCTGGGTTCCTTGAAAAGAGCTTAAAAGAACACAAGAACTGAACCAGCCGATCACATCTTTGCTATTACAGTCCATTGGCTCAGAGGATAGCTTCGTCCCAGGCCGGAGGGCCTCACTGTCTGACCTGACCCACCTGGAGGACATTGAAAGCCTGACAGTGCGGCAGCTGAAGGAGATTCTGGCTCGCAACTTTGTCAACTATAAGGGCTGCTGTGAGAAGTGGGAACTGATGGAGAGGGTAACTCGACTGTACAAGGATCAGAAAGGACTACAGCACCTGGGTGAGGGACTATCTGGGTGGTGACTGAATAGAGCTCTTTGCTGCCATCACACGTGTGATGGCATCAAACTGATTTGATCTGATCCCCGTGTGTTTAGCCTCAGAGGAAGCCAGCCTACACATTTGTACTTCTCAAGTACCAAGACTAGGGACAGGCATTGAACACATAATTTAATCCTCAGAGCTGCCTATACAATAGACTCTATTAGTATTACTTAGAGCCAAGATTTGAACTAAGGATTTCCCAAGCCCGTATCTTCCTACCACACAACACACACTGACAACAGTACATAATTGGAATCAGTTTTGGGTTGGAAAGCAAATTCTAACATTGGGTTGGGTTTTTTCTTGTGCTCACTTCCTAAAGCATGGTGGTGTCACTTTAAATGTTTTACACTGTCCTCACACTAATTCATCGTAGATGTTTTTCTCTTAAATGCAGAAGGGAAACATGTTTGGCTAGGCAAGCACTCTGCCATTGAAGCTGCATCCCCGGCATGCTAGCATAGCTTGAGCTTTTTCCCCTAGTGCTGGGATCAAACGTAGGGTCTTCTTCCACATGCCGAGTGGGCATTCTGTCACTGAGCTCCACGCCTCGCCCTTCTTTGGCCATTTTGTACTGGACATTTCTCATCACCAGCTGACTTAGTTCTTTGAGCATTTTGATCCCTCGTATGACAGATAAATGGTTAAAGCCAAGCTTCAGGCCTTCCTCTAGTAAAGTTGAATAACTGAAGATTTACCAAGTTAGGAGAAGTCTTAATGCACTGGTTGTAGATTTGGGGCCTAACAAGGAGGCTCTCTTCTCTTTGAGATTATTTCAAGAGTCTTGGTAGAGTCCCAAAGACTTTGGGAGTAGATTCATTTAATTCTGGATCTTACTCTGCATCCCTGGCTGGGCAGGAGATTAGGTTGGCTTCAAACTCAGAGTCCCTCAAGTGCTTGGGATCAAAAGTGTGTACCCTGTCCTGTGGTGCTGCTCCTCCTCTTTGTGATTTTTGGTTTTGTTTTTGAGACAGGGTTTCTCTGTGTAAGAGTTCTGACTATCCTGGAACTCG
This sequence comes from Dicrostonyx torquatus, assembly GCA_028555095.1. Lineage (NCBI taxonomy): Eukaryota > Metazoa > Chordata > Mammalia > Rodentia > Cricetidae > Dicrostonyx > Dicrostonyx torquatus. Next base: position 808,657 of record JAQHUG010000114.1, read on the forward strand.
CTTTATGGACCCAGGAACAAAGAACGAACTCACAGAGATCCACCCTCTTCTGCCTCCTGAGTGCTGAGATCAATGGTGTGCACCATTACCACCCTGTAGTTTTTAAAAACAGGCTCCCAATACATAACTCAGACTGTCCTGGAACTCATGATCCTTCTTCTGCCTCTTGCTGGGATTATAAGCATGTACCACAATGCCTGGCAATGACATTCAGGAGCTTTGACAGAACCCTTGGCTTATTGAAATAATAATTCTTCATTTATTTTTACCTCAGCGATGGCTTCAGAGGCAACATTAAAGGATATTGTGTATGAAGTGTGCTTTCATCTGACACAGTGATCACTGTCTTTTCTCAGAACAAAGCAGATAGAACATCAGGGGCTCCATGTGAGTTCTAGGTACACAGAGTGGGTGAGGAGGGTGATTGCCTGCCTGTCCAGACTCTAGCCAGGTCCCATTCTTGGCCCAGAGCTGCCCGGAGTTGAGAAGTGACAGCAGAGTGGTGGGAGACTGCCTTTGTACTATCACATTCGCATTCACACATCTTTTCCTTTCCTTTCCAGTGTCTGGTGAGGACGACCAAAACGGTACGTGATTGTTTCTGTTAAGGATGGGCTTAGGCTCTTAGCAGCTTAGTTTTCCTATTTGCAACCATGCTGGCTGTTCAGTCTAAGAATTGTAGGCATATGTGTTTACAGAAGCACACAATCAGGTATTCTCCTTGCCTCACCCCTATAACAGATAGCCACAGCAGCCTAGGGACTTAGCTAATTTGGAGCAGATGCCCTGTGTGGGGAGTATCGTGGTCAGTCTGTCTATGTGGTCTGTCTGGGGAGAGTCTACACGTTCAGAGAGGTTATTTGAGTGTTTTGTTTTTTTAAAGGTGGTGTCTGTGTAGCCCTGGCATTCAACTTTGTAGACTAAACCGGTCTCAAACTCAGAGATCCACCTGCCTCTGCTTCCAAAGTGCTGGAATTAAAGGCTTATATAATATAAGTGTCTGCCAGCGAAACCGAAAAGAAGGGTGGTGAGCCAAGCGAGCCCTATTTGAATGGTAGTAAGAGCTGCTCAGGAGAAGCAGAGGTGTTCTGTGAAAGCCTTGTGAGCTCCAAATGCATATCCCCACCTGGCTACCTTAACGCTCACCTGTGTGTTAAAGGGCACCATTGGGGCATACTCAGAGCACACTGTAGAAACCTGGTAGTCTGGGATGTCACTTATGAAAGCCTTGAGGAATGTGGGTGCAAACTTCCCACAACTATTCTCAGTAGTGTTTCAGGCTACACTTTAAAACTTCTTTCAGAAGACATCCTGAATTTATCCTAAGTAAAATGGTCTTCTGTGCAGAATGGGCAGAGTTGAGCTTTCTCCTTAGTCCCTGTCACCCTCTGGTTACCCCCCCTCCCATCTCCACCTCAGATAATACCAAGATCAGATTAATCTACTTGGTACCAACCTTCTTTCTTCTCATTTCCTGGAGAACGCTGTCTACTGAGCTGATGCATTTATTGTCTCTCCTCAGTGAAGTATGAGTGACTGAAATTCTATAAATGACTCGTTTTAGGTTTGCGTGTCCCGTTCTAACCTCTGTATTAAGGCTACAAGGGGCTTTAACTAGGGTAAACACTCACAGCCAGCCATCTCCTGTGGGAAGTGTTCTCTGACTGGATGTGTATTTCATACATAGTTATATTTGAATAGCTACATGAAAATACTCCAGAATCACCAAACTAGCAAAAAACAAAGATTTGTGTATTCAATGACTTGACTTTTTCAATTAGTCCAGAGTAGAAAAGTCTAGAAGCAACAGATAAAGGAGAATTCTACCAGAGAAGTCCAGGTGGGATAGGTGGCTGATATGAGAACAATTCTGTCTTAAGGCTCCTTAGTTTAGGCTAGTTTGACACACTGGAGATTGGTGAGCTGCTGGTAGGTTTTTCTCAACTGAACTAGACTAGTAGCTGTGTCCCCCACTAGCATAAGCCAGTTAGTATTTATTGAGAACTACAGACTGGACAGTTAATGATGTCTTAATAGACTCTGCCCTTGTCCAGAAGGCCATATGTCCATGAGCCTCTCTGATTTGAATGTGAGCTAACTCAGCAGCCCTCTGGCCCAAGTTGTCTCATCTATTAAAACCTGCTTTAACACCACTGGGTTAATACAGAAAGCTCTTAAGACCCTACCTGACACATGGTAGGCTGTTAGTCATTGTGAGTGGTTATCGTTCCCTGGGCAGAATGTTCATTGCAAGATGTTTAAAGAATACCTACCATGTGATTCATGTTTTGGGAATTCAAAGATAAGTATCTGACCTCAGAGCACAAAGCAAATGTTAAGCTTATGATTGAATAAGTTGAATTAGGAAGCTCTTAGTCTACTGTGGGAGATAAGTGAATTATCATGAAGTATGATAAGCAGTTGGGTAGGAATAAAATTCAATGATTGTAGCACAGAAAAACAACAGCATGTCTGCCCATGCCTCTCTATCAGGAGGTCTTTTCACATGGGCTCCCACATGATTCTCAGCTTTATTAAATTGGGGCTATGTTTATAGATAAGACTTATATTCCTAATGAGTCATTCATTACAGTTGTTTATATCCAAACTTTTCTGAACCAATTTTATCTTTTCTGTACATTCTGCCTCAGGGGATGTGGTACTAAGCCCAGCTCACCCATTGTATTGTCCTCCTTGTCCAAAGTTTGAACTATTCCTTAGTTCTGAGTCCTGGATGTTTTTGATCTGAGAGTACACCCTCAAACTCCTCTTTTCTTAAAAGAGGAGTGGGGGCTCAACAAGCAGCTGGAGGTGGTTTGGTTACTGTGGGGTTTTTGTTTTTTTAAGGCACTCTATTTGAGGGAAGTGTGGATTACAGCCCCTCATACACTGAGACATAATCTTTTCTTCCTGCCTTGTTTGTCCAGGGGGAGCAGTGCCTTCTGGCCTGGAGGAGAACCTGTGTAAGATTTGCATGGACTCACCCATTGACTGCGTTCTGTTGGAGTGTGGCCACATGGTGACCTGTACCAAGTGTGGCAAACGCATGAACGAATGTCCTATCTGCCGGCAGTACGTCATCCGAGCAGTGCACGTCTTCCGGTCCTGAGGGCTAGCATTGGTTTCTTCAGTGCCTTATGGAACATGGCCCACAGTGTCTGGGCTCAGGGTTGGTCCGATGCACAAAGGCAGTTTATTGAGAAACTGGCAGTGTTAAGACCAGGACAAGCAGAGGTGCCTGGCATGCCTGTCTTGCCATGGAGTGTACCTCTTAGGTGGCAGAGCCCAAAGCCAGTGGGAACTGATTCAGATCACATGGGTGAGTGCCTGCTTCTCTGATCATTGTGTGGTGATGGTAATCAATGAAGAGGACTTTCCAGAACTTGGACCATGTCTTCCTCCCTTCCTGAGAACCTAAGACACATTTCACACATCCCACACACCACTCCTCCTGTTTCATCAATCACAAGTACTGCTGGAAATGGTTCCTTTCCCCACCCAGAACATCTGGATTTAAATTTCTGATTTCTGTGTGTTTTAAGTCCACTACATTGCCTATAATCCATTTGTTTCTATGGACCAAAAAATACATTAACTAGACCAATAGTATTTCCTAGGTCAGAATTTGGATCAGTAGACTGATTTCTGGTGAGAAATTAAGTCTAAATACTGTAGAAAATTTTCTAAGTTGAGTCACTTCTATTAGTGTTGGGGTTGGAAATGATCAGTCCCCTGACCTGACCCCAAACTGCTGGGAAATCCCTAAGAGATGCTGCTTCTCTTTGGGTTTGACTGCACCATCTTTAACCTTGGCTTATGAGGAAAGAGAAATGGAGGCCATGGCTGTTTGCTTTGGCTTCTAATCCTTACTTTTCAGCAGGCTAAAGGTTGTTTTTTTGTTTTTTGTTTTTTTTTTAAAGAAACCACTTTAATTTCCTCTTCTTTGGTTTTATATTTGCTTATGAAGGCCTGGGAACTTAGGCCAAGAGCCCTGCTCTTCTTTCACCTTGCTGCTCATGGAGTTCCTGAAGAGTAGTCTACACAGGATAGTGTATGAGGCACTGGAAGGTGCTGAATTAGGCTGGATTATGCCCATGGTTGCTTCTCAGCCTTTTGGGCAGGTTAGCACAAAGCATTAAATCATGATTTGAGCCTCAAGGGGTCTTTATATCGCCGACATAGCTGAAAGGTTTGAGTGGTGTTTGCTGGAACAGCTCAATAGGCACAGAAGGAGCTATGTGTTCCTATGTAGGAGCACCCTCCTGGATAAAAACCACTACCCTCCACTATGCAGCCAGGTGAGACTGGAAGAACCAGTCATGACTCTGGAAAGCAGAGGGGTACCTCTGAGGGGCTATTAGAAATACTTATGCTTTCTTCCCATCATTAACCTCTAAATTCCTTCAGGGGATCAAATAGTTCCATGAAGTAGTTGTCGGAGGCGGCCGCTTCGCCTCTGCATTCTAAGTCCAGATGGCCAGATTTCAGGTCAAAACCTTTGTAGGTGTCAGGAATCAAGAGACTCCTCCCCAAATATTCCTGTCCCCTCCCTAGTAAGCACTGTAGTTTACCATGTCTTCAGTTTAGCACAGCCCACTGATTTTGCTGCTCCTGATCGCACTGTGAAACAGGTCTGATTATACAGCTCAGTAAGACCTAACAATCCTTCAGAGCTGGCTCCCCTTACGACTGCTCTCCCTTCTGAGGCCTTACCTTCCTACCTCCTAGACAGCAACAGAAATATACTGATGGCCTTTTAGCAACCTGAGGACTTGTTTTGAAGAAAGAACTTACCTTTAAATCTTTTACCTTTTGGGAAAAAAAATCCAGATGTCAAACAACTTTTTTATTGTTACACCAAATGAAAGTTGGAATTCTAAGATTCCATTCCAGTTAATATTCACCCCAGGTAGAAAACCTGATTTTTGTTTTGTTTTAAGTACTTGAGCCCCTTTCTGTTCATCACGGATCCTTGGTCTTAATTAACATGGAAACACCTGATCCTTCCAACTATTCTGTAGACTTCGCTGTGATTGCGCCAAGATTTCAACTGAGACTTAGTTTTAAAAGACAGACAGCTGACTGGTTCGTAGGTTGGAATAGCCGGTTCTAAACTAAAAAGCTGTAAAGGAATTAATAGTCTATATTGTACAAATTTGTTAAAAATCTCTTGGATGTGAATGTGTTACTCCAAGTCGCTTATATTAAGATTTTCTCACCTGGATGTTAAAAAGCAAACCCAAATGTGTATTTTTTTTTTTGTTACAGAGCTCTGCTTTATAATTTTGTAATAAATTTTAAATACAGATACCTGTCCTATCTGGTGTGGGGATGATGCCTGAGGCCCCAAAGTACTAGTGACTATAGGCAAGCATCAGGCCAGGTTCACAGAGCTGTTGCTCCTCAGACTCCATTCCACGTATAGAAATGTTTGGGCCACCTGATCTTGGTCAAGGTACCCTGCTCGGTGTTGTGACTTGCCTATGATCACAAGAATGTGGGGGGGGGGGGAATCATGGAACAGACTAGAAGTGGAGCTAGCATAACGATGATTCTCAAGAGCAAATGGAAGCACCATGTGAATTATTAGTCCCATTGGGAAAGGGTCTTCAAGAGCTAAGTTGGATGGGATCTCAGAACAGCTAGGTAGCCAGTTAAGTGGATATATAGTTGTGACAGACAAGTATGGCTCAAAGGTTGGCCCAGCCTAAAGAGCAGACTGCAAAATACACATAGGCCTATACTAGCCTACCTAACCAGGTGCCTGAGGGGAAGGGAGAAGAGTGTGTCACCCACTGGAGAACTGGATGAGACAGGATTCTACCTTGTCTCTTAGAGTAAGTCTTGCTAATGGCTGACCTGCTCAGCATCCAGTGATGGCCACTCTGTCATCAGCTGGCACTATGTAAACCAAGGCCAAGAGAGCAGGGGAGGTTTAGGGTGATAACGCTTTGGATTGGGTGGAGAGACAGGAAAAGATATAAAGGTATGCATACAGTCTAATCTCCCTGCAGAGAGATGTATGTCAGACTGGCAGAAACATATAAACACCAGGGAACTGGTATGAATACATAGTAAGGCATTCAAGGGACAAGGAGCTGAAATTTCAGCCCTGTGTGGTGGGGAAGAGTTATCTTTAATGCTCTACCCAGCTGCTTGGTCCAAGGAAGTTGGAGATTCTATGCAAAAAGCAGCTTTTGATTTGAGGGTGGATTAAAAAAGTATCTTACTCACCAGAGTGAGTAGTGCCCACTCTGCCCTAGTTGTCAGAGCATCTACACTGTGTCTTCCCTCTGGACATTTTAAACAGTAGGTGAAAGGCAAAGTCAGACCAGTAAGCAACCTCCTAGTAGGGTATTAGGAATACTTGGGGTAGTATGTATCTTAGAAACCCACATAGGTGTTTAAGAGGTTTGGTCATAGTGTCCTAGCTGACGAGATAACAGATAAGCCTGTTGAGTTGATAATAAGAGAGAACTGATCTTCCAGAGGTGGCACAGCATAGACTTGGAAGCCAGTCTACTACAGTACCTGGAGAAACCCAGAGCCACATGTGAACTTCGCCATGCAAGGTGGTAAGCCAGGCCTCCTCCTGGAGAACATCTGTACCAGGTTCTGTGCCTCATGTGTTACATAAGGCATCTGAGGTTACAGTCATCCAGTGATTTAGGAGCAGTTCCTCTGCCCCTTCCTCTTGGAGAACTGATGCCCAGAAGGTGTGTGATGGTCACTTGAATTGTCTTAAAATGAGGGTGTTAGTGCCACATTTCAAGAGCTTGACAACCAGATGAGGCTAGTTTAGGACATTTCCACTGTTGCAAACAGGATTCTCTGTGTGCAGCTGTACACAGAAATGATCTTTGTGTTGCAAGCAATCTGCCACAGGTGGCACAGGAGCTAGCCAGCCATGGAAAGCAGGGTGTGTAGATTTTCCTGGCTGTGGATCTGTACTCCTGAGAGTAGTCCATATTTTGAGGCGGCAAATCCTCCAAGGAGGCCACCTTTCCTATAGATGATGGCCTCTCCCTCCAAGCTGGGACCTGGAAGCTACAATCATCAGAGTCCACTTTGTTCTTTCACATGAGGGTTCATCCTAACAAAAGGGACCAAGCATAATAAAGGTTTTGCCACATACAGGAAGCGTGTGAGGACAGTTTAAATACAGTTTTTAAGATGCACATGGAAGTGAAAAAGGAGCAGACAAAGGAAGTAGATTCTGCTCAGCCTTCATTCTTTAGTTACTTTTTTTGTTTTTGTTCAAGGCTAGCCTTGAACTCTTGATCCTCTGACTTCTTGCTCCTCATGCACTACCATGCCTGGCTTAAGATTTCTCACTTATAAAATTGTAGTTCAATGACACAACACTGTGCCTAGCATGCATAAGGGTCTAGGTTGGTTATCAGCACCTCAAACAACTAAGGTCGGCTTCTTTTTAAACAAGAAGACAAAGCTAGCACCCAGATCTGAAAGACCTAGTTAAACTAGCAAGAGAATTGCTTGTGCCCACAGCAACTAACTCTTGATCCAGAAAGGACCATGAAGAGTTGGGGGGTATAAGAAGGTACATTGCTTGGCGAAGAAGCCCAAAGAGAAAGAACAAAGTCCTAGCAGGGGGCTATCAGCCTCCGTTTTCGGATACATGACCAAATCCACTCTGGAGAGACCAGCTGGGCCTCAGTGTTGTTCTCTCTGTTACCCAGCACATGTGTGGCTGAGGCCATGTCAAATTCCTGTACTAGATCCCCGTTGAATGCCACAAAGTAGCGTTTGAGCCGCTTGAAGTCTGGTGTGGAAGGTGGCAAGTAGAGCCGCACCCCAGTGAAGACATCCAACAGCACCTGCAAACAGAGTAGTAGTCCACGCAGAGTGAGCCCTATCCTGGGCGCAAGTGCAACTTTACCCACCAGAATACACGACAGCCTGGGATGCATAGAGTCTAGGATTTAGGACATAGATGGATGACTGGGGGAAAGGCAGAGGTGTTTGTTGCTAACCCATCCTCTAGTCACTCTGGTTGACCCAGGTCTGACATTTTCTCCTGTCCCTGACTAGGAGCAAAGGGAAAAGTGATGGGCTCCAACATCTGAGGCCAAGATGTGGAAAAAGGGTGTCTCTCCAAGAGCCACCCAATGTAAAATACCTCCCAAGGATTAAGAAGTATGCTCTGCAGTTACCTAGATAAAGAGCCTAGGAATCTTGCTCATCAGTGTGGATGAGTTCAAGGGCTTCAGGGAGGAAGAGAGATTGAATGGTTTCTACTGAGAAGTGGGTTTAGGCCCTGAGATTTCAACTTCTGTGATTATGCTCGGGCAGGGGTGCAATCTCTGTTGATCATGTTTCTTTGTTTCTGGGTCAAAAGCTACCCAGGGCACCAGAGTAGCTAGTTGCTGATCTCAGTAGGTATTCAACAGATGTTGCCAGACCAAGGACCAACTAAAGGGTATGTTCCTTAGCTGGGTTTTCTATGCCATGGCCGTCTCCCTCTCCTTGCTGGGTAGACCTGCTCAAGAGACACAAAGGCACTTCTGCACCCCACACCCAGACTGGACTTAGTTTTTTAATGTGAATTGTAACTTGACATTGGTGGCTCGTTGGGCCCCTGCAGCTTCTCCTGCTAGGCTGGCTCTATCTCCTGCCTCCAGCTCTCCTTCCTCTTTGCTGGCTGAACTGCTGCCTCTGCAAGGCAACAAAAGGGCACAGGGTGGAGCAGCAGGATGGCTCACTTGCCAAACAGGAAGGGAAGGACGCGAGTAGCCTTCCCCCAGACCAATAGAGACAGACACCTTTTCAACTTCACACAAAGAGCTTGGAACTCCAGGCCCTGAGCCAAACCATGCGCTATTTCCCTCACCTTTGTCGGGCATTGGGTCTCAGCAGCAGCTTTCCTCTTCACCCCCACTTTCACTGGAGAAGACTTCATGGCCAGCTTGTCTCCTGGTTTCATGGGGGAAGGCTTTGGAATCACTTTGTTGCCTGCAGGACAGCAGAAGTCAGTATATGGAGTTAGGTACTTGCCAAGCATGTATGAGGCACCAGGTCCAATCCCTAGCACTATACAAACTGGGTCATGCCTATAATTCCAGCACTAAGGAGGTGGAGGTAGAAGGCTCAGAAGTTCAGGGTCATTTTGGGCCACACAGTTAGTCAAAGGCCAGTCTGGTGTAAACCTGGCTATACAGAAATCACAAAACCAAAGAGTAAGAAGAAATTTAAAAAAAAAAATCACAAAACTAAAACCAAACCAAGATTATAAAAAGAGGACAAAGGGAACTGCTGATGGCCTTGGAAGTCGGGGAGCCAAGAGATGGGTCAGGCACTTCTGCTATGATCATGAAAGAAAGGGGGAGCAAGGCTATCAGCTCCAAGGCGGCTCATTCCCAAGTCAGACTGGCTCTCCTGGGTTCTGTCACTCAGGCTTACTGAGCAGATAAGGGGTACCTGCCTGGTAAAAGTTTCTGGCCCATGGCTAGTCACATGCCAGGAATGCACTGAATGTCTGTTGTAGTGAACACCTAGTCAGACATTTGACCGTAGTCTCCACATCTGTGCCCTACCATCTCTTCCTACCCACATTACTCTCCATCACCTCAGGCCCTCTTACTTACCACCTTTGCTATTGGAGTTATTCAGCTTCTGTTCCGTCTTCTTGCCACTGGCAGAGGACTTACTGGGAGGTGTCTTGGGGGCCTTGTGGGGTACAACAGACCCAGCAGTGCCCTCACTCTCACCATTGCTACCTCCAGTAGTGGAACTCCCCTCATCTCCAGCCACTATGGCGAAGTCTGCCTTTTCTTTGGACAGCTGGTACAGTTCCTAAGAAGTGGGGAAGTAAGTCAGGTGCTGCCACTTCCTTCCCTGGGTCTAGGTGAGTGGTGCAGGCACATGTGATTAGGGAATAAAGTAGGGCCCTGTTATCTGAGCAACTGTGGTGAAAGTAACATTTTGTGGCCCCCAAGGTTTTTGGGTTTTTTTTTTTTTTTTTTTTTTGGACTGGCTTTAAATTTGAGATTACAGGCTCAGAAGAACAACAGTTTTGTTTGTTTTTGAGACAGGGTCTCATGGCGTAGCTCTGCCAGGCCTGGAATTTACCATATATACCAGGCTGGCCTTGAACACAGAGAAACTTTGTCTCTGCCTCCTGAGTGCTAGAATTTTAAAGGTGTGCGATTCTACATTCTGCCTAAATCCTAGTTTTAAAATGTGTCTGTGTGTCTGTGTACTATGTAAATGGTGCCTACAGAGCCCAGAAGAGGGTACTGGATCCCTAGAACTGGAGTTATAAGACAGTCAGTTGTAAGCTGCAGTGTGGATCCTGGGAATCCTGGGTCCTCTGGAAGAGCAGCCAGTGCTCTTAACCATTGAACTATCTCTCCAGCCCCTAAACCTCATTTCTTAATTAGTGAAGTAGGACTGTGGCCTGGGGCAACTCCTAAAAAGGCTATGGGAAGCTAGAGGGGCCTTCAGGGGACCTGAGAGGAAGTTTCAACTCTTAATTGCTCTCCTTGTTTTGTCCCAGTGGAACAAAAGTAACAAGCCAAAAGACTGTGAACAGGCCAAATGGCCAAAACTCTTTTAAGAGCAAGACAGTGGGGGTGGGGGACATTTAGAAAGCCAAGGAGCTGTGACCTTGAGTTGAGGGAGGTTAGTTGCAGATTTCCAGTCCTTATCATCCCGGATTCGGGTGCAGCGAGGAAATCGGATGGAGATACCATCAGCAGTGTGAGCCTCAGATTTGGAGAATTCTGCTCCCGTGATCTCCCACACAGCAGCTTTCTGTCAGGAATGAAACAGGTAGATTATTTATGGCCAAGAAGGAAATCTTCAGCAGCCAGAAAAATGGCAAACGGGGAAAAAGCACAGAGGTACCCAGGAAGCATGCAAGCCAGTTCTGCCTCCCTTGAAACCCGCCTGGGCTAGGTCCTTCTACAACAGGCCCTTGGACAAGTGGATGGGAGTTTGCTTCCCCTCTAAGGAGAGTCTTCAGTGATGGCTGGTTAGCTTTGTATCTATCATTTGGCTGAATATCCTAGTCTCTTCCTGGGTGGACCTCTAGCAAGCCTGGGCTAACTTCTGTGGCTCTGGAGAATTACATACTATTGGTGTGGGGGCCACAAACCATCAAGTTGATACCTTTGGGTCAGGAACAATAAAGTCAGGATAGTAGATTTTGTTGATCTTCAGCCAACTCGGTATCTTGCTGGGATCCTGAAGGAGAAAAGACACTGTTTTGGGCTTACTGTCATGCTGGAGCAAGGTTTAAGTCTTTGGCAATGAGACTGTGAAATGTGGCTTAGCTTAAAAAAAAAAATGACCCCTCACCCCACATGATCCTTCCACTCCAGAAAGGCTGTGGCCCACAGGACACAGGCCATCATTCACATGGCAGGATATCTGAGATTTGGAAGCCTAATCCTGCTCCTATGGCCAAGAAGTAAGCTCCTTACTGAATTAAAACCAGACCTGCAGACCTCAGTCCTTAGAGCACATCCTGTGTCTCGGGAGTGATGACTGTTGGGGCCAGGGTTCGACCTCACCTTGCTGATCTTCACCATATCTAGCTCCTTCTGCAGTCGAGCAAGTGTGGCATCATCATGGCCTCCAGCACATTTGGTGACAGTGCACCACTTCTGGCTGTCAGGATCATAGCAGCCCATGAGGAAGATGGACATCATGCCGCCTGGGAGGGGAACATGAATTGAGTATAGGCTATAATGGGCAAGGACCACGGCCGTAGCATCAAGAGTATTAGAGTAGCCGGACAGTGGTGGGACACACCTTGAATCCCAGCACCGGGAGGCAGAGGCAAGCAGATCTCAGATCTCTGAGTTCAAGGCCAGCCTGGTCTACAGAGTTCCAGGGCAGCCAATGCTGTTACACAGAAAAACCCTGTCTCAAAAAACCAACACCCCTCCCAATCCCCCCCAACACACACACAAAAAAAAACCCATGGTAAGAGTAATCACAATTTACTGGGCTCTAGGGAATTGGACAGTGCCTGACACATAGCAGACATAACCTGACACTGCCTTACGTGTTTGTTCCTCAGATCTCATCTTTCTCCCCAATCAGGAAACAAGAGTTTTCTGAGAAGGAAGCTGTCAGTCAGGTCTTGAAACAGCTGATGTTGAGCTCCCTTATGTCGGGACAGCAGAAGGTATTCTTGATGAACTTTTTATTATTTTCCCTTTTTTATTGAAACATTTTTTGTTATTTTTTGTGAATGTCTACTTGTGTGTAGCCAATCATACTCCAGTATTCAAACATGCTACAGTGTAGTGTGTGGAGGTCAAAGGACAATTTGTGGGAGTCAGTTCTCTTTCACTATGTGGGTGCTAGTGATCAATTTAGGTCAAAAGGCTTGGGGGGCATAAGCTCTTCTTAACTGATTTCTGTGTGTCAGCCTGTAGCTCCCAGATGCCACTGCTTGATGTGATCAAGGCCCCAGATCGATCCCAGGACCAAGCAATCCATGACCAGCAGATCAAACTAGCAAGGCGGCCAGTGTGAATGAATCTTCTGATAGAGTACCACCATGGGGACCAGACACCACTGACCTTTGCTCCCTTGCCCATAGAAGGCCCCAAGAACCACCAGATCAGCTGTATCAGCCATGGCCCCCTCGTTCAAATAATCTTTCTTAACTTTCAGCCAGTGCCGCTTCCCAGGCTCGTATGTACCCTGAGGGGACACAAGAAATAGATCAGAGAGTGCAAACTCCAGAAGGGTAGAGACTGTCTTTTCACCACTGTGGCCCAGCCAGACCTCTGTCTCCAGGCACTATAGCACATGCAAAGCCATTTTCAGATCTGGGACCAGCCTGCCCCAGTTAAGTAGGAAAGACTCCCATGCAGCTTTCACTATCTCCCACCTCCAATGACTCTGTCATCTCCAGCAGGAAAAGACAAGGGTGTAGCCATCTTACCTTCACATCCTTTAGCACCAGCCCTTCTAAGCCCTCTCGGATCACCCGGTTTATCATGTCAGCCAGGTCTGAGGCTTTCTGAGGGACAGTAAGAGAGATGTGCACACAATGTGAAAATAGACACCATGTTCATTTCTAAACACTTGTAGAAACATACTTAGATGTAAGGAAACGGTCCTAAAGAGCTGCTGTGGCTTTGAGAAGTAGGCTGCTTACCTAGGAAGGTTCATGCCCCGCCCTTCAGAGTGAAGACAATTATGTAATATATGTAATGCACTCCATATAAGAATACCTGAGGATCATCCTCTCACACTCCATGGGGTCCTCTGCTCTGTTCTAAAGCCATCAGATCCCGCCTAGGATAGGAATTTCACTTACTGTGACTTGCTTCATTTCTGAGAACATGATCCGGTTACGGATTTCAACCATGTTGTCATGAAGAAACTTGCGTCGCTCACAAAGAGGCCTAAGGGAAACGGCAGAGCTGAGGGAAAAGCCTCCCTCCCACCCTTAGGAGGAATTCTTAACACAGGACATTGCCCAATGATAAAACTGATGCTTCAGGAGAGGGACAGCTATGGATCCAAGCTGCTCTGAACGGTTCTGCTGTCAAGGGTTACAAGAACAGGTCAACACTTGAGATGGACCACTGGGAGCTGTGGCCCAACTGTGCTTTCTTCTCTATTGAGCCAAGAGAACACCAGCCTCCATTCCAGACTACAAGTTCTAGTCCCACCTGAAACGTTTTTGTTTTTATTTTTTTAATATTACAACTTTTGTGCTAATAGTCCACTCTGTCTAAACCTCACCCCCAGGCTGGCTAGTGTCTTGAGTGAACTGCTTGACTGACGCAGGTTAGGCCCAACACCCTGCCTAATCCTAACCCAAGGCTGGTACAAGCTTCGGGACCCTGCCCCATCAATTCTTTCTACAGAGATCCTCCTGCCTCTGCCTCCCGAGTGCTGAGATTAAAGGCGTGCACCACCACCGCCCGGCCCACTTTCTTTCTTAATCATGTATGTAATAGCTATAGAAACGGGATTAAGGAGACACCCTAAGTGCATAAAGGACAGGTATCAGCTATGTAGGTTCAAGCCTGTGGATGCAGCTTACTCAAGACTGTCAGTTCTCCACTGGATGCTTCACCCTACAATCCCCTACAATCTGATAGATACCACACACAAATGTTAGCCCAACCCCAATCAGATAAATCCCCAGTGCAGAGAGATTCCGGGTTTAAAAATAGTAGCCAAAGGCAGGGTGGTGTTGGTGTACACCTTTAATGCCAGCACTCAGGAGGCAGATAGCAGATCTCTTTGAGTTCAAGGCCAGCCTGGTCTACAGAGTTCCAGGATGGGCTCCAAAGCTACACAGAGAAACCTTGTCTTGCAACCAAAAAAAAAAAAAAAAAAAAAGATGATAGCCAGGGAGTAAAATCCAATGGTAGATCATATGCTTAATACATGTAAGGCCCTAGATTTCATCCCCAGTATTGCAAAATATGAAAACAAGACACACATACACAAACATTAAAAAAAAAACTATCAAAACACTAGCTAACTTACCTGTCCATCAAGCTGACATCATTAAAGTAGATACAATCAAAAACAAACAGGCAGACGTTAGCATCCTGGAAGGCAGCTTTCTGTAGGGGAAATGAGGCAATAGGTACATGTGGGCATGAGATAAGGGGAATAGCAGTCCACTTCTGCAACCCCCAGTCAACAGTCCTGTCTGTCGGTGCAGGCACAGGTCATAGAACAATCTATAGATGGTACTCACTAAATTTCAGATCTCTAACATTTCCCAAAGGCCCAACTGTTAAAAGCTTGGACCCCAGGGTGGTGAGGTAGGGGAAGGTCTTAAGTCATTAGTAGTGTGTTCTTTTTTTTTTTTAAATATTTATTTATTTACTATGTATACAATATTCTGTCTGTGTGTATTCCTGCAGGCCAGAAGAGGGCGCCAGACCTCATTACATATGGTTGTGAGCCATCATGTGGTTGCCGGGAATTGAACTCAGGACCTTTGGAAGAGCAGTCAGTGCTCTTAACCTCTGAGCCATCTCTCCAGCCCTAGTAGTGTGTTCTTAAAGGGACTGTAGGACTTCCCCTCTCTGTGCCCCTCAGTTCATGATGTAAGTAATTTTGCTCTGTCACATGTCCTTGCCATGATGTGCTATATTAGGCAGTGATCTAAAGGTATGGGCCCTGTATCCCCTGACCATAACCTCTAGAATTATGCTTCATAGAACAGTGGCCTCCAGTATTTTGTTACAGTGATGGAAAAACAAGTAGTGAACTGAAACCAACTCAATTCTATGGCGGTTCCTAATAAGCAACTCCTTTTTAATGGAAGAACAAACAATGACCTACGTGCCTTTATCCCCTCTTCACTCCCTTTTAGACTAACAACACATTTTGTACACAGGACTCTCAGTGTGTACCTTGTGCACTCCCAGAGTCCCAAAGGGCAGTGGTTTGCCTGTGTTGTTGTCAATCAGGAGCACCTCGGAGTCCAAGATCATACTCTCACCCCCAGGAAAAGCTCTGGGGATATAGTCCTTAAAGTGGGCCACCTGGAAGTAGAAAGGTAGTTTGGGCAAGGATGACTTGGCAGTTAAGACTTAAAACCAAGCCAAAGTGATCAAAGCCCAGGCAAAATAGTAGAGACATGTGGAAGCTCAAACAGTGGGTGAAATACACAGCTTGGCTGTGTCAGTCTTCCCTGAAAGAGGACCAGACTTTCTGCTTTATTACCTCTGTCTAGACCCAGAGAATGGCCAGCCTACTTGGAGTCATGTTCTGTGGGTTTGGAGGAAAAAAGGAAGAAATAGAGTTTGTTGGGAGGACATGAAGGTGGATGGCTATGGGAGGAAAGAAGAACGATGGGCAGGCAAGTGGAAACCAGTGTCCACTACAGAAGATTGCTGGTATCGGGCTAAGGACTGGGTTGGGGAAACACATGGGTTGCAGGGCTGAGAGAAACAAAGCCCTGGGAACAGTGAGGATGAGAACAGGGTCTTCTCTAAGTGGGAGCTCTGAAACTCCTGCTGACTTCAGAATACGGACTGGATTTTTCCTAACATAGGCAGAGCCCTAATTTTTGACTGTTCAGTGAGAGAGGTCCCACTGTAACCCCAGGTATTCCTTGACAAAGGATACCAAAGGGCCCGACAATGGTCAGGTTCCTCAGCTGAGAGCAGCACCCAGACAGTCCCTGCCTTGGATATGGAGTGGGATGAGAAAAGACCTGACTATCCATCCTTACTCCCCTTTCCCCAACCTAGCCCTTCCACAGAGTGGGAACGTAGCTTAGTATTCAGCCTTTGCCTAGCTTGTATAAGCCTAGGTTCAATCCGTAATATTTAGAAAGGTAAACAAAACGTATTCAGGACAGCACAGCAAGAAAGCTGGAGGAAACAAGCTCCACGGGGAGCAGAAGGCAGGAGCAAATCCAGCCCTGGGATCCAACCCAGTCCTGGGACACTGCAGACCAGGATTGAGCCAACGACCTGACTCAGAGTCTGCAACCTCCACCAGAACCGGAGTGGGATGGAACCAGTTACCTAAGACACAGAGAGAAAAAGCTCCACCAGGAACAGAAGCCAAGAAGCAATCCCAGTCCCAGGACACGAGCGGATCAGGATTGACCCAGCGACCAGATCCAGAGCCAACGA
>JAQHUG010000114.1:830031-849818 GCA_028555095.1 Dicrostonyx torquatus
CCCCTTTGGATGTCAGTGTGGAGATTTCTTAAAAAAATTAGGAAACAACCTTCCTCAAGACCCAATAATACCACTTTTAGGTATATATCCAAAGGATGCTCAATCGTGCCACAAGAATATGTGCTCAATTATGATCATAGCAGCTTTGTTTGTCATAGCCAGAACCTGGAAACAATTTAAATGCCCCTCGACCGAAGAATGGATAAAGAAATTGTGGTACCTTTACACAATGGAGTACTACACAGCAGAAAAAAATAACAGCTTGAATTTTGCAGGAAAATGGATGGAACTAGAAAAAATTATTTTGAGTGAGGTAATCCAGACACAGAAAGACAATTATCACATGTATTCACTTATAGGTTGTTTAAAGATAAAGCAAAGAAAGCCAGCCTACAAACCATAGTCACAGAGAACTTAGACAACAATAAGGACACTAAGAGAGACTTACATAGACCTAATATACATGGGAAAGTATAAAAAGACAAGATCTCTTGAAAAAATTGGGAGCATAGGGACATTGGGGGAGGGTTGAAGTGGGGAGAGGAGAGGCAGAGAGGGGAGCAGAGAAAAATATAGAGCTCAATAAATATCAGTAAAGAAAAAAAATGCCAAAAAAGAAAAAAGAAAAAGAAAACATATTCTGGAAAACTGTGTTCAAATGTCCAAGGGTCACAAGACAGTCTGTCTCACATCATCTTCTCACAGCAGGTACTGATCAGTTTCAGCGCCCCTGGAACAGATGAGCCTCACGAAAAGCACCATGCAACACTACTGCTCAGTGCTCTTGCTGAATACATAAAACAAGTGGCCCAGCTACCATGTCTATACTAGACTGTACAACACATTCCCCAATCCACAGACTCTGAGAAACCAAGCCAGAACTGGGAAAGAAGGGGGTGGCAAAGCTAGGAATTCCATTTACTCACAAGCTACTGGGGCCATAATCCCAGCTGTTTCTTTCCCACAGACCTCAAAAAACTGGTCCTGGGAGCTGAGAAGGGCTGAGAAATAAGATTCTCAATTCCCACCAATCCTGAGTAGGGCAGGAATCGGGGATTCCAGACAGCCCCACAATACTGTGCACTTAACAAACTATAAGCTCCATGAAGGTCAGTACTTTACTTACTGTTTGTACTTTTACATGTCCACTAGCTACAACAGTGCACAGCATTTGAGAAATACTTGTTGAGCAAGCTAACGAACGATAGCCCAACAGTTCCTTGTACATGAACCTTAATCTAGCCCAGAAGGAGCACAGGAGACACAGAAACGCCAAAGACTTCCACAGAACTCAATGTCTGTACTGCACCGTCCAGGGAGTGCTTTCCCACCCAACTAATCCAAGTTGGAGCTCTTTGGCTGTCCCAGCTGAGCAGTCTTTCATTACTAGAAGAGTCCAGGAATGAATTCCATTAATTTACAGATAAAAACAAATTCCCTTCTGTGAAGTACAGCTGGAAAGGCCCTGCAGTTGTGACCTAGTGACTCTTACAGGCAGGGAGAAGAGAGTCTTGGCTGAAGGCTATTACCTTGTGAGGCAGGACAGGCTTGAGACTGCGGCTGAAGTAGCTGAAGTGGTCCCCCTTCTTATGCACCTGGACTCGCTCACCATCGTACTTGATCTCAGAGAACATGCCATTGGGACACTTCTTCATTGCATACTCGATGGACTTGCAAGCCTCAGCCTTGGGATGGAGAAAGCAAATGCTGGATCCCTTTAACTGGGGCTCCTTAGCAGAGCCTGAGGCTGGGGTTGCCAGGACAGACTGCTGCTAAAGGGGTGATGGTATTGCAAAAGGCTGGGCAATGCTATGTTGTGATTCTAAAATCATTAGTTGATAGCAAGATTATCTCAAATAAAAAAATAGCTCATCCACCTCCAGAGTTGACTTAACAGTCTGCTTTCTGGAAAAGATAAATACTATCCATTTTAGAATAAGTCTTCTGAAGTAAGATTTCGTCCTCAATAATTAAGGCTTTTACAAGGTACCTGGCTACTAAACATACTTGGTCTCCTAGTGTAAGTGATGGTGGGATGGAAATCAAGAGGGCCAGTGACAGTGAGTGAGGCTGGCAGGGTGACTGTAATCTGAGACCGACAGAACAAGAGGATACTCAGACACTGACACACTTACATACTGGCACCAGCCAGACCCAAACAGTAACTACCACTTTGGTGGTTCTTGTCAGGCCACAAAACACCATGTCATTTCATCTTTGGTGATGCCTCACATGGCAAACGCTGCAGGAGAGAACTGAACTCTGGGAGGTTATGCACTCACTTAAGGTCAGGCAGCCACTAAACAGCCTCCGCTGTGTATCTACGGCCTCCTCCCAAACCCGTGTGCTAAAGCACCATTCTTCAGACAAGGCTGTGGGAAGGACTCTAGGACGCACTCCCTAGGAAGCCAGAAAAGCCCCTTCTCTAGGTGAAGGAGGTAGTTCTGTCCCTGGCATGGAGACCACACTATTTTGGGACCAGCTATCTTATATTTCTGGTAGCAGGAGAATTCTTCCCTATCCCAAACATAAAAGCCTAACTCAAGGGTTTAGTATTATAAGACAGTTCCAGAAAAAGAAAAAAAAAAATCGCTGTATACCTTGGAAAGCACAAGGGGCCTCATAGCAAGTGGCAGAACAGCAGATACTGACTCTGCTACACATAAAGACAAGAAGGGCCAGCCCATCCTCACTAAAGGTGCAGAACCCCCAGTTATGTACTGGAGTGAGGCTCTATTCCTTGAGCTGCTTCTCCCTGTCATACGAGGCCTGACTGTTGCCAGCTCTGAGCTCTCCTGCAGGAGGTCACAGTCTTGGGGGCCACTGAGCATAGCCGTGTCTCAAGTGTGATGCTAAACTACTTGGTCTCAGAGGCCACTCCCACAAGGAAAGTAAAGCACTAAGGAGGCCTGGTGACTCGTCCCAGACTCTAGGGCTTGCTGGTGGCAGTGCTGGAGGCTACGCTAAGGTTGTACTAGACACTGCCTTCCTCTGCACCTTACTTCCCAGCCTAGCACTGCTCTGCTCATCTCTACTCTTCCTTCTCTACTCTTCTCTAGGCAACCTACAGGGAAGAACCCTTGCCTTTCATCCCCTTTCAGATGCCAGCAACTTAAAGAGACACAGGTGATCGGGACAAGGCAGTGCTCCTCACCAGCATGGGCTGCACAGGAGTCATTAGTGAGGCCTGGACACTCAGAGCCCGTCGCCGACCTGGGTCCTTCTCCACCTCCTGCTCATTGTGAAGAACCCGCTCCACCACATCCTGCAGATTGCGTGAGGCTTTGAAGGCTTCATAAGCATTGGGGTCAAGAGCATCTAACCTGCCAAGGCAGACAGGAGCAAGGAGACAAACCTCTACATCTGACATTATGGCTTAGGGTAGCAGTCTGTCAGACAAGGAGAGATGCTGGGGAAGTAGCCTTAAAGTTCTCTCCTTTAACTTGAAGTTGTGTCCAACCTAAAGCAGTAGCCGCATGGAGTCAAAGGTAGTTACAAACGTGGTCAAATTTATTTTAAAAAAGCTTATGATTTATTTTCTAATTTCTTTTTTTGAAACTTGAATAAACAGTTCTTGAGCATGAATTTTGTAGATGTTACAAAGTCAAAAGATTGGAAATCAAAGGTGGCACCAGAAAAGATAAAACAGAACACCCAGAGTTTTGAGACGCTGTGCCTTACTTGGTGCAGCCTTGGCAGAGGATGGGGCTGGAATGGGAAAGAAGCCTGTTCCAGACTTTCATTTGCAGCACTTTGTGTTAAAGATAGCTGTCTCCACTTTCTATGTGAGAAAATGGGTGTGGAGGGGAGTAGAGTAGGGTCCCAGAGGAAATAACAATTAGGGTTCAAATCTGTAACAGGTCTTCCAAGTACTGAGAGCAGCAGGGAACAAAGAAGTTGGCAGTGCAGGCTGTCAGAGGAGCTATGGTACTTACACGTGTTTTGCACCTGAGTTCATCTTCAGATCATGTTTGATCAGCCGGATGATGCACTTAAGGTCATTGGCTGTACACCTAAAGAGATGAGGCATAGTCAGCATTATCTCTGAAGAGCTCTGATCTCCAAGCCTTCCTTCCCCAGAGCAGTCCACCTCCCTAGCCCACTGTCATTGGGTCTGGTTTGAATAGGGCAGCTCCCCCACCTGGAGGCAATGTCCTGCAGGGCTTGCTGCTGCTCATCCTCTTTGGTGAGCTTGGAGAGGTGCAAGAGGAAGGCATCCACTTCCTGGATGGTGAGGAGGCTCTTGGCAGCTGGGGGGAAAGACTTGCTCTGCTCAAAGAAGACTCTGATGGTCTCAGACACGTCACCCTGTCTCCAAAAACCAAAATGCCACTGCTGCAACCCCAGGGAGCTCAGTAATAACGATAAATCAAGAGTTCCACCACAGCTTCTGTCCCAAAGCCGTTCTCAGGAACTCTCCTGGCCAGTTCCTAGAAGGGCCCATCTATCCACACAAGGCTACCCACTTGCTTTAGCTGAGTAGAGACAGCACTAATCCAAGATAGAGCCAATCTGATTCCTGTTAAGAATCTCAACTTAGAGGCACAGTCCTTCCAATAGCAGACGTTTGGATAGAAACTTTCCATGGCAGCAAGGCTGAAGCCATGAACAAGCCAAAGACAAATGGGAAGTACATAGAAAAAGGGAAAGCAAGCAAGCAAGCAAATAAAGCCCAGAACAGCCCCGGGAGAGATAAAAAGAAGTCTCAAGCACTAACTTTTCAGATAAGGCCTTCTGTGGTTTGGCAGTGCTATGTTTTCAATTATCAAACTTATGAAAGGAACAGCTGTGTCCACCCTCAGCTTCCACATTCTAACAGAATCTTGTTCAGTAAGTTTCAGTTCCCTACACCAGTATGTGCTCAGTTTTGTTTTTTGTTTTTTTAAGAGAGGGTTTCTCTGTAGTTTTGGAGCCTGTCCTGGAACTAGCTCTTGTAGACCAGGCTGGCCTCGAACTCACAGAGATCTGCCTGCTTCTGCCTCCTGAGTGCTGGGATTAAAGGTATGCACCGCCTGGCTCTCAATTATTTTTAAATCCTGGCAGAGTCCCACCTGGGCTGTGTCCTCCCTACACCCGCCTCTGACCTGTTCCAGATCCCGGGCCATCTCATCTGGGTTGCAGTTAAAAATGCGGCTAAAAAGTTTCACAATCTGCTTATCATTCAAGTTGTAAACACTCTTAATGACTCCTGGCAGCAACAGCTTCACTGTTAGGTACACATCACCGTGGAAGCCATCTGAAAACAAAAGGAAGGAAAATTCCATGAAGAAATGTGTGTGGTGGACACAGCTTTAATCCCAGCATTCAGGAAGCCTGCAGGTCTCTGGGAGTTGAAGGTCAGCATGGTGTACACAGTAAGTACCTAGACAGTCAAGGATACACAGTGAGGCTCTATCTAAATTACTAAAAAAAAAAGGGAGGGGGGCAGGGACTGCTTCCCACAGCTCCCTGCATCTATCACTACAGTAGTAGCAGTTAGGCTGTAGGCTTTGTCTGCCTCACCCATGATCTCCCACTGGGCGAAGCCCTGACTTTCACTTTGTGATGATGTAACAGATACTGAGTGACAATTTGCTAGATCTATGAAAGAAACAGGGTCAGACAATTCTACTCTACACTGGGCATGTGGTTCACCTAATCACATACGCAAGTGAACAATTTCTCTACTGGTCAAATGGGTTCTTCTGCCTCCTTAGGACAAAATATGGGTAGAGGAACAAAATGGCCAAGCACCCTGAGCAGAACTGCTATATAATATGCAGTGTCTGGTGACAATTACAGCTACAGGATCCCATTCCAAAATTATCAAGAATTTCAAGACACCGGTGTGTTATGCCCATAAAGCTGGTCATGGCTCTGAGCTTTTCAGAGGGAAGACATACTCGGGATGCTCATGGGCCTACCTCCTGCAGAGCCTTTCTGCAAAAAGTCCTGGATGATCTGGGTCTTTGTATTGTAGCTAGGGTTTTCAGCCACCATGGCGCACAGCTTCCGGAACTCTCGCAGTAGACAGTCTTTGTGCTTAGGGTCACATTTACTTGCAGACAGACTTGTCTTAGGGGCAGGGTTTGAGGGGCCTTGCTCAGAGTTGTTGGCTTTGGCTGCTGGAGAGAGGAACAACACAGATGATCCATTTTTCCTTTTTGGGAAGCCCAAACAGGAAAGAAGAAAATAAAAATTTTGCTGGGACTTTATACATAGTTTTATTTAATCACCACAAAGAGTGACTGTGGATAGATGTACTAGATCCTTGTCACAAGTATACATACGGTGGGCAAGTAAAATTGGCCCAAATACCACTGCTTGAAGACTGGACTGAGAAGCATCTGTTATATGAGCATCTCACATAGGAACAAAGGCTGCTTTCAGGCCACAGCCATCAGGTGGATCTCAGAATTCTAATTCTGATTCCAGAAAGGCTGGGCTGAAAAAGGGAAAAGAAACCAAAGGACACGCTAATTTGAAATATTGCCACCGTGGGCTGTCAGAGCTGTGCAAACCTGACAGATTATAGGGTTCACTGTCTTCTTACTGATGAGACCAAGGATCAAGAGCAGATAGCTTTCAAGACCACCTACCTCCTTGGTAAAGGAGCCAAGACAGGTGTGCCAGCAAGAAAGTCAGGAATCACCACTCCAGTTTGTCTTTTCTTATTGTCAAAATAAAAGGCAGTTTTATTTTGAGAGAGAGAATCCTCGGTGATTCTTTCTCACCTTTTTGTGATCACTTATAAGGCCAAGGCAGAGTGGTTTTTTTTTTTTTTTTTTTTTTTTTTTTCGAGACAGGGTTTCTCTGTGGCTTTGGAGCCTGCACTGGAACTAGCTCTTGTAGACCAGGCTGGTCTCAAACTCACAGAGATCCGCCTGCCTCTGCCTCCCGAGTGCTGGGATTAAAGGCGTGCGCCACCACCGCCCGGCCCAAGGCAGAGTTCTTATAGCAAGGAGTTTACCAAAGCTTCTGGTTTGGGTTTTGTACAATGTAAATCTGACCTGGAATCTAAATCTGATGTGGGGCAGGGATTTTTCCAAAGCACAGTATTTAGCTGGGTTCAAAAGGAGGGCACCCTATTCCTTTCAGCTCTTATATATTCCATGCACAAGACCAGAATGTGTTATCTGCATCCCTATCCTGGCCTATTACCAAAAAACAAACAACAACAACAACAACAAAAAACCCCGAGTTCTCAAATAATATAAACTGCCAGAGACATCAGCACCTGGGAGGCTGAGGCAGGAGGATCTTAATTTCAGAACAGCCTGGACAGAAGATCCTCTTCTATTTCTGGGTTGTGAGCCTAGCCTTTAACAGGTAAGCCATTTCTCTAAGCAAAGACTCTCTCTCTTAAACAGAACAAATTAACTGTGTGTGTGTGCAAAACTCCTACAGATCCAGGCATAATTTTTGTAACATTATATCCCATAGTCCTCATGACAGGGCTAATGTCTTAATTCACAGACAAAGCCACAGAGACCAAACAGGTGAAGACTTGTTCAAAGCACCAAGCTGTCAAGCATGGACCAAACCTCAGTTCTTCTGACTTCACATCTAGGCTTCTTTGAACCTCCAAACTACTCAAGTCCAAAGGGTTTTATTTTATTATTTTCTTCAACTGAGCCAGCCATAAGAACTGTTTATCTCAAACAATGAAACAGGCTACAGGGTATAGGATAAATAACACACTATTGGGAGAAACACAACAATGCAATAATAGCTCCACTGTGAGCCTGAACTTCATTCATAAAATGAGCATAATGAACGTAACAGAAAAGCACTTCTCAGGTTATGGAAAGAACAAAAGCTATAGCCAATGCTTTCTCTTGCTATAGCCAATAAATGATCCTCTCAATTCCCATCTGCAGCATAGGTTCTAGAAAAGTTTTACTGATTCCAGTCCACGAACGGTAGTTTGTTATATAACAGAAACAACTAACATATGTGTGTATATAATCACAAATTACTATTTGTTATCTTGCCAAGACATAAACAAGAGATTGGAGATCGAGTCTGAATCCAGAGCGTGTTAATTCCCAAGTCCACCTTCTTTAATTAATGGGTTCTACTGTCTCCCAACAAAACAAGACACCTGTCATTCAGATCTTCCTTCTAGTTTCTTGCTCATACATCTCTACCATAGGAATATATATATGGACAATTGACTATCAAGGGAAATCAAGGAAAAATGTTTCATGTGCTACCTATCCTCCCACACTTCCTTTCCAGTTTAGGCAAGCTTGGGGCAACAACTTCTCAGAATTCTGTCATAAAAAAAGAACTAGCCAAGTGGTGATGGCTCATGCCTTAAACCCCAGCACTCAGAAGGCAGAGGAAGGTGGATCTCTGTCAGTTTGAAGTCAGCCTGGTCTACAGAGGGAGTTCCAGGACAGCCAGGCCTACACAAAGAAACTCTGTCTTGAAAAAAAATCAAACCAAACCAAATCAAACCAACCAAACAACAACAAAACATCAACAAAGAAAGAGCAAGTTAGAAAAATCTTTTTGACCCAGGTAATAACTTCAAGTGGACAAGGTATTGACAAATGCAACTCTGAAACCAACTAATGTTCCTGCTACACCAGAGACTGAGCACACAAAGAAATGCGGTGGAGTGGAGCAGTCAGCTGCGGCTGGACTGCCCGGACAGATGCCAGCTACTAACTCTCGGCAACACAGCATTCTCATTTAGCCAGAACCCCAGAGAAGATTCCACACAAAGGAGGGAGGGCCTTAACAGTAGCCTTAACCCAATCTTACCTGAAAATCCAGAAAATTTCCGGGGATTGGTACTGGTGACAAACGAAGCACCTTTCACTGGGGATGTCACCTGGCCAGTGGTTGTCAGCTTAGCCTGGACAGCAGTTTTCTTCTTTGGTGTACCAGCTGCCTTAGAAGACAGGTCTACAGGACCCACACAAAAAACAAAAATGTCCTTCAAAGAAAGACTGCCAAAGAAGCTTTTGGAGATTTTATCAACAGTTCTCAAATCTCTGCTTGCTAACTTTCTACTGTACTATGACCCCAGCCTGGCTGGTCTTTTTGAGTGTTGGGAGAAGGTAAAAGGGTATTGGACAGAGTGAGGAAAAAGGTAATCTGGGGATCATTTACTGTTGGGGACTGTGACCCCCTGCCTGCTGGAGTAAACAACCTGTTTTCCTATGCTTGCAGCTGCTTTGAGCAAACGACTTCCTTTGCAGCCGCTCTGAGCATGAGACCCTCAGGAGTTCCCGATGACAGGAAGTGGTTTCTGGTGGGCTTGCAGCTGAGAGTTAGAGCATGGCCATTAGTCAAGGAGACCCTATATAAGCTGCCCTAGAACACAATAAAGAGAACATGCTTGGCTGTGTGTGTGTGTTTCATTCTCCAGCCCCTTGCCTGGCTCACGAACCGTATCGTAGTGCGTAGAGAAGGTGTTGCGCTACAATTTACCTCTACTGGTAACTTGAAATTTCATCAAAATTCTCCACCTCTTATCCAATATATAATAATTCTTAAAGTATAGATTTGAGGGAAATCAATTATCATTTATTTAAAAAAATTGTTTTTGTATGAATGGGTGTTTTGCCTGCATGTATGTCTGTGTACCATGTGTATTCCTGGTACACAGGGAAGCCAGAAAAGGGCATTAGCTCTCTTGGGATTAGAGTTACAAATAATTATGAATTGCCATGGGGGAGCTGGGATTCAAACTCAGGTCCTCTGGAAGAAACACCTTTGCTCTTAACTGCTGAGCTGTCTCTCCAGCCCCAGTAATCACATTTTGATAGATAGAACTTGGACCTCGCTCTGTGGAATAGCCCCAATATATAGAAACAACAAAGTAAAAAAAGAAGAAACCAGAGCATGCCTGTTTGGCATTGGTAGAAAATTCCTCTTGACTGCATTTCCCTTCCCCTGAATGAGATAGAATCAGTAACAAAGGCTGAGAATAGAGGCCTGGAGGCTGGAGAGATGGCTCAGTGGTTAAGAGCATTGGCTGCTCTTCCGGAGGTCCTAAGTTCAATTCCCAGCAACCACATATAGGAGTAAACATGTATGTGTGGATATATGCATATATGTGATTCTATGTATATGCACATATATATCTTTCTAGTTGTCTGTTCCAAGGACTTAGAAGCAAATGCACCCCAAGATGATGAGACATATAGCATCTAGATTTTGGTTTCCAAAACTATTTTCCACTAATGGGAATTCAGACTCCTTGGAGGAATGGCTACTGCCACAGCTAGAGGAGGACACATACAAGAAGTCAAGTGCATCCTCTTATGCCTAATGCATAAGTACTTATAAAACATGGCCCGGCAGGCCTTAAACTCACCCCTGAGTACCTAGAACTCACCTAGCTAAAACGCAAGGAAAAAGATGTGCCAGGGGTGGTTGGCAGTTGTGTCTTCAGGAGTTGAGAGTCTGGTGCAGAAATGACTGGGAGTTTAAGGTCAGCTAGGGCTACATAGCAAGACTGCAGAGAGAGAGCACGAGAGAGAAACTAGGGTTTACAGGATATAGAAGCCACCCTAAAGGGACTTCAGCTGGCCAAATATGGAACAATTAAGTACCATAATGAACTTTAAGTCCCTGGGGAAAATAGTAATCTACAAGTTTGTAAAGATAGAAAAGTGACAGCTAAAACGGTGGTAGCAGGTCTTTTATTCTTTAAAAATATCAACATCTAAAAGAAAGACCATAGAGTGACAGATGTGGTGACACAAGCCTATAATCTTAGTCCTGGGGAGACAAGGCAGGAAGACTGCTCCAAGTGTGAGGTCAGCCCAAGTTACATGGCATGGCAAGAACACATCTAAAACAAAACCAAAAACCAAAAAGACCCTCTGGAAATGCTGCAGAATAAAGGAGGCTAAACAGACATGACAATTAGATGCAGTACCTAATCTGATGCTAGACCTGAACCCTACAATAGGTACTAATAAATTATAACATTTATACTACTAAATTATAATATTCAGTCAACTGACAAAACAGTATACAGATAAGAAAGTATTGCATCAAGGTAAATTTACTGAGGTTGACAGGTCAACTATGATCATGTAAGAGAAGATCCTATTTTTAAGATACACACTAGAGTATCATCTACAGGGCCTGATGATACAATTTTTTTTGAATGGCTCAATAAAAACAAGCCTGATATATAGAGAGTGAGCCCAAAGACAGGAATGATAGATCTAGTAAACTGACTAGTATCGAGAGGGAAATTTGTGTACAAATAATGTGAGTACTCTTGGTATTAATTTTATTCTTATAACTATTGTGTGAATTTGAAATTATGCCCAAGCAAGATGAAAAAGGAATCTCCTAGACTCTAAGTCTCCTTGATCCTATTCTATTAGCACCAGCACCAGCAAGCTGAGAAAGCAGGTTTTCCAACCCACCTGCAATGTGCTGGCTAATCTGTTCCTTTTCATTATCTTCCAGCTCTTCCCAGCCTTCCAGCTCTGTGAGATCTTCGATTTTTTTTGTGGTAGCCCGCGCCCGCTCCAGTTTCTCAAACATACACTTAACATGGTACCACTCTTTCATATCGCCCCCAGACTCGGAGAAGGGATTGGGCACCACTTTGCCAATGCGGCATACACCTTTTACAATCTTCTCCTTGCATTTCTTGCAGCCGGCTGTACCCCGCTTGGCATAGTCCACACAGAACCGCTGCTCTGCCATCTCACATGGGCTAGTACAGAGTCCCACATGCGACCCTGGAAAGAAAACAAGGTGGGTGGCACGTGGTCTTTGATGACCTCTCTGGAAAGATAGGACAGGCTTTTTTCTCTGGAGGAGGCAGCACCCACGAAGATCTGTTTCCGACCACTGGCTGAACTGTCTTATGGCAGACCAGTGATTCTGTTCTGGGAACAGGCACAGTTCTTTTCTGCCAAGGGCACAAAGGTTTCTCGGGAAGAGGATCTTGAAAGCCAAAGTCATATAGCTGTATGAAAGGGTGGAAAATAAACACAAAGATATGAAGACGGGCTTCCAATTTCTTAATGGCCAGAATCTCAGAGCTCGTGATTAATCAAGCACTTCTCAATGCATTCACCTAGGCTGAAGTAGAGTTCCAACACAGGAAAACTCAGTTTCAAAGGGGCATGCAACATCAACAATATGAGATACTAGTAATGAATGGTGCCCTTTAAATATTACCAAGATTCTAGCTGGGCGGTGGTGGCGCACACCTTTAATCCAAGCATTTGGGAGGCAGACAGACCTCTGTGAGAAACGTGAGAAACACAGAGAAACCCTGCCTCAAAAAACAAACAAAAAAAGGCACTTAAGTAATTATAAGAAGTACTAGGTAATCACTGCTTCTACTCGGATTGATTCATCCATCACTAACTTTGACTCTTACAGTCTAGTTATTTCGACTTTCCCTGATTCAGGTTGCTGAATTAAGCAAGGGAATTGCTTATTCTGTTTCTAAGAATTTTACTCTTAGAACTACTACTTGAATTAAGTACTACTGTGAGTTACATTTTACAGATGGAATTGGAGCAGAGAGGCAAAGTAACTTGCTGAGGGTCACACAGCTAACAAATGGCTGAGCATGGCTTTGAACCCAGACTGTCAATCTGATTATAGGCTCTGATGAGTTGCCTCTCAAAGGAGGGCCTTCTTCTGAAATTCAAATCTGTTATAATGGCTTGTTTTCTAAAGGTACCTCGTGTTCTATTTCACAGGGAAACTTCATAAACACGATGTAATTGTTCTTAGTTATTAAGACAAAAAAACCAGACATCTATCTGCCTGTCTCTGCTTCCAGTGTGCTGGGATTAAAGGTGTGTGCCACCACCTCCCAGCTTTAAGTGGCTTTCTTTATAGTTTTAATTTCCAATATATTGTCCGCACACTGCTGTGAAGTAAAATTGCTACTGTGTCAACAGAAAGCTCACTCCCTCACTGCAGTGCTACACAGAGCACAGCATGGCTGGTGTACTATGGAAGGGAAAGGACAGGAAGCGAGTTTACCTATGGGGTGGGCGGCAGATACCAGGTGGTCCTTCAACTTGCTATGTAAACAAGGCCAACCCTAAACAGCCAATCCAGCCTCCAGTTCTTTAAAGCTGGGATTATAGGTATGAGTCACCAATCCTAATTTCAATCTATCTATCTATCTATCTATCTATCTATCTATCTATCTATCTATCTATCTATCTATCTATCTTACTTTTCAAGATAGGGTTTCTCTGTGTAACAGTTCTTGCTTTCCTGGAATTCGTTCTGTATAGTAGGCTGGCCTCGAAATCAGAGACTTGCCTGCCTCTTCCTCCTGAGTGTTAGGATTAAAGGCATGCACCACCATGCCCCACTTCAATTTATATTTATTTTTCGTTTTTTGAGTACTTTCTATGTAGTCCTGAAAGTCACTATGTAGGGCAGCATTCTGAGTGCAGGAATTAAAGGCGTTGTACCACCACGCCCAGCCCTAGTTTTATTTTTTTAACAGAGTTAACGATGGTGGTTTTCGCTTGTAATCTCAGCACTCAGAAGGCAAACAGGACTGCGGTGTCCGTTCGAAGCTAGGCTTACTTAGTAAATTTCAGTCTAGCCAGGGCTACATAGCATAAGCCTATCTCAAAAGGAAAACATCCTCCAAGATTAGAACTACCTCATGGGGTGGTTAGGAAAATCACAACGAATTCGAGGACGGGCTGGAGATAAGAGTTCTGAATTCCCGGGGAATGTATACCAAACTTGTGTATTTAACAATGTACGACTCGGGGGGAGAGAAGGTCCATTAACTGGGGAGACTCATAGTGAGTGGGTCACCCACGCCACACGTTTAAGATCAGAGAGGCGAGTGAAGGACGGCAGGGCCAGAGAGGAACTACGGACGAGCAGGACTTCAATTTTCCGCAGATTATGGTGGGTAGGATGCAGCCCTCAGCCCGGGATAGGACAATTAACCACCGGGGCCGACCGCGCGGAGAGGCTCAGGAGCCCAAGGAGCCCCGGGGCCGCGAAGAGCAGTTCGCCGCTCTGCCTCCATGCTCTGCCGGGGAGCCGCGGCCGGACCCCTAGGGACGTCCACTCGGGCGCGGGTGGCATTCTGCCCTCCCCAGTGCCCGCCTGGGGTCTCAGGGGCTGCGGGCCTCCCGTGGGCTCCCGGGGGGCCGCCACGTCACGGAGGGTGTGCCCCCAGGCTGAGCGGCGGGCGGGGGAGGAGCCACGGGCTCTCCAGACACGCCGCGCTCGGCCCCGGTCCTATCCCTCCCCACACCGCGCCCCGCGGCCAGCCGCGCCGCCCCTCACCTTCCTTCCCGGCTGTCCAGGCTCCGACGCTGCACACCGGCCGCCCGCCTACGAGCCCACAAGGCCGCGGGCCTCGCACGGTGACTAGAACGCCTGTCTCTTTAAATACGGGTCCTTGAACCGAAGGCAGCGCGCAGGCGCAGTAGGCGAGCCGGGCCTGCGCTTTCGAAGCCCGCCCCCTCCGGCCGCCACGTGTGTTTCTGTTCCGTTCCGCCCTGGAGGGTTTGAACTGAGGAGTTGTGGAGTTCCGTGGCGGCGGTGGGGCGCAGCGCACCTGAAGTTCCTAGAATGTCTCAGATTCTTAGATAGTAAAGATAGTAATTGAAAAAATTATTGCGGCGAGCCCAGGAAGGAAAGAGCCAGTGTTTCCACCGTTATTTTTTATTCCTGCCCACATGAGTTTTGCTGAATTAAAAAGAGGCTTCTTCAATTAAAAAGGAAGTTGGGAACTGTAAAGGAGCGACGGGGACAGTGGCCCCGATTATATGTCATTTAGTGTACTACTGCTTCTAAACCTCAGGTTAGCTTTGTGAGTTTGAGGCGGCTAATTTTACAAAACTAAAAGTATCCAGGGCAGAAGGTAAGTGATGTTGTTCAGACTGGGAACGGCAAACAATTGGGCTTTGTTAGGGAAATAACGAGCAGACGCTGGAGCGAAGTTCTATTTTGTGTGGAAGAGTTTAGTAGCCTTCATTTCGTAGGGAAAGAATGTTGTGAACGAAGAGCCTAGTAGCTAAAGTTGAAACTGATCACGGAGATGCTAAGGCAAGCGGAACCCAGTATATCAAAGTCGCCTTGGGGTGGAGAGGTAGGTGCGTGTTTGAAATAATTGACGCTTTAACTTTACCGCTGTGAGACGCTCATTATGTTGATAAGACATGAATGACCGGAGTGAGTTGATAGACTATGAGGTTATTTACCCAGCTGGAGAATGAACGCTGAGCGAGGCTCTTTCGACCAAGCCCAGCCAGATCCCTGTTTGAAATGAGGCACAGGCCCTTTGTCTTCTCTTAACTTGTGGCAGGATAAACCTGGGTTTGAGAATCAGAAGGACTTAGGAAATTCAAGGCTTCCAGTGAGGAGGGACCAACATTTTGACTGGAGAATCTTAACTGTACTCGACTTTTCCCCAGCCCTGTGCTGTCCAACCCTTTATCACTAGCCACGTATGTGGTTGCTGAGCGCTAGAAATGTGACCAGTCTGAACCGAGAGATCCTCTGAGTGAACACTGCGCATTGACAAGTTCTCAAGCCTTCCCCACAGAGTGTAAAATAGCTCATTAATAGTAATAGTGCATATATTCCAATATCTTCTGAAATAATGTTTGATATGTTGGGTTAAATAAATAGATTTTTGTGTCACTCACCTGTTTAATTTTACTTTCTTGAAAATGTGACATCAGAAAATAGGCTGCATGCTTGACTCCCACTGCCGTCCACAATACAGCATGCCACAGATTTACAGCTTACAGTGCAAGTCCGGTGGATATCTGTATCCCTGTACCCTGTGTCTTGAAAGGCTCTCACTATAGATCCCAGGCTGTCTGCAATTCTATCTGAAGCCAGTGTTAGTCTGAAACTCCTGGATCTTCCTGCTTCCCTCTGTCTTCAGAGTACTTTAAGCATCTTTTTATTTTCAGTGCCTAGAAAGGTTGCCTGCTCATAATAGGCACCCAGCATATACTCTTTTGTTTGTTTTTGAGACAGGGTTTCTCTGTGTACTCCTGCCTTTCCTGGAACTCACTCTGTAGACCAGGCTGGCCTCGAGTTTACAGAGATCCACCTGCCTCTGCCTCCCAAGTGCTGGGATTAAAGGCGTCTGACACCACCAGCCAGCATATACTTCTAAAAGAATGAAATTCTTGGGCTGGAGAGAGGGCTCAGCGGTTGAGAGCACTGACTGTTCTTCCAAAGGACCCGTCAGTCAGCACCCACATGCAGCTCACAACTGTCTGTAACTCTAGTTCCAGAGGATCTGACACCCTCACACAAACATACATGCAGGTAACACCAATGCAATGAAATTCATGAGCTATATCCATTCATTATCAATGGATAATTTTCAAAATTCCTAGAAAGAAGTTCATTATGTCTTTGACAATGTTTGATTTGCTTGATTAGAAGTATGTGGCACCCATAATGATCTCTGACTAGCACCTCCCCACCCCTCCTCCCCCCAGAATGAAAGTTAGCAATTGCTTTTTTTTTTCCCTTGGTAGTAAGAACACTGAAGTTTCATTTAGCACAAATCTAAATGCAGTGACTTCTTTTTGGGGGGTGGGCAGTCTCACTGTGTTGCTGTAAGTCTGTCTCCGATGTACCATCTACCTACCTCAGCCTCAGAACTGGGCATTAAGTTGTGTGCCCTCATGCTAAGCCTGCATTTCTTTATAAAGGTGAGGCCTGATCCATCAAGGAGAAAGTTTGGTGAGGAAATAGGGCTTTGGAATGGCACAGTCAGGTTTGAATTACGTCTGTCCTGAGCTGTGTAGCCTTCATTTAGTTCCCCTGGTGAAATGGGAGAAGTTCTGCCCTTTACATTTAGGTCTGTGATCCATCGAATTGCTTTCTACTAAGAGTGTTAGGGGTTGTTATTCATGTCCTCTCTACCCCTTCCTTTCTTCGCATGTGGATGTCTAGGTTATTCAAGCGCCAGTGCTTGAAGGATTTTATTGCTTTTGCTCCGTTAAAAAAATAAAAAATAAAAAAAAAAGAATCTATTTAAGCCAGGAATGGTGGCACATGCCTTTCATTAAGAGGTGGAAGCAGGTGGATCTTTGAGTTGAGGTTGGTGTACAGAGTAATGGATTTCATCATGATGTAATTTTACTTTGTTCTCTTGTTACCATCCCCATCTCCAGCTGGATCCCTTTCCCCATCAGTTTCCCCTTCTGCTTTCCTATTACAGGTATTCCATTACCCTATTTCCCGGCACCATTAAGATCTCTTCCTCCCCCTCCTAATCCCTTCTCTAATTTCATGACCTACAAACACACATACATGAATAATTTTTTAAATTTAGGTTTCACATATGGGAGAAAAGTACAGTATTTGTCTTTGTTTCTTTGCTCCGATTTAGAGACTATTTGACTGTGTGAAGCTCTTTTTCTGGGCTCTGTATTCCTGTCATTGGTGTATTTCATTAGCATTGCC
The DNA here is from genome assembly GCA_028555095.1 of Dicrostonyx torquatus. NCBI lineage: Eukaryota > Metazoa > Chordata > Mammalia > Rodentia > Cricetidae > Dicrostonyx > Dicrostonyx torquatus. The sequence continues at coordinate 847,438 of JAQHUG010000114.1, forward strand.
ATGTTGGTTACTGTAGCTTTAGAGTGAGTCTTGACATCAGCTGGTGTAGGTCCCCTAAGCTATGTTCTTTTCCATTAGTAGTTAGGTTGGCTATTGTGGATCTTTTGCCTTTTTACGTAAATATTGGAATCATCTAAATCTAATAGTCACAAAGTGACTTGCTGAGATTTTTGACTGAGATTGAACTAATTCGAGATCAAATTGGGAAAAACTGACATTTTGATAGGTTTGAGTCTTCCTGTCCATGAGCATACAATTTTCTCCTTTTTATTTATTATTTGTGCAGCTGTATGTGTGTGTTTATGTGTATATGGATGCTTACTCATGAATGTGCATGTGGAGGCCAGAGGCTGACAATAGCATGTCTTCCTTAAAAAAAATAGGGCTCGAGAGATGCTCCGTGGTCGAGAGTGCAGATTGCTCTTCCAGAGGACACAGGTTCAATTCCCAGCTCCCACATGGCAGCTCACCACTGTCTGTAAACTCTAGTAATGGGATCTGACACCCTCACACAGACACACATACAGGCAAAACACCAATGCATATAAAATAAAAATAAGTTATGAAAGATAAAAGAGTATTTTTTATTTCTTCTTTGTTCCTATACATGTGAGCAATGCATCTGGATCGTATGCAGCCCTAGTTCTCTGCTTTCATTCCTCCTAGGAGCTCCCACCACATCCCCATCTACTTTCATGTCTTCTTGTTTTTGTCAATAACCCACCTAGTCCGCTTAGTGCTGCCTGTTGGAGTGCTGACTGGTCTTGTTGACCTGATCGTTAGCACCAGTAAGTTCCTGAGTTCCGTAACCATGTCATGCCCAGAAAACAGCATTTCACAGTGCTCCTCCCCATCCTCTACTTCTTACGTTTTTTCTACCTGTTTTCTCCAGTGTTCCCTGAGCCTTCATGGGAGGGTTGGTGGTGGTTGATATACATGCTCCATTTAGGTCTGAGCCCTCACTAAATATTTATTCTCAGCATTTTGACCAGCTATTAACTGCAGGCCACCACAGAAAGAAGCTTTCCTGGCCATGGTTGAGGTCAGCACTGTTACGGGGATAAGCATTAATATTTAGAAGACAGCTGAACAACATGTCATTTAGCAAAATAACAGAGGTAGATTCTTCTGTACAGCCTGTGACCCTCAGAGTTTTGGACCTTTGACTAGTTTGGTGCTATCTGGCCTTAATTCTTTCCCATAAGCAGGTCTCAAATCCAATCCAAAAGCAGTTGGTTGCCCCCATAACCTTCATCTTGCCTGAAAGGTCAGTATTGTACCTTGTAGATTGGCTGCAGGGATATCATTGATACCTTTTCTCACTCAGCATCCTGCATAGCACCTTTCAGCACTATGAAAGGGAGTCATCAGGGAGGAAGTCTTCAGGACAGTTCCAGCTTGGTTTCTCTGTCGTATAGTCCAAGAGTGTTGTATCTTTAGCAATAGGGTCCACCATTTAACACTTGGTTCTGGTGGGTAACCAAGAACAATGGTAATAGCCTGTGTTGTTTTAGGGGCCTCTGGGACCTCCCCAATCAATAATTCAGGGAGGTATCCCTCACTAGGCTCTGAGACTTTCATATAATAATCCATGTCTTTTAGGGCAATGTTTACCTTGCAGGGTGTCTGTATTCAAACTCCCTTGCATTTTATGTGGGGGCAGGGTCTTACTTTGTAGCCCTGGCTGGTCTAGAACTTGCTGTGTAGACTAGGCTAGCCTTTAACTCACAGAAATCTGCCTACCTCTCCCTCCCAAGTCATGGGATTAAAGGTGTGCACCATGATACCCAGCTTTTTTTTTTTTTAATTAGCTTAGAGTCATGGATTTCAATAAGGATTTTTCATACATCCTTAGGTTTTTTTGGTTAATCCACTCCATCCTCTCCTCTCTGTTACCATCCACACCGTCATGGTTTAGATAGAGGTCAAAAATATTGGGAGTTAAAGATTTACCTTAATGTTTTACCATTTTAAAAATGCTCCTAGTCAGAAAAGGATTTCAGATAAACAATAAGGACAAATCCAGACATAGAAGACCTCTGAACTGGTCACAGTGTGTTTGATAAATGTGCATAGGCTTGGGAAAGAGAAAAGAAAGAGTATAAATAGTTAAAGATTAAAATAATGATTTAAAAATTCTTAAAAAGTAATAGGGTAATTTTATACATACATACATATATATTATATATATATATTGCCACAGAAAGATGAAAAATATACAGAGTCTGAATTATTTATATTGTGTTTTAATTTTTTAAATTTTTTTTGTTTGTTTTTTTGAGACAGATTTCTCTGTAGCTTTGGAGCTATCCTGGAACTGACTCTTGTTAACCAGGCTGGCCTCAAACTCACAGGGATCCGCCTGTCTCTGCCTCTGCCTC
>JAQHUG010000114.1:853686-871327 GCA_028555095.1 Dicrostonyx torquatus
AGGACACTAAGAGAGACTTACATAGACCTAATATACATGGGAAAGTATAAAAAGACAAGATCTCCTGAGAAAATTGGGAGCATAGGGGCATTGGGGGAGGGTTAAAGGGGGAGAGGCAGGGAGGGGAACAGAAAAAAATGTAGAGTTCAATAAATATCAATAAAGAAAAAAATTTAAAAAAACTAAGAAGGGTTATGTTAGCAGTTATGGGAAAAAAATTTTCTACTCTTAGATAAGATGTACCCTCTAGCCTGAAATTTTTGGTCCCAAGGACAAGAGTTTCCCTTCCCAGGATGTGTTATGTCTAACACCTGCTCATCTTTTTGTAACTGAAAGAAGCTTTCATACTGTGCCAACTTATGACATGTGATCTTCTGTTCTGTTCTTTGTTTGAATACTATATAATGAAAATATGAATTTAGTAAAGTTGCAGCAGATTCAAACCACTCTCTTGTGTGTTGGTCTGTCTGTCATTCACCTAACTTGTGCCTTCCTGGTACCAAGACGCTGATTCTCCCACGGTCTGAGGAGTTCCCCTAAGCCAGTCCGTGGCAAAGGAGCAGAAGTATGTTTAATTCTCTGACCTTTGTTCAGGGTGGAGTGGATCTACCTATATGGACTATTATAATATCCAAACACACCAAGTAACCACACTCTAGGTCAGGGTGTGTAGCCACAGTTGTTAACAACTTTGAGCAAGCTAAATCTCTCTGACCTTCAGACAAAGTGAAATAGACTCACATTTTTGGGCCTCCACAACGTGGGTGCTAGGGCTTTGAACTCAGGTCCTCTTTGTGCTTGCACAGTGAGCTCTTTGCCCACAGAGCCACCTCTTCAACTCTATTTTAGAATTTTGAGATGGGAACCTGGAACTTGTAGTCTTCCTGCCTTGGCCTCTCAAGAGCTAAGATTATAGGAGCATACCAGAGAAAGGTCCCGTGTTCTGCTCTGTGTGTGTGTTCATACACAGGTGCATTCATGTATATGCAGGTGTACATGTGTATCCATGCATGTGAAGGCCAGAGAACAATCTCAGGTGCGCTTTCTCAGGTGCTGTCCCTCGCTGTGGTTTTTTGGTTTTGTGTTTTGTTTTGTTTTGTTTTAGACTTAGCCTCTCAATGAGCTAGAACTCAACAATGGGCCGGGCAGTGGTGGCGCACGCCTTTAATCCCAGCACTCGGGAGGCAGAGGCAGGCGGATCTCTGTGAGTTCGAGACCAGCCTGGTCTACAAGAGCTAGTTCCAGGACAGGCTCCAAAGCCACAGAGAAACCCTGTCTCGAAAAAAAAAAAAAAAAAAGAAGAACTCAACAATGGGGCTAGGCTAAGGTCACCTCTAGGGTTTCAAACGTATCTTCTTTGCGTGTGTGTGTGTGTGTGTGTGTGGTGGGGGTAGTGGAGGGACTTCTGGGTCTTGAACTCAGGTCTTCACATTTCCAAAGCAAGCACTTTACTGACTGAGCTATTTCCCAAGTCCTCTTCTTTAATTTGTGCTTTGATTTTTTTCATCAGTTTTATAATAGATTTAATTCATCATATTTTAGTAGGTTTCTGCCTTAAAATTTCATTCAGAGGGATGATGAAATAGGAATAAAAATAGCTTCCAGGGTTGTGGTAAAATTGGCAAATAAAACGAATAATGTTAATTTGTAAACTGTTCATTGCAGCTATTTCAGTAAATGTTCATTTTTTTTCCATCCCCAAACCTGGATTCATTTCTGTCACTGCAGCATCTCTAATCATCTGATCAGTCAGGCACTTAAGTGCTTATTGAATGTCTATTGTATGTCAGACAAAATTCTAGCACCTGGGGTCCAGCAAAAATCCTTGCCCTTGTGTAGTTAGCAGGTTAGTGTGCATAACAACAACAACAAAAAGTAAAATACATAGACTGTAAGATATGAATGGGTGTCATGGAGAGAGAGGCAGAATCAGAGTAGGGGCAGTGGAAGTAGGGTTGCAGTTTTTAATAGATATCAAGAAGGTCTCATCTACCCAGTGACAGTTAAGCAAGACTTAAAGGAATGGAAGTGTCACTTGCAGATCTAAGATAGAGCATGGAAGATCTGCTGGGAAAGCAGCAAGGAGAGCCCCGTGGCCAGAGTAGCCCACGGCTGAGAAGAGCAGCACTTGAAGCCTGCAAGGAGAGATACCCTGTAGGGCCTTGTATGCCATTGTAAAAAGACTGGCTTTTATTCCAGCCGAGATGCAGAGCTAATGGATTGTACTGTGCAGGAATGAGACATGATCTAACTTGGTTTTTAACAAGACCCCTGTCAGTCTGGCTGTCCTGTAGAGAAGGCAGGAAATGATAGGTGGCCAACAGTAATTACCTGTGCGAGAAAGGAGGCTAGCTTCACTAGTAAAAGTGAAAGAGGTGGTTCCCTAGAGGATTTATGGGTGGCCCTGGGCATCCTTGACTCTCCCAATATTTTAATATAAATGTTTTTGTGTGAACACATTTTGGAGAGGAGGACTTTGGTTGAAGTCTTAAAGCAACTCTCTGAGCCAGATCAGGAGATACTAAGGTCTTTAGTGGTGAGTAATGAGGATATCCCAGCTTGTTCTGCCTACCCAGAAGCCCACAATTAACTCCATTCCTCAGACCCTAGTCACAAATCCTCCAGGGTATTGATCTTATGTGTTTCTGTCTCAGAGCTAACACTACCACCACCCCCTTTAATACGACCATCCCTGACTTCCAATTGAGCCTTATCAAGATTAGTAATTAAAGAGAAACAGGTTAGAGAGACAACTCAGCAGTTAAGAGCCCTTGCACAGGACCTGAGTTCAATATCCAGCACCCACAAAAGAGCCCCCAAGTGCCCGTATTTCCACCTGCAGGCGTCCGACGCCCTCATCTAGGCTCCGCAAGTACTTGCACTCGCACACATACACACAAAAATAAAAAGAAGAGTTTTTTTTTTTTGTTTTTCAAGACAGATTTCTCTGCGTAGCCCTGGCTGTTCTGAAACTCACTCTGTAGACCAGGCTGCCCTCAAACTCACAGAGATCCACCTGCCTCTGCCTTCAGGATTAAAGGCGTGCACCACTACTGCCTGGCTAAAACAAGGGCCTACAGGGAGATGCATAGACTGTGTTCTTGCTGCTCACTTAGAAGCCCTGGACAGTGCTAGAATGAACACTTCACATCGTCCTGGAGAAGGCAGACACTTGGGGAGTTGGTCTGGTCTCAGGGGATTCCCTTTTTAATAAGTTCTGCTCTATGAATCATATAAATCTCAGCAACAAGATCTGATCTTACAGTTTGGTTTGCTTAATGTCATATAATTAAAAGAAATTTTAAGGAAATGTACAAGTATTTGCCAGGAAAAGTAAAAGTGAGCAGCAGCATGCAGGACTATACGGTAATTCAGCTCAGCCTTGTTCTCCACTGTAGCAGGTTGCAGACTTTGTTTCTTAGTCAGAGGGGTGTCATGGTCTCTTTTCTGAATGTCTTGTGCTACAACTGCCAAGTTGAGCCAGAACTGAGTTGAAGAGTAGAGTTGCAGTGTTCAGTGCATGGCAGAGGGCTGGGGATTCTGGGACACAGCCAAGAAGCCTGGGTCTCAGATACATAGAATGTTTTTTGTCTTCCTCAAACTCCTTGTTGGGTTTTCTAATATGAAGTTCTGGTAGAGATACATCTTTGGGAATCAAGTGAATACTTTTCAAAACAATACATACTTTACAAAGGGGTCAACCTATTTGGGAAAATATTAGTCACTATTCTTGCTTTGACCAAGTATGTAAGGGACTTAAGGGGAGAAGGATTTATTTGGCTCATGGCATCGGAGGATACAGTACAGTTTGTTGGGGTAAGGCGTGGCAGAATTCAGGGGCTGCCCTGGATTCTTCACTTCTGGGCAGACCAGGAAGCAAACAGCAGGAATGCTGGCACTCAGCTGGCTCCTTTTCTCCCCTCTTTATTCATTTCATGGGATGGTACTACCCTCATTCAGAACGGGCCCTCCCTCCTCAGCTAAATCTCTCTGGAAATGCCCTCAAAGACACACCCAGAGGAACAGCAAGATGGTTAAAAATCACTTACTGCATATGCCTGACAACCTGAGTTCAATCACCAGAGAATGAACTCTGACTTCCACACATGCTGTACTCACATTTACAGCATACATACAAAATAATAAGAATTAAAATTAATAAGAAACACACATGGGCTGCAGATATTGTTCAGTGGTTAAGACTGCTGAGTGCTCTTCCAGAGGTGCTGAGCTCAATTCCTAGCAACTGCATGATGGCTCAAAACCATCTGTAATGGGATCTGATGCCCTCTTCTGGCATGCGGGTGTATATGCAGAAAGTGCTCTCATTTAAATAAAATGCATAAACATTAAGAAAAAGAAACATGCTTTGGCGGTTGAATAAGAATGGCCCCATAGACTCAGATTTGAATGCTTGGTCACCAGAGAGTGGCTCTATTTGAAAGGATTAGAGGTGTGGTCTTATGGGAGGAAGTGTGTCACTAGAGGTGACTTTCAGATTTCAAAATCCACCTGCCTCTTCCTGCAGCCTGTAGATCTGGGTATAGAACTCTTAGCTACTTCACCAGCACCATGCCTGCCTGGATGCTGCCTTGCTCCCCACCATGATGCCAATGGACTAAACCTCTGAAACTGTAAGACAGCCCCAATTAAATGATTTTCTTTATAAGAGTAGCCATGGTCATGGTGTCTCTTCACAGCAACAGAACAGGGATTAAGACACAACCAGAGTTGTGTCTCCTAGCTGATTTCAGATTCAGCCAGGTTGACAATGAGGATTAATCATGGCAAGAAGCAAACCTCAACTTTGCATCCTCCACTGGACTCAGTGCTGGTTTATAAGCAGTGCTGGTGAATTGGTGATAGTTTTCCGGCTTTGGTCTGGTAAGCAGAGGAGAGTAAAAGCTAGATACTTTCTGTCATTCTTTTTATTTCATTTTGATTTGTTTTTCAAGACAGTGTTTCTCTGTGTAGCTCTGGCTGTCCTGGAACTTGCTTGATAGACCAGGCTGGCCTCAAACTCAGGAATCCACCTGCCTCTGCCTCCCAAGTGCTGTGATAGCATTTTTGATATTTGAAGAGTCCTTCCTCTTTCTCAGTGTTCTGACGATTCCACCATCTACACCACCCTGAGCTCTTGTTGAAGAGCCAAGTGAGGGAGGGGTAGAAGTGATACTGTGACCCCAGGTTAAATTTTTAATTAATTAATTTAAAAGATTTATTTATTTGTGTATATGAGTATTCTATTTGCATGTGTGCCTGCATGACAGAAGAGGACATCAGATTCCATTATCAACAGTTGTGAGCTGCCATGTGGGTGCTGGGAATTGAACTCAGGACTTCTGGAAGAGCAGCCAGTGCTCTTAACTTCTGAGCCATCTCTCCAGTCCTTTTTTAAAATTTAAACATAGAGTCTTAATATGTAGCCCAGGTTAACATCAAATATATGATCGTCCTACCTTAACCTTCTGTGTGTTGAGATTATAGCCATGCAACACACCATATCCTACCAACCTGACATAGTTCCCCCTCTCTCCACTGCCTGGTAGGTTAAGGAATAACTACCAAATCCTTTTTGTTGTTTATGAGATTGTATCCTTTTTAGGAGTATTTCTTGGTTTTCTTTTTTTGTTCATTTGTTTGTTTGGTTTTTTTTGTTTTGTTTTTGAGATAGCCCTTCCTAGTCTGAGACTTGTTATATAGGCCAGGCTAGTCCCAGATTCATAGATCTGCCTGCCTCTGCCTCTTGAGTGCTGGGATTAAGGTTGTGTGCCACCACTACCCCATAATGAAGATTTCTTAAATAGCTTCTAGAACTAGAAGTGAAATTTCAAGGTCTTGCCCTAACCAAGTATTTGGGTCTTTTTTTTTTTTTTTTTGGTTTTTCGAGACAGGGTTTCTCTGTAGTTTTGGAGCCTGTCCTGGAACTAGCTCTTGTAGACCAGGCTGGTCTCGAACTCAAGTATTTGGGTCTTTAAGAGGATGGTTTCACCACCACTCCTGCTATCTCTTCTGGATGGCTTTAGAAGCTGTGGCCAGAGAGGCAATTCCTAACTGCAACAAAAGTCCAAATGAAGAGAGCATTCCATTTTCTCAGTATCACCATCTTCCAATTGAGGACAAGACTTGTGTTTCTGCCCTTTTCTTTTTTTTTTTTTGCCTTCTATTTATTTATTTATTTATTAATTATGTATACAATATTCTGTCTGTGTGTATGGCTGCAGGCCAGAAGAGGGCACCAGACCTCATTACAGATGGTTGTGAGCCACCATGTGGTTTCCGGGAATTGAACTCAGGACCTTTGGAAGAGCAGGCAATGCTCTTAACCACTGAGCCATCTCTCCAGCCCACCTGCCCTTTTCTTTACCACACTGGAATTCTGGTTTTGAGTAGGAGTCTAAGCACTAAATTAGGTGAAACATATAAGGTTGCTTCTAATCCTACAGACATCCTGTCCTGCCTCACATGTACCTGAAGCTACTGTCTCCTGAGAAGTCTGTGTACTTTGCATATCTGTCTTGGTCCACTTTCCTGTCCTTCCTCAAAGCTGGTGCACATTTTTTTTTTAAATTTTATTTTTTATTGGAAGCCAGGGGGTCTTTCATTCGTTGTCAGTATAGCTAAATATGGCATTAAGAAAGTAGTCTGTCATCTGAAGCCAGGTGAGACTGGGCCTAGAGCCTGGCCGACTGTTGGGAAGCCCCTACTCCTAATGCCCAACCCTCATCCAAGGCAGCTTCTCCCAGGCCACACTGAGGAGGTCCTTGAAGTCACCTCAGTCCGTATTGCTACAGATGGTTCAAGAGCAGGCTATAGTTGTTCACCAGTGAGCATGCAAGTGCTTGTCGGCTCAGATTTTCCAGCTCCTGTGCCGCAGTGGGAGCGGCAGTGCAATCTAGTGCTGTTTTCCTTCACAGGTGTAGTGCTGTTTTTTATTTTTAGACACAGGGTCTCTGCCCAGCCTGGCCTTAAAAAAGCAGCCATCTTCTTGCTGCCTCCAATTGCTGGGACTACGAGGCATGCCCCACCACAACCACACTTAGATTTGTGAAGTCTCAGAGAAAGTTATATCCCAAGAAATACTTTCTACTCAGGGAGTGCAAATATTGGCCCTCCCTTCAAAGTACAAAGGTAAAAGAAAGAAGGGAGCTTTGGTGACCCCAGTGTAGCCCTTGTGTTCTAGCCTCCCTCCATGTTTAGATAGGGATCACATGGCCACATCAAATCACTTTCCCCGCAGAAAACTGGAAGCCTGGCTTTTTCATGTGAGAAATAAGCATTTTTAAGCACTTGCCTTTCATCAGCTCCCACTGGCAATCAGATCAGGGTGGGGAGAGGCCTCTTGGCTTTAGTCTGAGCAAGCAGGACACTGGCTATGGATGTGCTGCTCCATGACCCTAGAGTCTAGACACACCTCCCTCTCCTCAATTACTCTTTTTACCCCATCTAGAGACTAGAGGGCCCCCTGCCCTCCTTGCCCTAGGACCCTCGATAGTTTGAGATGGTAGCATCTGGGCAAGGAAAGAATTTCCCCTTGCCTACCTGAGGGTGAGTGCTTGAGAGGTCAGGTGGGTGGGTGGAGACAGCCGTGGGGCAGTAGGAGTAATGACTTAGGCAAATCACCAAGGAAGATGTTCAAATGCAAAATAAAGGTGGGAAATAAAACAGACCCATGAATCAAGTCGAAGTGATGCTGCACACAATGCAGAGAAACCAAGGAGGGGGAGGGTTAATGTATTAAATGTGTGATTGAGAAGTTAATTTTATTAAAAGTATTATTACTTAAAAAAAAAAAGAAGGTAGTCTGTCAGAAGATGTGATTTTATGGAGAGATGTGGAAGAGACCTCTGGCTGGACTCCCAAATCATCTTCTCAGGCATTAACAAACTGAAAAAGTTGCTCACAAACACACAGGAAACTTCTAGAAAGAATTGGAAAATTTTGGGACTACTTTCGAAGTCCCTTTGGTCCTCTCTGTGTAGTAGCAGGCTGTGTTTTGCTAGTGCACATTTTAAATTTCTTTTCTCATCCCTTGTTCCAGTCAGTCTCTCACACCCTCTAACACATATATTCAATATGCTGACATTTTATTATATTACTGCTTTCAGTGTAGGACAATTATGTTTTTCTGTCCCCTTCTGTCCTCAGTGGGGCTCATTGAGTCAGTTTGTAAGGAATATTTAACTACCCCTTTAAGGCCATGTAGGCCTAATAAGGTCTTGGTCTTTTATTTCTCAATGTCATGGAAACATAATGAAGGGCTTTGAGTGACAACTGAACATTTTAAAAGGATTACTATACTTTGGGTAGCGGGAGCAGCAACAGGGACTAAGAGACATTAATGGCTAGAAGCAAGGCAGACAGCAGAAGGGATTCTGGGCATACATTAGAAGTAGAACAGGACCTAACTAATACCCTTGATTCGGAAGGTGAGGCAAGTGTTTGGATCACTCCCAGGGGCTGCCTAAAGCTTCAGGAGAGGTTGGCAACTCCAATTCACAGAGGTGAAGGAGAAATTTTAGAAAGAATAAAAGCTGTTTGAGATCCACTAAATTTGGAACAGTTACTATTCAAATGCAGTGTTAGGCAGGTACATAGGCTAGAAGAGAACGTGCAAATGGAAAGCCAATTCTCAAGGACTTAACCAACAGTGGCATTTACTGGTAATGTAAAGTGTGAACAGGGCTTTGGTAGCATCTCTGTAATGCTCTTAGCTCTGCCCTGGCTGTTGGTATAAACTTGGAGCCTTCGGTAAAAGGTGATGATATTCAAACCCACAGGAATGGATGAGATGGGCTGATGGTGGACATATACGTAGAAAACCCAAGGCAGACACAGTAAAATCAGTAACAAAGGAAATTCAGTGAATCATGGTGTTTGTTACTGTTGAAACCTAAATCTATTACTGGCATCACACAGACATTTAGTCTTAAAAAGACTAATGTCCATCCAACCATGGTACCCACTGATAAACTCAATCTTCAGCATATCTGCCAAGTTGCTAGCCAATCGCTGCTTCTCTGATAGAAAATGTATTTTTTTGTGTGTGTGTTTTTTTCCCCCTTGGTGTGTATCATGGCAAGAAAATGTATTTTTCCACCAGTCTACAAATCACAATCCCAGAGAACTTAGACAACAATGAGGACCCTAAGAGAGACATACATACATCTAGTCTATGTGGGAAGTAGAAAAAGACAAGATCTCCTGAGTAAATTGGGAGCATGGGGACCTTGGGAGAGGGCTGAAGGGGAGGGGAGAAGAGAAAAGTGTAGAGCTCAATAAAAATCAATTAAAAAAAAAAGAATGTATTTTTCCATTAAGATTTTTTATTCTGTATTATAGAGTGAGCCTATAGACTCTCACTGCATCCCCATGAGGACAATGTGTTTCCATCTGATATTTGAGCAAACTGAAGCTTAGAGAGGTAACTTGGCTAAGATCATTAACCACTTAGAGGTGGAGCAGGCTGGGGATACAGCTCTGTGATGGAACCCTTGCCTAGCATGCCTAAGGTCCTGGCTTTAAATTCCAGAACTGCAAAATAAATAATAAAGTGGAAAAGGAGCCTGAGCTGGGCTTTCTGCTGCCAACTGCTTTGCTTTATTAGTCTATATTAATCTGGTGTTTGTTAACTATTAAAGGTTTTAGGTCTAAATTTTATATTTTTTCCCCTGCAAGTATCAGAAAAGCAGCCCTTACTTCCATCATAAGTGAAATACATGAGAAATCATTTCATAACTGTAAGGCAGGCAAATGTATATTTGAAGGCCAGTTGGATTAGCATTTTCTTCTTCTAAATTAGGGGGTACTGGACTGTTTTAAATGAAGATACTTTTTTTTTGAGATTTCTTTTTATTCCCCCCCCTTTTTTTTTCAAGACAGTTTCTCTGTGTAACAGCTCTGGCTGTCCTGGAACTCACTATGTAGACCATGCTGGCACCTGCCTCTGCCTCCCAAGTGCTGGGATTTAAAAAAAAAAAAAAAAAAAAAAGGCATGCACCACCACCACCTCACCCATTACTATAATTCTTATTGTGATAGTGGTTGAGTTAGGGACCTCTCTAAAAAGAGATAGGACTAGAAGGAATTCTTGGGATTAATTCTATCAGGGAACAGCACAGTTAAACACCAGACCTCCGACTCAGCTCAGAGGATATAAGGATCTTTGCAGTTGGTGGAGCTGCTCCTTTGGTCTCACATTCAACAAGGACTCACTGAGTACTGGTTATAACCGGGGTCCTTCCCTCCTGTTCTTAATAAGGACCACAGAGATTAGATTTTGATGTTCTTGGCCCTCTTTAAAAGTTAGTGGTAGTTGGCCTGGCGGTGGTGGTACATGCCTTTAATTCCAGCACTCGGGAGGCAGAGGCAGGTGGATCTCTGTGAGTTCAAGGCCAGCCTAATCTACAAGAGTTAGTTCCAGAACAGCTAGGACTGTAACACAGAGAAAGCCAGTCTCGAAAAAACAAAACAAAAAGGTGGTGGTAGTTCATGTGCACCAACACACTACATTCCTTATGCTTTTCAAGAGAATCAAAATTCAAGAATAAAATGTTAACTGAGGGGGCTGGATGCGAGCACTTGATGCTCTTCCAAAGGACACTGGCTGCTCTCCTAAAGGACCTGAGTTTGTTACCCAGCACCTATGTCAGGTGGCCTACACACACACACACACACACACACACACATCTCACATCTTAACCTCCACTGATGCCAAGAATTAACTTTTTGCTCCTACTTCCTCAGCGTGTTTTCTCTTATTCACTTACATAACTTTTAGATCTGTGCTGTCCTTTAAGGAAGCCTTCAGTCACCAATGGCCGCTGGGCCTTAAAATGTGTATGTTGTTAGATACACTCAAGATTTTACAAATATATGCAAAAGTATTCAGTCTTTTAAAATGGCTACTAGAGTTAATAGTTTATATTTTTGCACTTTCGTTTTCTGGGATATCATCTTACTGTCAAATATATGGCCTCAAAATGACAGGAATCCTCCTGCCTCAGCCCTTTCTAGTGCTAGAATTACAGATATTACCCACCATATCCAGCTTTGTATGTCTAGTGAAGGTGCTCCTATAGATCATTACTCACCTTTCAGGCCACCTTTACTTTCTTGCATGCTGAAAGGACTGAAAACTGGGTCAGGTTCACCCCTTGTGCTTATCAAACTGAAATGGCTATCGCTAATCAGTAGGCAGATAAAGAACTCAGACTTGTGTCACAGGCAGCATGATTACTAATGATGTGTGGCACATATCACGTCAAGACACTCTCCTTGATACCCGTGTCTAGAAGAAAATCCTTTGGCATCCTATCCTTATCCCTTCTACATTTATTTTCTTCTACTTCTAATCACTGAATGTTAGCTCTTCTTGAGAAATTCTGTTACTTTCCCCCACATAGTCCACAACTAACCAGTCTCAGTCGCTTTACTTTGGAAGTAGTTTCCACATAATTTCCCCAGTCCCTTTCCTGTGTTCCTTCTATTCCATATACAACTAGAGTATATCCAATCATCACGAATTCTTCTGTTTAAAAACAAACAAACAAAAATCCTCCATTTATTTCCACATTGCCTGTAGGAGTAATTCTTTAGAATTAAAGGCTTTTTCACTTTAGACATGGCATTGCCACGTAGCCGCCTGTTCCCAAACTTTAGCCATCTCCCACAGCTTCCCAAAAGCCGAGGGTATTGGGTGTGAGTCACCACATCAAGTTCTCAAGGCTTTCCAGACCCTTTTCCCTGGTGCTTCCCCCATAAACTAGGAACTAGAATGGGTTACTATATGTAAAGTACTTGGGATCCTGTCTGGCTTATACTTAGGACAGTATGTCTTAGCTATTATTAAATTTGAACACGCTGTATATTAAACACTGCTATTTATTTTCCTTTTGAACATCTCGCCCTCCAAAGTGAGGAGTACTTTAAACTATCAACAGCTAGTGTAAGGCAACTGTCCCTGCTTTCCTAAGCAACATACACATCTTCCTATAATTGAAAGAACCTGTAAACACAAGCTTAATTTACCACAAAAATCAAGCTTCAGACTCAATGGGGTAGAAATAAAAGGTACAAGCCTAGCGTTCCCATGGCCCTAGATAGGGTGCCTAGCACCACTGGGGGCAGAGAGTATAGCAAATTTACAGACCATGCTGGATGAAAACAAATCCTGAAAAAATAGAGAAACAGATTTGGACTTAGGGCAGCTGCTCCCCATCCTGGGCATATATTAGAATAACCTGGGAACATTCAAGAATACTGTCATGGCCGGGCGGTGGTGGCGCACGCCTTTAATCCCAGCACTCGGGAGGCAGAGGCAGGCGGATCTCTGTGAGTTCGAGACCACCCTGGTCTACAAGAGCTAGTTCCAGGATTGGCTCCAAAACTGCAGAGAAACCCTGTCTCGAAAAACAAAACAAAACAAAAAGAATACTGTCATTTGAACATTTGAACCCCATTTTGACTTAAGGACTCTAAGGCTAAGGTTCAGACACTAAAGCTTCATAGGTGATTTGACAGTCCACGCACAATCAGTAAGTTTCACAGGTGATACAGACCTACACTTCACAATCATTGGTCTTATCAAAAGAAATGCTGGCTTAAGGAGGCTGGGCATTTGTGACATGTTTTTCTCAATGATCTCATGACGTTATGTTTTTAAAAACAAAATACTCATTCACTGATTTATGAAAAATATGTTTATGAGTAGCCTTTTAAAAATAACCTCCCCAAAGTCCCAACCCTTCGAGTTTAAGGCTCAAAAATATATACGTACATCAAGGTCATATAAACGTGTGTCTTTTTTGTCTGACTTCTAAGTTTCAAACAGTGACTTTATGTAAATATATTCTTTGCTATGTACAGTATTTACAACTTAAGATTTTACAACTCAAAAACCAACATTACGCCTGTAAACACGAAAAAGTTGGCAATTTGCGGTTATAATTTCAAAAATGCCCAAACTGTTTTACCTCGAATATTTTATAATAAATAGCACCGCAGTACCTTCCCCAAAGTATAACTGCTCAGTGGCTTATTTTATCTCTACAACTCAGGGTACCCAAGGACCGAGTAACCCAAGTACTAGGACATAGCACTTTTTTACGGGGCAGCTGAGAATGATGGACAACTTGGATCTTCAAAACCTTACAGCAAAGCCCCTTTCACCCGCCAATCCTGAGACAGCAAATCCTGTAATTCTCCCTCATCATCACTGTCCACATTCTCTTCTTCCTTTTTCTGCAATTCTTTTATGGTCAGAACCTCTTTAAGTTTGTTTTTTATCTCATCCTGGCGATTCCGCAGCTTTTCCACTCGACGGTAGCACTCTATCTGCTCATCAATCTCTCCAATCTGCCGGTCCAACCGTCCCTCTTCATCCTCTTCGGCAACTATAGCTTCGGAAATAGTGTTGACTTGCCTCATGGCCTTTTGAAACTCGTCCCACTCTTTGTCCATCTGATCTTTTGGGGCATCAACCTTCCGGACCTTTGCATCTACCTCGGGGTCGTCGAAGAACCCTTCTGGTAATGCTTCAGCGGTGTTCTCTCTCCTTTCCACCACTTTTTCGTGTATTTCTGCTTTCTCAATGGACCCTGAATGAGGAACTAAGGGGGCCTTGGGAGGGTTTGTATTAAAGGGATCGTTTGGCAGCACATTGCTTGCTGTCTCCCTCGGAGGGACAAGCGAGTGTTCTTTGTCTTTGCCCTGTGCATCTGTGAAATGCTTGCTACTGTCCCTTCTTCCTTCTCCACCCCCCTCTTCTTCCTCCTCCTCTTCCTCATCTTCATAATCAGGAAGTAAACCGAGTCCAGAAGGTTTACTGGAAGTTGCCCTAGCGGCCTCCTTTCCCGATTTCTCAAAGTTGGCAGACGAGGCCGAGGTGCAGGGCTGTACCTGAGGTCCCACGGAGGCCTTGGCTCTCTTGGTGTCTTGGCTCTCCACATCCGTCGCTCTCCTCTTGATGGGCTGAGGCGCTGCGCTGGCCGACGGGCCTTGGGTTGCTCCCTTGGCGCCTTTCAGCTCGGCTACTCTCTCCCGGTGCTGCTTTCCCAGAACATGGGTCTGCCACAGGAGCTCGCTCTTGACCGGAGTGTTACAAAGTGCGCAGCTCAACTGCCCCAGACGGTTGTACTTGGCGAACGGGGATTCTATCCTCTTCCGGTTGGTGCTCAGGCGCTGCTTCTCCCTCATCAACCGCCTCAGTTCTTCCTGATTCACCACTCGTTTCCCCGCCGGAGTCCCAGCGGAGGCGGAGGACGCCATCTTTGCGTCAGGAAGTCAGGCGATTCTGGTTTCCGTTCCGGCGAGGTGCGACAGCGTCACTTCCTGTTATGGGGCCGATTGGCCGAAGCTCAGGACTGTGGGCGTGGCGCCAGGGTTCCGAGTCGGCAGGTTGGAGGCTGGACCGTTGAACCATGGCAGCGATCAAACTCGCCAACCCTGGGGCTGAGGTGACGCGCAGCCAAGCGGCTTTGGCTGTGAATGTCTGCGCCGCCCGAGGGCTGCAGGATGTGCTGCGGCCCAGTTTGGGTCCTAAGGGCGCGCTAAAAATGTGAGATGCCGCTTGGGTGTGTGTGGGTTGTCGCGGCGCCCCCTGAGGCCGATGATGTTCAGTGAAGACCTGCGAGCAAAGCTGCAGTTTTCCTCCCTCTCGCATTCTGCTTTCAGATCATCAGCCTGTTCGCCCAAGAGAAAAGGCCCCACCAGTAGCAGTGACACCCTCCCCTTTTCACTAGGGTTCATAAACAGCTATTCATACTGCGGCTCCCTGTAAACGTTAAGCCTTGAACGCTTCTGTAGCTTCCTCCACCCTTCTGCTGCTGGGGATATATTTAACCTTGTGCGCGCGCTCAGCAAACATTGGACTGCAGCCCCACTGTAGACAGGATTGTTTTGACTTGGCAGCGTGGTGTACTGGCTTTGGAGCTAGGCAGGCATACGTTCAAACTCAAGCTCCATCATCTGTTAGTACTTAGTAGTCAAGTTCCTGCAACTTTCTGTACCTAGAGTTCTTTGTATTTATCCATCCATTTGGACATACGTTTATTTAGCACCATTGTTTTACATAGGATGAAAAGAGAGTGGGGAGAAGAAAAGGTCTCTTAGCAAAGTGGCACCCGAGAGGAATGAGCAAACTAACGTTAACAGAAAATGAGGCCACTTAACACCAGATGCTGGGAAAACAGATGAGTCTCTATTATTTTCTAAAAAAAAAAAATGATTTATATGTGTGCACCTTTCTGAATTTATGTGCATGAGGTGTGTGCAGATGCCCCCAGAGGTCAGAGGGTGTCAGATCCCCGAACTTGAGTGATCCATCTGATATGGGTGCTGGAAACCAAGATCAGATCCTTTGCAAGAACAGTAAGTGCTTTTAACTGCTGAGCCATCTCTGCAGCCCTTGAGATAGCATCTCAAGGACATGATAGTGACAGGTGGGTCAATTATATATAGATGCAAACGATTTTACAGAGAAAAGGGGTCCAATTACTAATGGCTGAAGGAAAAACCTCTCAAATAACAGGTGTTGTTTGATCAGAGTTGTAGAAGAATGAGTTGGGAAGTTGGTGAAGGGACTAAAGGCCTCCCAGTGGTGTAAATCCATCAGAAACAAACATTATAATGCATTAAGTGGGCTAAAAGACATACTGTGGGAATGATGATCGATGGAACAAGAGCATTTGGGAAAGGCCAAGTATGTTACTGTTAAATTACTTTGAATTTTACCTAGAAGATGGTGGAGAACATAAAGTCATTGAAGGGTTTGTTGATCAGGAAACTAAGTCACATTGCCTTTTAGAAAAATATAGTGCAAAGAGTTGATTCAAATTTGGAGACAAGGTGGCTATCTAAGCAGTCTAGAAATGATAATAAAATTGGAGAAAAGGGACTAAGATTCAAAGGTATTTTAAATTGTGGAATTGGCAGAGCTTGGTGAATCTAATAAATGCAAGGATGAAGCAACTAAATTCAGTGACTGAATTATGACATTTACCAAAATAAAAACGTACAGGAAATTTGCAGATTTGTGCATTGTTTTATGCTTTTCATTAGGCAATGTTTATGACCCATCAACTACTCTCTAAGCCCATAAATGCTCCACTTGGAATGAAATCACGATAGGGTCATCTGGGAGAAATAATTCTAGGGGCTGCAAGTGGCAGTCATTACCACAGTATCACCCCATTCGATGTGGAGTTTCCAAGCCCAGTCATCTGTGTTTAGAACAGTGGATGGCAAGAATTGGGAGTTTTTTGAGTCTTGACTTGTGGAGCTAATAAGTACCATTGTTCTTTGAACAGGCTTGTTTCAGGGGCAGGTGATATCAAACTCACAAAAGACGGCAATGTACTGCTTCATGAGATGGTGAGCTCTTCTTCGTTTTCTTTTCTGAGACAGGATCTGCCTGTGTAACCATGACTGACCACAAACTCACAATCTTGTCTCAGGCTCCTGAGTGTTGGACTCAGGCATTCGATACAATGCCCATCTGCTGGTGCCTTTAATAAAATTTATAAGCCTTAACTAAAAACATGGCACACAGGTTGGGAATGCAGCTCAGTGGTAGAGCACTTCCCTAGCATGTACAAGATTCTAGGTTCAACATTGCAGGGGAAAGGTACACTTTGTATGTCATATGCACGTTTATTTATTTAAAGATAGTTTTGCGTCCTGAAAAGATGACTCAGCGTTTCTTCCAGAGGACCCAGCTTCAATTCTCAGAACCCACATGGCAACGCACAACTGTCTGTACCTCTAGATCCAGGGGACCCAACATCCTCACACAGGCATGCATCCAGGCAAAACATCGGTGTACGTAAAATGAAAGAAAAAATTATTTTAGCCAGGCTTGGTGGCACATACTTTTAATTCCAGCGCTTGAGAGGAAGAGGCAAGTGGATCTGTGAGTTTGAGGCCATCCTGGTCTATAGAGTGAATTCCAGGACAGCCAGAACTACACAGAGAAGTCTTGTCTTGAAAAAAATTTTAAAAATAATATTTGCAATGCTAGGTATTGAGCATTGGGCCCTCTCATGTGCTGGGCAAGTGCTCTTTACCACTAAGGGATAGCTTCAACCTTACAGTTTATATTTTTAAAGATTCATTGATTTTTAAAATTTACATGTATGAATGTCTATCTGTATGAGTGTATGCCACGTATACGCTGGTGCCTGATGAGGCCAGAAAAGGGTGTAAGATTCCCTGGAGTTGGACTTAAGGCAAGTGTAAGCTACCTGTTGTGGGTGGTGGGAACCAAACTCCACTTCTCTGGAAGAAGTGAACATACTCTTAATGACTGAGCTGTCTCTCTAGTCTCACAGTTTCTTTCTTTCTTTCTTTCTTTCTTTCTTTCTTTCATTCTTTTCTTTTCTTTTCTTTCTCTCTTTCTTTTTTTTTTGAGATAGGATTTCTCTATGTAGCCCTGGCTGTCCTGGAAGTCAATCTATAGATCAGACTGGTCTCATATTCACAGAGATCTGCATGCCTCTCCCTCCCAAGTGCTGGGATTAAAGGTATGCACCACTACCGCCTGGCACCACAAGTTGTATTTTTTTTATTAACTTTTAAATTTATTTTACATACCAGCCACAGTTTCCCCTCCCTCCACAATTTGTATGTATGTATGTATGTATGT
>JAQHUG010000114.1:935973-952968 GCA_028555095.1 Dicrostonyx torquatus
GCATCCCATGTCAGTGTATTTTGTCTTAGAAAATTCTATCAATAATACCTTTTATGAAAGTTATATTTCTAAGTTGTTTGTTGCAGCCCTGTAAGTCCTCTATAGAGTCTTTTTGAGGGCATATAAAGGCCTATAAAGGTAGGGTTGTTTTTTTTTAAACATTGAATTTTGTATTTTACAGTTTTACTGGGTTCTTCC
Organism: Dicrostonyx torquatus; assembly: GCA_028555095.1. NCBI lineage: Eukaryota > Metazoa > Chordata > Mammalia > Rodentia > Cricetidae > Dicrostonyx > Dicrostonyx torquatus. The sequence goes on from JAQHUG010000114.1 coordinate 936,172, forward strand.
ATTAGTGCAATCATGTGGATATAGATTGTCTTAACATATCTGGGTTGAGATCAAGTTACTATGAATAACAGTAGTTTAGCCCCCCATTCCGATTCTTATATTAGTATCAACTGTTTCTGTGTCTTGCTGATCTGGTTAACCCCTTTCGTATATTATTGTGTAGAAGTAATGACAACGGTCATCTTTATCTTGTTCTTGCCTTCAGAGGATGCTTCTGGTTCCTTCTCTCCTGTGCTGGCTAGTTTATGTCAACTTGACGCAGGCTGACGTCATCAGGGAGGAGGAACATGTATTGAGAAGATGCCTCCATAAGATCAGGCTTCAGGCAAGCCTCTAGGGAATTTTCTTAACTGGTGACTGATGGGGAAGGGCCTAACCTGTTACAGGTGGTGCTGTCCTTAGAGTGGTGGTCCCAGGTTCTATAAGAAAGCAGGCAGAGCAAACTATCGGAAGTCAGTAAGCAGAACCCCTCCACAGCCTCTGCATCAGCTTCTGCCTCTAGGATCCTGTCCTTACTTCTTTCAGTGATGAACTGCAATGTGGAAGTGTAAGTCTAATAAACCCTTTCTTCCCCAGCTTGCTTTTTGTTCACAGTGTTTTATCACAGCAGCAGTAACCCTAACTAAGGCACCTTCCTTCCATCCATCTATTTTTGCTGTGAGATACTGGCAGGCAGCTACACAAGGTTAAATCTGTTCTTATCTGTTTTGCTATGAGTTGAACTTGTTGTTGTTTAAGTGATTTTCTCCATAAGTTGAGATGTTTTGCTTTAATGTGGTAATATGGTCACCTATTTTAGACCTTTTAAGACCTTTTAGACATGTCTTACTATATAGCCCTGGCTGATCTGAAAATGGCTATGCAGATCAGGCTGGTCATGAACTCAGACATACCTGTCTGCCTCTGCCTCCCAAATGCTGGGATTAAGGACATATACCAACTAATCTGTCCTATTTTAATGCATTTGTAAAATACTTTTTCACTCCTGAGATAAACCCTATTTGTTATGATATACCATATTAATCAGTTGTGACGTGCATATTTTTGATACGTCAACATTTCTGTAATTAGGACAATGGTGTCTTCTAATTTCTCCTGCTTAAACTTGGTCACTTTGTAATCCCTGATAGACCTCTTACAGACCATTTGAGGAAGGAAAATGAATCTTGGTTGACCGAAGTCTTACTGTTGCCATTTTCTAACGAGTCAAAGAAATCTTCAGCATTAAAAGTGAGAGAATGTGTGTGGGGCTTAGTAGGGAACACACCCGAGCGACGGTAAGGATTTCTAGGAAATCTTGAGTTAACCACCTCTTGATTCCAGGAAGGATGCCAACTGTATTGAACAGTGACTTGAGTTTGAAAAGCACCTTGTTTATCTTGCCTGTGTTTCACTTATTATGAATTCATTGACAGTGATCTATGGCAAAAATCTGTATAAATAAGTCTAACAAGTTCCTCTAGTAAGTATCAATAAAATGTAGGAGTGTCCAGAAAGCATTGTCATGGTTGAAGTGATAATATATTTTTCTCTTAGTATATAAAGAGATGCTACATCTCATAGGCAGTGATGTTTTAGCTTTGATGAAATATTACATTTTATGCATTTCTGGGCTCAGTGCTAATATTTAGAAAGTTTTGGGGGTGTGTTTTTATTACATTGGCGACTCAAACAACAGCAGGTAAGCAGTGCGTGAGTGAACTTCCTGTTGCCACAAGCAGACACATCTGGGCTCCAGGTGTGTTTAGGGTAGCACTGGCTTCCACTTGGCTTGTTCTTCCATTCTAAGCTTGGTGTCAGTGGCACTTTAGCCTTCTGGCCTGAGCTGTGCAGGGAGCCTCTTTGTCTTTCCTGGGGCACAGTTTGAGTCATAATGACAAAGGGTTATCTATTTTTTGAAAGCTTGGACTGGTCTAGTAGTTTCTTAAATGGCAGATAGAGTTTTGACTCAATTTTCTTTATTGCTGGAGGTCTCAGATTTTCTATCATTTTGAGTCTTTTTTGGTAATTTATATTTTTATAGAAATCCATTATAAAGTGATTTTTCCCTTAAAGTTTATTTTGTTTTATGTTATTCTAGATGTGCCACCTCTTTTGATGAGGGGATTGAGAAAGGAACCATTTTATTTTTATTTGTTATATGCTAAAGCTTGAATCCAGAACCCACGCATGCTCGGCAAATACTCTGCCATAGAGCTACATCCCTCGCACCAGATGATGTCTCTCTTAAGTAGTGATTTTGGTTATTTTTTTTTTTGTTATTACTGACATGTTGAATTTATTTCTAACATATGTTTTTGATGTCTTTTACTTAAATTTATAAACTTTTTTCCCTTTATCTTTTTTTAAAAAATTATAACTGCACTGGGGCACACAAAGTGACGTCAGAGGATAACTTTGTGGCCTTGATTCTCGCTGCCACTTCTATATGACAAGTTCCCTAGCCAGCCGAGCCATCTTTCTGCCCTACCCCACTCCTTTCACTGTTTTTTTGTTGTGTTCAGTTTTGTTCAGTGCCCCTCTTCCTGCTCTGCTGGTCTGAAAATGATACATCCAGACCCTGAAGTCAGTGTCCACTCTGATTCACTTTTATCACTTCTTTTTTAAATATTCAATGCCAGCTAAGCAGACCAGCTCTGCCCTCCTTTGTTCTCATTTCTATTTTCTTTTTTTTTTATTATTCTCCATTCTTTTTTCATTTTCCTTTTGATAGATCTTCCCAGGGAATGTAAATGAGACTGTTCTTTGGGCGAGTTGTCTGTGTATTAGTTTCTAGAGAGGATTGTTGTAAAAGAGGGCCGCTTGTTTGTTCCCGGCTGCCCTGCTAGCTTAGACCTGAAATAATCACACAGAAACTGTATTAATTAAATCACTGAAATAATTCCTTGTAATTTATCTAACTGCAATGGACTAAAACTAAAAATTCACTGCAAGAGAACTTAGTGGAACACATACAAACTCATCGGTATTGAGCAATACCCCATTGAATAACATGTCACTGGAGGAATCAAGAAGGAACTAAAAATTCCTAGAATTAAATGAAAACACAACATCCCAAACCCATGTTACAATGAAAGCAGCCCTAAGAGGGAGGTTTACAGCTATAAGTGCTTACATTAAAAGCTCAAGGAGTTTTCAAACAACAATGCACCTTTGGGTCCTGAAGAACAAGAATAATCCAGTTCCCAAGTCAGGAGAAAAAACAGCATAGGAGGTGTGTGTGGCAAGGAATATGTTCAATGTACTCGATACATATATGCTTATGCACACACATTTATATAAAAGTGTCACGTGACACTACTGTGTGTAATGATAGTCACAATTGCAATAAGTAAAAACTTGCGTACTCGACAGTTGGATCTATAATTTTTTGTTCTTCCAAAATGGTTTTTAAAAATGAAAAAAAAACCAAGGTTTTTTTTTTTGTGTATGTGTGGTGCATGAATGCTTGTTAGAGGCAGTGTATGTATCTGTGCATATCCATGCACATGTGTGTGTGTGTGTGTGTGTGTGTGTGCATGTGTATGTGTGTTGCTCAGAAAACTCAGACCCAGGGAGTTTTTTGACAAAACTCCCCAGTGAGACAAACCCCTAACCCTTTTTAAAAATGTATTCTTCATAATTTTTTTTTATTAGGTGTGAGTATTTTGTCTGCATGTATACATGGAGGTTAGAAGAGGGTGCCAGATCCCCGGAAACTGGAGTTACGGGTGATTGTGAACCACCAAGCAGATGCTGGGAACTGAACCAGGGTCCTTTGCAAAAACAAGTGTTCTTGACTACTGAGCCATCTTTCCAGGCTCCTGAAACGTGTTCTTAATCAGTGTCTAGACTCTACATGGGCTCAAACTCCTCCACTCACTGCTATTGGCCTTACTGCTGTCTTCTTCCTTTTGGGGCCACTTTGACGCCGCAGCCTCCCTCCTCGGCCCTGCAGTGCACCGTGGAAGGAGAGTTGTGTGCGTCCCTCAGAATGTCTCTGTTGCCTTTGACCGTCTGATGGTGGTTTGCCTGAGTAGAGGGCTCTAACTTTTCTGTTCTCGGCATTTTGAAGACATGGTCCCACTGCTTTCTGCTACCACATCTTTGTTGTTTTGAGACACATTTCCAAGTCCCCATCTAGGGGAAGCATGGCGTAGCTCTCGCGCTTCCGTTTCTCGGCACAGTTGGGCAGAGCGCATTCTCCACTTTTAGTCCTTTTGTATGGAAACCGGAAGTGGAATGGTGGGTCATGTGGCAACTTCGTTTTTAATTTTTTTTGGCATCGCCATGCGTTTTACAGGCCCAGCAATGATGGGCAAGGAGCCCAGGTCCCTCTGCATCCTCACCAACAGTTACTCCTGGCCATAGCCTCCTTAAAAGATGGGAAATGACATCTCATTGTGAGCTGTCTGTCTTCTGCAGCATTTTTATGTCTGTAAATTGGGGTGAGATGGCGGGTAGTCCAAGTTAGGAAGAGTTGCTGTGCACTGGAACTGTCAGACCTCTGTAGTTTTAATGCAATTTGTCTAGCTCATTCTTCTATCTTTTGGAGAGAATCCAACTTATAAGTACATAAAAAATTCATGACAGTTCTCTTAAAAATAAAAAAAAGCCCTTATCCTAAGATTGTTTTATAAATCTCCTGGTTTCTGTTAAAGTGTCATGGGGCCAAGAGTCGTTATCCCCCTATCTGCCATTCTCCTATTTGTTTCTCTCCTCTTTTTTCTTTTACAATCCTTTCTGTAGCAATAACTATCTCTCGGCAATCACTTTATTGGTGCCATCACTATGGCTTTATGTTTTGATCCTTTCTCATAGTCAGACATAACTACCCTCCCAGCTTCCAACAGTACCGTCGCCATCTCAGGGGTTGGGCTCATGAATGTAACTCAGCTTAATATCTCTAGGTATTAAGGCCTTGTAACAATCCATTCACTCTTCCTTTACAGCTGCCTATATAATTGTCAAAGAGAGCTAGGGGAACAAGGATACAGTCATTAAGGGCATTCGTGGTGACTCTGTAAATAGCCTTCCTTTTCTTATTCTGTTCTAGATTGGGGTCTTTGAGATTACCAATGAAGACATCAAGTGCTCCATGAATTAGTCTTCAGTCATATTTTTTCCTGGGCAGATGTTTAGACTGTACAGATGGTCCCTGATTTATGGTTCGATTTATGATACTTCAACTCTAAGGTGGTGGAAAGCGATACGAATTTAGTAGAAACGGGACTTCAATTTCTGAGTCTTGATCTTTTTTCAAGGTCGACGATAAGCATTATAACTCTCCTCTAGTGAAGCTGAGCAGCTATAGAGGCCCAGTCTCCAGTTAGCCACCCAAGCATGAAGGTAAAACATAGGTGGTGTACTGGTTGGTAGGTTAGGGGTGTTAAATGTTTTTTTTTTTAAAAAAAAAAACCAACAATTTAATTTTTAATGAAAATTTTTAATTTTTTTTATGTGTGTGTGGTTTTTTGCCTGCACATATGTCTGGGCACCACCGTGTGCCTGGTAGCTTCAGAGGCCCGAAGATGGAGCCTTATTCTATGGCACTGGAGTTACAGGTGGTTTTGAGCTGCCACGTGGGTGCTGTGAGTCAAACTTGGATCCTCTGAAGAGCACCTAGTGCTTTTAACCATTGAGCTATCTCTCCAGCCCTTTGAATGCATTTTGATTGATGATGGGTTTATCAGAATGTAACCATGGGATGTTGAGGAGTCTCAGTATAGGAAAAAGACAGAATCTGAGCCTGGGCTTTAAGTGGCTTTAGTGAAACGCTTACCCTGCTAAGTGATCCCTACACGGGGCTAACTGTAGGTTCCTGATCACTCTGCTCTCTTCTTTGTATAAGTTTTGACTTTCTCATTACTGTTCTTGTTGCTGTGATGGTGCACCCGAAGAAAGGAAGGAAGGTTTGCTCTGCTTCACAGGAGTGCAGTCCAGCATGGCAGGAAGGCATGGTGGCAGAAACCTGAAGCAATTTGCCACAATGCACTTCCTCCAGGCCCCCATCCCATGGGATAATGCTGTCCACATTTAGGGTGAGTCTTGTTACCCCAGTTAGTTCAGTCTAGAAACCTCTACCCAGACATGCCCAAAGGCTTGTCTCCTGGGTGAGTCGCGATCTTACCACAGTATTAATCATCAGATTTGGTGGCCCTAACTAGGCCTTTGCAGGAGGATATTGTATGTAAGGGCACAGAAAAAGAAAGAGTCAGGGTTCTGGCATTTCCCCAGAGCCCCTGGATATTACCCCCCATGGGTGTCCTTTCCCCATGAGCATGACCTGCCATCTTCTTCATGCTCATCAGAGTCCTCGTCAGTACGGAACCAAAATGATGACAGCCTCAGTGAGAAATGATGGCAGTTTCCTCTTGTCTGGAACTTTGTCAATATTTTCTAAGTGCTTGGTCCAGGAATCAGATGGCACCACCTCCTATTTGCCCACTGCCCGGAGCCAGCATAGGGCTGAGTGTCTTGTTGGACAAATAGCCTGTGCACTTGAATCTGGCTCTTGTCCATGCCTTGGAGATAGATTTAGTTACAGAGGTTGAGAAAAAGGGTTGAGCCATATGCTCACCTGGCAGGTGCTACATAAAACCCTCATGGTGTGCAACAGAAGGCTTTGAAGGCAGAGAGCCTAAAAGAATCTTTCCTGTGCCGTGGCTCTGGGGCTCTCCAGGACAGAATGACTACAGGGTAGTGTTTGTGAGAAGAAGTGCTACTGATAAGGGCAGCATTGTTCATTGAGTTTGACTGTTCCGTCTTCTCTAGGATGCTTCCTGCAATGCAGGCACTGAAGGCTGGTACCATACTGCATTCCTTATAAAAGCAAAACGGGCCCCTTCTCCCATGTTTTCAGATACCTCTGGAAGGTGCTACCACTGAAAAAAACTCATGTTGGCTTGCGCATCGCAGGCTAGCTTGGTTCTGTCTTTTCACTAAACTTCAGTCTCCAAAGCTCTTCTTTTCTATGTTATACCCCAACACAGTGGGGGAACACAATAGGCGAGCCTGTGAGGAGGAGAATGCTGGGAAGCCCTCTGTCATAGAGTTGCCTCTCTGGAGAACAGTGATGCCAGCAGCTGAGAATGCTGACTCAGGAACCACAGTGGGATGCGGGATCTGACTTCATCCCTGCTCCTGGGGGCACTGTCTGTCCCCAGGGCTGTTACTTAGCTTCAGTCTCTACATCCCTTTTCTCTAAGAGAGAGATGACTGTTGTCAGAAATTGCACATGGAAATTGCTTCTCAGAGTGTTCAGCCCATTCTTTGAGCTTAACAACTAGTTATTTTTATTATCTATTGTGTGCATAAGAGATGGGTCAGATACAGTTTTTAATATGAACAGAGTAAAATCAAGTGACAGTTTGGGCTCCAGTGGTGGGGAGATGCTAATACTGCTTTGGCTGTGATCATGGGGACACGGAGTGTGGAGACTGTGGCCAGTGTTGACTCTCCTGGCTTCCTCTTCAGTGGAATTCTCTCAGTCTCTGCCCTAGGAGTGTTATTGGGGAACTTGCGTTAGTGGGGCTTAAGATGGCTGAAATCAGGACTTTGTGAGAGAGCACAGGAAAAGTGACTTTTCTAAACATGATCCAGCCTCCAGAACATTCTGAGGATTAGGTAAGCACATGTATTGCTGAGAAAAGGACACCTGCTGAGTTTGAGTGAAAATGAAATTAGGAAACCAAGTCTAGCATCACATACAGCATGACTTACCCCAGAGTCAGCTGATGTAACACACCATATTAACAGAACAAATGACAGACCCACATAACTGTTCCTTATGTGGACTTCTCTCTCAGTGCCTTGGAAACAGTGGCAGCTTGGAACTTAGAGCCAGAGGAAGTGTCCAATGGGGGTTAGCAGTGTGTCTTCTGCCTGCTTTGGGGATGATTACCTTCTAGAGTGCATAGGTAGATGTGTGGATCTGCTGTGATGTCTCCCTCTCCCGCGTATGTATTTTTGGAGATGGGCTCTTACTAGGGAGCTGAGGCTGGTCCCAAGTTCATGATCTTCCAAAGAGCACAGGTTGCATGTGTGTAGCATCACAGTTGGCTTTGTGGTGTGCTTACCTAAGAAAAGAACAAGGGATAGAGAAGCCGCTAGCCATCTTCAATTCTACCGCAATTTCTGGGCCCTGTGAATCCTGAGAGTGAATTGTCTTGCAGCCTCTTACTGAAGCAAAGAAGTGATTGTGGTGTTTGAGGCCCTAAAGATTCAAGATTCAAGTTTGAATGAATCCTGCTTCTTTCTTTCTTTCTTTCTTTCTTTCTTTCTTTCTTTCTTTCTTTCTTTCTTCCTTCCTTCCTTCCTTCCTTCCTTCCTTTCTCTTTCTTTCTTTCTTTCTTTCTCCCCCCACCCCGAAACAAGGTTTCTCTGTAGCTTTGGAGCCTGTCCTGGCACTAGCTCTGTAGATCAGGCTGGCCTTGAACTTACAGAGATCCACCTGCCTCTGACTCCTAAGTGCTGACTCTGCTTCTTTCCTTTAACAGTGAAATCTGTGGACAATAGCCACAGTTTCCAAATGGGAATGGTGGGGAAACCCAGCAATGGGGAGGGGGGGTTCTGGGTTTTGACAGTACCTCCAGGAGCCTAGTCCCAATAGGTACTTCCACTCTGGCCAAGTTGGAGCCTTCATTCCACCACAGAAAAGAGTTTCAGGACAAGTCAGAGCAAAACAAAAAGTCATTATTTAGAAAGACATCCAGGGAGAGGACAGAACATGTCTAAAAGATGATGTGGGCTTCTCCAGACAGTAGCATTTAGGTGTCTTTGCAATGGTTTTGTGTGATTTTGTGGCTTTCTAAGTTACATTCCTCAAAGGATGTAATGTTCAACAAGTCTTAATGACAACATAACACTTTAAGTTTAAAAATTGAGCAAAAAGCCGGGCGGTGGTGGCCCACACTTTTAATCCCAGCACTTGGGAGGCAGAGGCAGGCGGATCTTTGTGAGTCTGAGACCAGCCTGGTCTACAAGAGCTAGTTCCAGCGCAGGTTCCAAAGCCACAGAGAAACCCTGTCTCGAAAAACAAAACAAAACAAAAAAAAATTGAGCAAAAACTGGGCTGGCGAGATGGCTCGGTGAGTAAAGGTGTTTGCCACCAAGCCTGAGGATCTGAGTTTGATCCCAGGGGCCCACGCGGTAGGAGGAGAGAACTCGTTCTGACCTCTGTGCATGTGCCAGAGATCTGAGATGGGAAATAGATGTAGAAACTTGCTTCTCTTTCAAGTCCAGAAGCACAGAGCTCAGGAGCTGGACATTCTCTTATCACCTAGAGCCCCAGCTCCTAACTCTTCGGACAGTACCGTTTTCTTGATGGGGGTTGTTTTGAGGCAGGGTTTAGCTATGTAGCTCAAGCTCTCCTAGTAAGTTTTCTGCATCAGCTTCCCTGGCACTGGAATTCCAGGTATGCTCCACTGCACTCAGTTGAGCATCGGAGTTTCATCCTCAGTGTTGCCTGATGACCCACAATGCCCTCTGAAGCTTCAACCACCATCCCTGAGTTCTGGGCGGGAGGCGGGAGACACAGAGAAAGGGCCCACTTCAGCAACCTCACTGCTTCCTGTGAGGGAACCTGTCCCAGAAGTCTGGTTGAGTGATTCCCTCTAACTTTTCTTCAGGCAGAATTTAGTCCTATGGGTACACTTCATTGCAGCAGAGGCTTTAAAATGTAGCCTTTAGTTAGGTGCACAGGCCATAAATAGGGCTCTTGGGCTATAGAACAGGTTCACTGGATAGGTCTCAGCTGCATGTTCCCTGCTGAGCTGATGGAAGCCTTCGGTGATATAGGACATGAAAAAACAGCAAGCTCGGAGCAGGAGCCAGTGGCTGCTCCCACACTCTCCTCCCCCGCTGGAGTGCTTTAGCCAGGAGTTATGGGCCTGAATAGAGGATGTAGCTGACAGAGGCACTAACCAAGGGATCCTTTCAAGGTCAATGCCTCTTGTTTAAATACTTAGCTCAGTGCACGACACTAAATAGGAACCCATAAGTAACATTTGAGTGCCTAAATAGCACAGGTTTGAAGTTAGGCAGACCTTGCATTTGAATCCCACCCCTGCACCCCCAGGAAGCCCCAGAATGTTGGCACTTCAGGTGTGCGCCATCCGACTCACCTAGCTGGGCATAGGAATTTTTTTTTGTCGTTGTGTTTTTGAGACAGGGTTACTTTGTGTATAGTCTTGACTGTCCAAGATCTAGCTCTGTAGACCAGGCTGTCCTTGAGCTCACAGAGATCCTCCTGCCTCTGCTTCTGCTTCCCAAATGCCGGGATTAAAGGTATGTGCCATATGCCATCCCTGCCTGACTGGGCATTGACCTCTGCAGTTGCAGCATCTTCGTATATAGACCTGGGCAACAGCTGCTCTCCAGAATTGTTCAAAGGATCAGCTTGACAGACACTGTGTGAACTTCCTAAACATGGAATGAATAGCCAGGGACTATGGGGAGAAAATAGTATGACTGCAAATTTGTTTCTCAGATTTTTTCCCTCCCTCTGTGCCCAGTCTGCTTTGAGTTGCCTCTGGTCCTGAACATCCTACCTGGCTATAAGCGCAGACTCAAGCCTGCCTGCCTGGTTTGAACCCCAGCTCTGCCACTTTACTGGTTACTCTGAAGTTACTCAACTGCTCTGCCTTGATGTTCTCATCTGGGCCGTGAGCACCCACTCCATAGGTTGTTGGGAGGATGAGGGGACCACATAAGCTTCAGAACAGCTAGGGATAGTGTTAGCTGCTGATACTGTTTGCCATCATCTTCATCTCTGCCTAACTTGTCCACACTTTAGGTTCCTTTCTGGTCCCTTCCCCATAGAAACTCATGGTCTCTTGTTCACCACTGGTTAGCGTCAATATCAAGGACTGAGATGCAGCTGGCATGTCACCTACCTTTTCTTCTCCTGGCTCCATATTTCAGGCTCCAGAAAGTCTAAGTACTATGCTCAGTTTTCAAAGCAACTTTACGCTGCCTTCTCTAACGTTCCCTTCATGTTTGTAGCTAAGGATGGCCTTGAACTCCTGATCCTCAGCCTCCGGCTCCCAGGATTACAGGCATGCACCAGCACACCTGGCACAGTTATCATAATTTACTCAGGGAGGCCGACTTTATTCTAATAGCAGTGTTGACTACAGATAAATGCAGTTGTGGTGCAGCTCTGGGTGGTTGTGAGGTCCCTGGCTCGGAGATCAGACCAGCTCTTTGTGGGAGAATTTGGTAGATATGCAAGCCCTGGTGGTTCAACTCCATGGACTTTATGATCCATTCAAGCCTGTAGTTTATGATTCTTCTATCGTTATCTTCCTCATGAGGACACTAAGGCTTAGCGACATTATATGCCTTGCTCAATATAGAGATCTGGGGAAGAAGAGGCTCTTCTGATTTGTACAGAGCAGTATGCCCTTCCACCACCTCATCCTCCTCTTATGTGCTGGCACAGAGCCAAGAATCTCAGGTATATGACTTTCTCATCCTCAGAATGGGCCATGGATGACCCAGGTGCTCTATGTGATGTCCACCATGAAGGCCACAAGGCTAGAGGTCAGGGTTCCCCCTGCTTCTTGTTCAGACATCAGCTCCTGGTCCAGAACTTGTTCAGGGCCAGCTCCACCCACCCCTCTCATCCTCTAAATTTTTCTGCAGGCTATTAAGTCCCCCCGCATCTGCACCGTCTCTCATTAATTAGAAAAGCTACAAACCATCTGCTCAAGGAAGCCTCTGAGAGGGGTCTGCCTGCTCGAGGCGGCAGTCTCTTATACTTCCTAACTTTAGTTGAAGATTTTTCTTTCAGGATAAAATCTATGTGCCTAAGCCTGTTGGCAATGGTGGTGACAGCAGCAGGGGTGAATCTGGTGGGCTGTAATTGGAAGCGGCTTTGAAGTCAGGGATGGTGACATTGGCAGGATTTAGGAGGCTTGGTTTAGCCAGCCTGTTCAGGCTGAGGTGAATGGGCGAAGGAGGGAACTAAGAAATAGGCAGCCAGATGATAAGGGTAGTCACACGAGTGGCTCAGCTTAGGTGTAGGAGAGCCCCAGAGGCCTAATCCTATTTCTGTCCTGCATTATATGGGACCAGTGACACCTGCCTATGTCCCTGGGATACTAGAGTCAGCCTTGGTTCTTCACTGTCTACAATGGGTGGCCTGGTGATGGGTATTCAGGGTCTGGGTTCTCCACTGAGGACCCTCTTAGGTAGTGGGGCAGACCTGATCTTAATTCTGGCTCTGAATTACTTCCTCACTCTGGAAGTCACTTTCCATTGTCTTGACTCATGTCTGGTTTCCTGGAAGCAGGCAGGAGGAAGGTAGTAGCTCTTCCCCCATTAGTAGATAACGGTCCCCAGCTTGAGAAACATGATCTTGTGAGCTATCCTCCAGCAAGGTAGAACAAGATTCTCATTGGCAGCTCCCCCATTTCTGTAGAGAAGACAACTGATGGCTAGAAATAGTAACATGTTCAAAGTCAGGCAGCAATTGAATCTGGTGCCAGTTGGAACACTGGGGTCTCTGGCATCAAGGCCAATTCTCTTTCCTCCACATTGCACTGTGCATCTGACCCCTACCCCCCAGAGATTGTTGCAACGAACCTTAATGCCAAGTTGGCCCAGGAAACAGGGGCACTGATGGCCTTTGACTTTATCATTCAGAAGTAACTGATTTGTATCTATTGCCAGCACCTACTATAGAACCTCATAGAGGTTTGATTTCAGCCCTGTACTTGGGGGACAGATGGATGAGGGGGAGGAAGGAAGAGGGAAGCCAGTCAGTTCTGAGAGGGGAGAGCCCTTCTGCCAGCCTCTCAGCCTCAGAGGGCAGAGCAATGGGAGCCAGGAGAGACTCTCGTTTATTGAAACTCATCAAAGTCTCTTGTTTTGACAAAGTTGCTTAGCTTTCAAAAGTGACAGGTCCAAGGTCACAGGCCACACAGGAGATGGAACCCTCGTCTTCTGATTTGTGCTCTTTGCTCTTGCCCTGGCAGAAATCAAGGTCAGGAGGCTGTGAGCCACTTAGAATGTGCTCCACGTCAAGTCACGCCAGCCTCGCACCACCTAATCTCTCCAAATCAATTTGCAAAACTTCCATTAATACCGTCAGGAAATCTGCAAGCTGTTTCAAGCCTGGGCACTGTAATAACTACAGGTGTAACGACTACCTGGGGGAGACAGATATTAACGGGATAATTAAAGATGAGTGTGGCCTTAGGCAGTTCAGCAAAATTTACCTTTCTTAGCAGCTGGTTTCAGAAGAACTTTGAATTACAGAAAAGCCTCACTTACTAAGCTGCGAGCTGGGTGCCTGCCACACCACCTCTTTTATTAATGCTCTGCTCTCACAGGAGGCTGTCTCCTAGGGTAGAGCACACAGGATTGTTTGGCTAGCTGTGGCCAGTCTGGCCCAATTGAACGGCACCAAACGGCTTCTGAGCTCGAAGGGGCAGCATGCCACTTGGGCACCCAACACTGCAGATTCCAAATGACTGAGTGGCCACAGCTGTGAATTACTAATGGATTCCCTTCCAGGTGATGCCGATGCTTTGAGATATTGGACCACACGGAGGAGTACAGCCACGGGAGGAAGTCAGAGATGAGGACAGGAGCCGTGGCCTGGATGCTGATGAACTGTTTGATTGCATTTAGTTTTATGTGAGGGAAAGAGGAGGGAGTCCTGCCAGGCTGTTGGTAGCAGTACTTTAAACTGGGCCCTGTGATGGATGTTTTCTCACAGGGATCAAGCTAGACACAACTCTGAAACTGACTGTTTAGGTCAGAATTCCAGCTCCAGGCTCCAGGCTCCAGGCTCCAGACTATGGAGACAAGAATAGTACATACTTTATAGAATTGTTGTAAAGACTAAACAAAATTCATCTAAAGCATTAGTTCTGAGCATGTGGGATGCGATCTACACTAGGGACAGTTGTTTTCAGTCCTGAAACACACACCCCACACAATTCCAAATTGTATGTTTTTAAAGAGTGTTTATCAAAATCATGTGCTTTATAAAAATCTATTTTTTTGTTTTATTTTAGCACCATAACTTTTTATTATTTTACTTGTAATTCTACCAGATGCTAGCTATCACTTTAAGGAACTTGGTTGCTGTTCGTTCCATGCACAAAATTAACCAAACATTTTCAAATATTTAAAATAGTACTTCACAAATTCAACATATTTAAGCTCTCTCTCTCTTCACTACTTGAGTGATAAACCTTTCCATATGATTAAGTAAATCTTATGAATCTAAGAGAACCTTAAGTGTGTACAAAGGTAAACGAGTAGTTTTTCAATAGGAAATTAAAGAAAGCCTAAGTTAATTACTAAGTTATATTTTAGATTAGATTTAAAGGCAGACCTATCCCTCAAGTAAATCAAATTCTTAAACATCCTAAATACTTAGAGTACCAAGTACAACCAGATTCTTTAACACCTAAAAATATTCATTCTGTATGTTTGTATATTTCAGACATTTCTATATTGAAGGCTGAAAAAGAAATCCTTACCCAGTAGGAAGACAATTGTAACTCCTAAGTAGTTGGGGGTTCCCTTTTCAGACTGTTGAAGCTGCTATTCTGTAAGAGCTATGGGAGGGCAGACTGGATTCTTATCAGTGGCACTGATGGAACCCACTGAGCTTGGCTTTCCTGCTATTTTTGGGGACTCCATAAATTAGAGAAGGGAGGGGCACACAGCTCATGCCCCTGGAATAGAGGCTTTTCATTACTGGGCTCCTGAGTTCACTCGGCTCTCAAGCTTCTCATAGGCCACTCCAACACCCGGCTGGGCTTGGCATTGCCTTCTGAGAGATGAGGCCAAGGGGAGTCTGGTCTGTTCATTCCTGCTGTTTCTCAGTCACACTTTGCAAGGTATGAAAGCTGTGTCCTGTGGATTCTGATACACCCTTGCAATTTGGTTTAACTGTGTAGTCAAATGGTGACAGGCATGTTTTCATAAACAAATGTTAGCATTGATCATGGTCATTCCTAACGGGAACGCTCTTAGTGAAGGGACTGTCAGGAGCCTGTGAGACATCTAGGAGTACACCATGTGGTGGCGCTTGGGCTCCTTGGGCCCTGCAGAGCTCTGGTCACTCTTTCTTGAAATTGAAGCTGTGAGCAATGGAACATCTGAGCTCAGGCTCAGATCTGAGAACCATCAAATGGTGTCACCGCTCTGGGAGTCCATTTCCTGATTTGTACAATTGGAGACTGTGCCAGTTTAAATGTCTCCCTGGACAGGGAGGGTATCAGGAAGAGCTGATGAAATGGGCATCCCAGCTCAGTACTCAGTACAAGTTATGTTCCTATTTCTTCAATCAAATTTCAAAATCGCAGTTGATTACAGACCCTCCCACAACGCACAGACACAACTCCATAACTACAGGGCAAATGCAAATCCAAGGCAACGGAACAGATGTCTTTTCTTCAAAATTTTTTTATGTTGAGATGGAGTTTCACTGTGTAGCTCTGACTTGCCTGGAACTTACAATGTAGACCAGGCTGGCCTTGAACTCACAGAGATATCCTTGCCCCTGTCTCCTGAGTGCTGGGACTAAGGATGTGCACTGACTAGACACCCCACTTCTTCAAAATCTTACTGAATGAAAAAAAAAAGAAATAAAAAAGGAAGGACATAACTGCTTCTAGGTATTGTGGAGGAGGAGGTTTATTGTAGCTATGAGGGAGAGCATAGCCAGAGAAAGAGACACCTGGGAGAGTCCAGAGCGAACATGACCTGAACTGGGCCATGTGAGCAGAGGGAGGGAGGAAGAGGAGCTGCTGACCAAGAGGGGTGGCCTGGGCCAAGAGACTGGCATAACCAAAATGGTTGAGTTACATATGCGCCAGAGGAGCTGGCTGGGAGGGAAGCCCAGCCCAGACTTCGGGCTGGAGAGTTCTGGTTAGGGGGCAGGGTATGCAAGCCAGGAGACCCCTGTAAAGGTAGAAACTGGGGGAAGCTGGGAGAACCTGGCAGCCAGCATCTGCTTTGATATGTTAATGGCATCTCATTTGGTCATTTGTCCCAGGCTTGAGACCTAACACTTATCAAGATGTCCAACTGTAGCTGGCTGGTCTGAGCAAGGATTTTCTCTGTTCAGACCTATAGCCATGAGTGTGGACAGAAGAGAGGTTCATAGCGAGAGTCACAACAGTCCGTCCACCTGTCCTCCTCAACCCCACTTTGGGTCCATTTCACTCAGTGCTTTCCCTGAACGTCCTTCTCCTAAGGGACACACAGACATCTCTAGAGGTGAAGGAAGAACACGGGTTTTTCTGGCTTTCTAATTTTGTTGTTGTTTGAAAATTTTGCTCTATTATATTTGACAAGCTTTGAATGAGGGGATTTACATACATGTGAAATATCTGGGTCGGAAAGAAGGGATTTCAGGAAAAATGAGCACAAAAGGGAAGAGGCAAAAAGAGAGGAAGCGTTTGACCTGCAAACCAGTTTGCTGAAACTTTAGTTTGCACTATGATGCCCCCATGAGAGGGACATCTATGGGGAAGGAGAAATTCCTATGTGGTTTCCTACCAGCCAAGCGTGTGATGGTTAATTCTGTGTGTCAATTTGAACATGCCATGCAGTGCCTGTAATGGTTTAGATAAAACGGCGCCGTTCCCCGAGTGGCAGCAGCGGGCAGCAGGCCACAAGGGTCCCCGCACAGTGGGTAACAGACAGAGACAGATTGACAGGCCATGCAGAGTGAGGTTGGATATTTATTTAGTGGGTTATAGAAGGGAAGGGGAAAGGGGAGAGGGAGGGAGAAGGGAGATGAGGAAAGAGGGAGAGAGAGAGAGAGAGAGAGAGAGAGAGAGAGAGAGA
>JAQHUG010000114.1:973751-994259 GCA_028555095.1 Dicrostonyx torquatus
TAGGAAGTGGAGGAGGAAAGTCACTGCCCTAGCATTTTGCAAAAGGCTCCTCTCCAGGTATCGGTAACCTGCTCTGAGCTTGAAGTTTAGGTCGGCCACAGTTGGCTCCAGTCCTGGTGATGCTGGGCACATGGCTGCTGTATTGATAGAACAGAGTTAGTCTCCCTGGTGGGCAGACAGATAGGGGAGGAGCTTTAGCTATGTAATAAAGATGGTGGACTTCCAAAATGGCTGGCTTCCTCACTCTCCTGACCTGAGACAAAAGCCTGGCAACTTAAAACAAAGACCTTGTAGGCTTTTTTTTTTTCTTTTGCTGGTAGGCCCCCTGCTGATGGAGGCTTGTGCTCCTGGCCAGGCCTTTTTTCAAACTGACCAAGCCTAAATTAGGGGAGGAAGCTGCTCCAGAGACGAAAAGCCCCAGCCCTAGAGAAGAGACCAGAGTTTGAGACCCCTTTTGCTCTGCAGAGGGGCTTTTCCTCTGTGTGTCTGCTGCACTGGGGTGCCTCCTTGCCCCCCAGTAAAAGTCTGTTTTCAATTTCTGGGTTTGTTTGCTGGTGCCTGTGGTGTTGGAGAGTTCTTCGTTGCTACCTGTCACTCTTGAGATTTTTTCCTGCCTTTTAATTCTTTAACTGGCAGAGCAGATGAACCCAATCAAGACCCCTGGACAGTAACGGAACCTCATTAGACTGAGATCCTGGGAATGGATTGGGACGACAAAGGAGAGAAACAAAAGCACAACTCAGACCTGGACAGAAGGAAACTGTCCTTTCATTAGAACGTTGGAGGACAGCAACCTTTCAGCGGAAATGAGGCTGTGCTCCGGAGGCCTTTGGGGCAGGCTTACATCTGGGAGTGGAGGGTAGGGGAGTTGCAGGTGTTGATTCTGGACCATTTGTGGTTTTCTCAGAAGATAAAGGGGCAGGGAATTTGTTAGGCCCCGAACAAGCGGAATGTCCCTGACCAGGGTTGGTAGAACACAGTAGAGTAGAGCGTCTCTGGGTCAAACTAACTGAGCTCCACACTGGGTCTGTCACCTTGCTGGTGGCCTTGCCCAGGTCAGGGACTTGTATTGGGTGGGAAAGGCTCCGGCCCAGCAGTTAGCTTTCCCTCCATCTGTATGAGAGGAGCTGACAAGAGCTTCCATGACTGTCCTGTCACTTCTAAATTCTCATGGTGATCCTTTGAAGACAGTGCTACTATTGTCTTTGTTTCATAGGTGGGAAATCCAAGGCACAGAGAAGGGCTGGCCTGAGGTCACATGGGACGCTGGTGCAGGAATCCAAGCC
This sequence comes from Dicrostonyx torquatus, assembly GCA_028555095.1. Lineage (NCBI taxonomy): Eukaryota > Metazoa > Chordata > Mammalia > Rodentia > Cricetidae > Dicrostonyx > Dicrostonyx torquatus. The sequence goes on from JAQHUG010000114.1 coordinate 975,038, forward strand.
TCTCAACTGTCTCAGATTTGTTCCCAAGTCTAGTCTGTGAAGTTCAGGGTGAAAGGGTTGTGGGCCTAGAAGCTGGAGTGTTCTGAGTCAGGGAGGATCACACGGAGCTGGTTAATCTCAAGGTGGGTGTATCTTCTGCAGCAGTGAAGCAGTGAGAGATTCCTTGGGATTGGAGGCAGCCCAGGTATGTGGGACTAGTGGGCCAAGGCCAGGAAGCTGGGGTGGTTAGGAAGAGGGAACTAGGGTGTCATAGCTACTAAGGAAGCTTGCTGTGGAAGAGCAGGAGACAAGTGTTCATCCGTGTCCCAGGATCTCTGTGTCAGGGTCTTAGCACCTATGGTGGGTATGAAGTTGATGTCCTGAGCCTAGGACCACAAGAAACAAAGTGGAAGCAGAAATCCCAGGAGGGTTGGTGGGAAGGAGGCCACCAAATGGCCTATGTCCTGATCCAGGCAGGTGCATTCTGTGTACCAAAGGCATTGTGTGGGATGGGCTTCCTGGTAAGACCTGCCTTCTTGTAAACTCCATCTCCTGACCCTGGCCATTGAGTCGCAGTGTGCTGTGAGTTGGCCCTAGGGGGCTGCTGCAGTTTCCTTGCAGACTGTGAGCAGAGGGTTTGTCTCCCTTGGGCTCATAGCCCTGAAAACTGTATGGGATTCTAGACTGAAGTTAGTATAAGAGGACATATAGCAATTCACACGGGTCACGTAATTCCCCTTCCCCTTCCCCTCTGGTCCACATCGCTTTCCCCAACACTTCCTAGGGGTAAGGAAATTGGAGATTTTACAGTTGTATCTTTTGAACAAGATCTCACATAGCTCTGGATCCTGCCTGAATGGCTCTGAAAGACCTTGCCTTAGCTAAAGGCGGAACAGTAGTAGGGGTTCCTCCAGGGCAGAGCAAGGAGACTGTCCATGTATATTGTCATTTTGGTGGATTCCTGAACTCAACTAATTAGATCCACACTGTGGCTGTTGCCTGGAATCACAGGGTCAGAATACAGAGGGAATGCTTACCCCTGTATGGAGAGAGCTCCTCTGCTAGGGGAGGAGTCCGAGATGCAGACAGTTGCCTGCCCTGTCCATCAGAGCACCTCATAGCAAGTTCCGGGCCAGCCTGGGCTACATGTGACCCCATTACAAAGTATAAAACATGACCATGCAAATTGACTCTGTGGGTCTGAGTGTTTGCAGTATAAGCCTGATGATCTGAGTTCCAGCCCCAGCCCCACGTGAAAAAGCCGGATGCGGTGGCAAGCATCTGTAATCCTAGCACACACATATATTTAGTGAGATGGGAGGGGTCAGAAGAATCTCCTTAAAGCTTGAGGACCAGTTAGTCTAGAATATACCAACCACATGGTAGAAATACCAAGAGAGCCCGCTTCAATAAGGTGGAGAGAACGGACTCCCCAAAGTTGTCTTCTGACCTCCCCATGTGGCATGAAGTTGGCCACCATGATACAATGATAAACAAACAAACAAAGAAATAGTATACAAAACCAGCTAAAAAGACCCAGGACTGGCCTGGCTGGGAGACAGCCATCTCCATAGTGGAGCGGCTCTGAAGCAAGGGCTAACGATTTTACTGCTGACTGGGCCCAGGCTCCTTGCTACTGATAATGCAGTTCCAATGATGCAAAAGAGCAGCTAGCTTGTCTTGGAGAAACCAGGCTTTGGGCCAACTGAAGCACAGGCAATTGACTTGCAGAGATGCTCCCTCAGCTGTGCTGTGCTTCCCCTGGCCGGCAGCTTCTGGTTTCTGTCTCCCACGGGCTTCTTTCCTACATGTGCTCTGTCCCCCATTCCTTGCTTCTGGCTCCCTGCACTCACCTTTTCCTGCCCTAGACAGCCAGGACTCCAGCCAGGCTTTGGGTCCCAGCTTCATTTACAGCAGGGGAGATCTTGGTTGGATCCTTGAAAGTACTTCCAGACAACAGGAGGCTCTGAGATAAAGGCGTTGGGAGGAACCAGAGTCAGCAGCCAGGACAGGGAAGGGGTATGTGGTCATGGACAGTGTCCTCTGACCCATTGCTAGGGGAGGGGTCTGACTCTGGGATTCTCTCTGACTAAGTCCCACATCCTAATGTAGGGCTTAGAAACCCTCATCCCCACCCCAGATCTGAGTTCTCTCTTGACATCGTTTAAATGGATTTCTCTCTGCCTCAGGGTGAGGTTGAGGATCATGGAGCTAATCCAGCAAAGAGATTCTACACAGCCCACACCCTCCCGGTGCTGGAGAAGAGAGTTCCTCCTCCAACTGCCTGTGGGGGGCAGCCTTGCCCCGCGCACCCTCTGCGGAGCCTGCAGTGGAGTCACTTTCTCCCAGGGTTAGGTGGGGGTTCCAGCAGGGGGAGGGAGAAAGGCAAGGTCCCTTGCTCCCTTCCCAAGTCACATGCAAGGAGAAAAGATCTTGGCGTTTAGGGGTCAAGGTGCCCTGGGTGTCAGGCATGTGGCCGAGTAGCTGGGGACCCTGAGATTCAGGTTGGTCCCCCAGGGGAAAGCTTTTCCCCAGACCTCAGAGCTTCTGGTGTCTGCTTACAGCCACATTAGGCCTTTCCCAGGTATGGCCATGGGAAGGAGATGGCATCGGTAGATTGCTGCCTGAGCGCAGAGAGAAGGAAGCATTACACTAGGATCCATAAGGCAGGGCATCACCTCACCACCCATTCCCAGGATGTCCAGTTACTAGTGCAAGATGGGCTTTGGATTAAGGGAAGCAAGGCAGGTAGCAATTGGTGTGTAGGATGTAGAGGCTGGGGAGGTTGGGATCCAAGCAACAGGGAAGCAGAATTAGTCAGCTTGGGTTCAGACTTCCAGCAGGGGACCAAGGACTGAGGACCTCAACATCCTACCAATGATGGTGCTGCACTGGAGTTGCTTAGTGAGAGAGTGAGGAAGGTATCAGTGGCTCACAAATCCCTACCCTTGTCCTTTCCTCTGGAACCCAGCTCTGTAGAGGCTGCAAGCCTCCATGGTCAGAGAACGGCCTGGAGCTACTAGCTGGCCTGCAGCACCCCAGCGCGCTGGTAACTTACTTCTCCTTTCTATGCCTGGATTTCCTCACTTATAGAGTCAGGGACAACACTGACACTTAGAGAGTCGTGAGGGTGAGTGAATGTCTATAAAAGCGGTAGAGAAGTGCTGCTGAAGTCAGTAAGAGCTTCCTGAGTCTCACCTCTCCTCAGATGGGCACATGGAAGCTCCAGACTTGGAGGCTCAGATGACAGAGCATTGCTCAGGATTCTGTCATCTGTTATGCATATCTATATAATGTATGCTTTTCCAAAAATCAGTTGATTTTATGTATGTGAGTGGTTTGCCTGAATGTGCACCACACGCATGCCTGGTGTCTGAGGAAGTCAGAAGGAGGTATTGCTTAGGGTTTCTGTTGCTGTGAAGAGATAATATGACCTCAGCAACTTTTATAAAGGAAAACATTTCATTGGAGTAGCTTACGGTGGGACATGGCAGCATGCAGGCAGACATGGTACCGAAGAAGGAGTTGACAGTTCTACATCTTGATTCACAGGAAAACAAGAAGTGAACTATGTCCCTTACTGAGAAACTGATTCCCTGGGATATCCTGTTTTTAATGCTTTGGGGTTGGCCTAAGTCCTGATGGGGTAGGGCACAAGTGGCCTTTTGGTCTCAGCTGAGCCTCTGATCTTTTGGATCCTCACATCAAATGCCATGTGGGGTCCTCTGATGGGTGTGAATATTCTGGCTGTGGGGTGATGGGTGTGAATACCCTGGGTGTGGGGTCCTGTGATGGGTGTGAATACCCTGGGTGTGGGGTCCTGTGATGGGTGTGAATACCCTGGGTGTGNACCCTGGGTGTGGGGTCCTGTGATGGGTGTGAATACCCTGGGTGTGGGGTCCTGTGATGGGTGTGAATACCCTGGGTGTGGGGTCCTGTGATGGGAGTGCATACCCTGGGTGTGGGGTCCTGTGATGGGTGTGAATGTCCTGGGTATGGAGTCCTGTGATGGGTGTGAATGTCCTGGATGTGGGGTGATGGGTGTGAATGTCTTGAGTGATGGGTGTGAATACCCTGAGTGCAGGGTCCTGTGATGAGTGTGAATTCCTGGGTATGGGGTCCTGTGATGGGTGTGAATACCCTGGGTGTAGGGGTCCTGTGATGGGAGTGAATACCCTGGGTGTGGGGGTCCTGTGGTGGGTGTGAATGTCCTGGGTATGGAGTCCTGTGATGGGTGTGAATGTCCTGGGTGTGGGGGTCCTGTGGTGGGTATGAATACCCTGGATGTGGGGTGATGGGTGTGAATGTCTTGAGTGTGGGGTCTTGTGATGGATGTGAATGCTCTAAGTGTGGGGTCTCCTGTGTTGGGTGTGAATACCCTGGGTATGGAGTCCTGTGATGGTTGTGAATGCTCTGGGTGTGGGGTCTCCTGTGTTGGGTGTGAATACCCTGGGTATGGAGTCCTGTGATGGTTCTAAATGCTCTGGGTGTGGGGTCCTGTGATGGGTGTGAATGCTCTGGGTGTGGGGTCCTGTGATGGGTGTGAATACCCTGGGTGTGGGGTCTTGTGTTGGGTGTGAATACCCTTGGTGTGGGGTCCTGTGTTGGATTTGAATGTCCTGGGTGTGGGATCCTGTGATGGGTATGAATACCCTGGGTGTGGGGTCCTGTGATGGGTCTGAATGCCCTGGGGCCAACAGATAGCTCTGGGATGATTCCAGCCATACTCCAGAGGCAGCCAGACCTCATTTTTTTTTTTTTTCTGTTTCACTTAGTCACTGTGTTGCCTTGGTCAGCTCAATTAACCTCTCTGGTCTTTCATTTCCTCACCTGAAAACGGTGCTAATGGTATCCCCATGACCTGGCTGTTGTGGGGAGTAAATGGAATAATGAGAGTTAAGTGCTTAGCACAGCACCCATCACCCTGGAAGCGGCCGACTAGACGTGGTTGTACGTGTACTCTGCTGGTAAGGTTATGCTCTGAGACCCATAGAGCGCCTGGTTCCCACCTGCACACTGCCTGTGGGTCAGAAGAGATCTGTAGAGGTTTGTCTGCCACTCTTGCTGTGGTCCCTACCCCAGGGAAAAGGCAAGGTCTTCATCCAACGTTACTAAGCACCCACTGATAGCACCAAGCTACTTGAGACCCTGCTGTTGCTCCCAAGGACCACTGTTCTGTCCCAGGGAGGAGCGAGTGTTCCTGAGTGAGGAACGATGGACTCCTGGTGTGTGGCTGGATGGCTGTCCGGAGGAGGTGACATAGACACTGTACATCAAGGCACATAAGATCTAGGGCAGGGTCAATGGAGTGGTTTCTCTGACGACAAAATAGCATTCACAACGAAAGGCTGGACGGAGAGGCTGGGTCACTCGAACTTTCAGGAACACAGATGTGGTCCAGCTGAGGCAGAGGGGCAGGTCTCAGGTGGAGATGCAGAGTGAGGCTGAGTTATTCCTGGAGGGCAGTGGAAGCCAGCTTTGAGAATGCCTGTGTGTGGCAGGGAGGCTACCTACACAAACAAAAGCAAGAGGCAGACAGAGGGCTGGGAGATGGAGAGCTACACCCAGTGACATTCTTCCTTCCATGACCCAGCCCTCCAGAAGGACAGGAGGAGATGTGGTCTTTTCACACCAGTATTGGGCTCCATGGCTTCTTCCCAGCGGGGACTGCCAGTCAGGACATGACAGCTTCCAGGCTGACTACACCGAGGCTCTCATCTGGTTGCCATGTGTCATAATGATTCATACTCCAAAGCCTATTTATTCATTGGTTCCTAGAAGAGTAAGGTTTTGGGGTACAGGGTACCCACACACTTCACTGTCCACAAATGTGTTGGCTGCAGTGCAGGAGGGCAGTGAGAACAGTTGCTAGAGAAGGTCTGTTCCCAAGAGATATGTCATCATGGGACCTGAAGAGGCCTGGTCTTGGGTCTGGCTCACACCTAGAGACCATGGAGGCAAGTTGTCTTAGGATACATGCGTGGTTGGTCATCAGACCCATCCAGCCCAATAGTGTTGGTGGCCTATATGTCCCTGGAGAGAAACACTCTGTGTGTGTGTATGTGCATGCTTGTGCATGTATGGTTTTGTGTGGTTTTGGGTGCGTATGTATGTGCATATATGTGCATGTGAGTACATGTGAGCATGCGTGTGAGTATGTGTGTTCATATTGCATAGAACAAGAGTTGTTTCTGCCTGTTAAGTCTTTGGGGTCAGGCAGTGCTGACCCCTCATTCTGGCATCTGGTCCCACAGTTTCATCTTCTACAGGAGATGGATGCTGAAGTTTAGAAAGCCACTCCCATGCAGGAGGAGCTTGGGGTACTTGGTTAAAGTAATGTTACATTTCAATTTTAAAAGTGCTCTTTTAGTGAATGTATTTTTGTCATTGCCAATTTGCAGGGGTCTGGAGAGAAGAGAGACTCCTGCAGAGCAGCAAGTGAGCAGAAAACCCAGGCACTTCATGATGAGACCCCCCTGGGGCTCCTAGAAACGGGAGCAGGTTTTATGAAGAAGTGAAGTCCCAGTTGGCAGATAGGCGCTTGCAGCTTGTACTATTCTAGGCAGAAGCTGTTAGTGCCATTCACACCCATGCTTGTCGATGCTTTCTGCATGAGGAAGTGACTTGTAGACACAAGAGTTAGGACTAAGTGGGGACAACCTGACTGAGCCTTTAGTAGTGATGAGAACAGTTCAATACCTGTCTGTCCTCCTGTGTTTACAACTTTCCTTTTGTCTTTCCTTCTGGTCTTAGTCATGTGCCAGCCCCCACATATTCTTGTGGCCTTGATTTATAGGAACAGGAACCACAGACTTCCCAATGCTCACACCCCAAGGATGGTCACTGTAGGAGGTCTGAAAGCCTAGGTAGGCAGAGAGGGTTAAGTGCTGTGTTCGTTTCTGGTACCCACAGACCTCGTGGTCTTCGCCCTCTCCTTCTTCTCAGCAATATAAGATCAAAGGCTGTAAATTATTCATTCACAGTTGAGTGGAGCACATTTCAAAGTCAAGGCTGCTGGGCATTTCTTCCTAGAATTGCCAAGGGCGAAGACCCACATTTTTGGTTTATCAGTTCCACTAAGTTGCAGCCTGAAGGTCTGAAGTCTCTCCTACCCCAGCTCTGGCTCCCGCCAGTCTCGCTTCTTCCCCAACCTTTCCATGTTCTAGTTCTACACTCCAAGCCCCAGATTTGCTCTAATGGAAGCCAATATTAGCCTCCCTTCAAGCAACATGGCTGGGTCCCAGGTTACCATGCCCAGTTCTGCCCCCTGGAGGTGGAAGAAGAACCTACAGGTTGAAAAAAAACGGCACCTATGATATGCACAAGCAGCAGTGCCAAACATCACCCAGTGGGTTTTGTGCTGTCTACACGGCAGACATCCTTCTAAGCACGTTCTGTAGGGTGTCCTTGTTCATCCCTCCAGCAACACCATGCAGGAAGTACCAGTTCCATGCTGGCTGACTGGACAGCAAAGGAGCCCAGAACTGGGAGAAACCAAAGGGTGTGGCCTGGAAGAAGTAGAGCTGGGAACCTAGCAGTGTGATGGACATTGGAGACAATACCATGTGCCCCTAAGTGATTTTATCTATCCTTACATCCACCTCAGGTACACAGAGAGAAACTGAGGGTGTGAGGATGTAAGTGGCTCATTCTTGGTCACTTCACCAGTGACACAGGATTTGGATGCAAGCCACACCTTCTCGAAGCCCACATTTGTTTGTTTTAACTATACCTCCCTGAGCCCAAAGGACCAACTGACACTCTCCACATCCTTGGAGGAGAATGGGGAGAGACCCACACAAGGTCCAGACAGCTCACCCTGGGTGGGTTGGGATGTGTTGGGACGCCAAGGCACTCTGGCTGTCCTTGGAATTCATTGAGAAGGAACTTCCATATGTGTGTCTGGGATACAGATTAAATCTAAAGCCACCACCATTTCAAGACTTGGAAGAATCAACAAAGGGTGGAAACTAATGTGTGCTCTCCCAGCTTCTGCTTACTAGAGAGCTTATCTCCGAGGAGCAGACTAATCACAGCAACAGCGCCCACGTGGGGCTAATTCTCTTTGTTGTAAGTTTTATTTGATTACAACAGCAAAAGTCTGTTTGTGACTTTGGGTGCAGCTGTATGGCTGCTTGATCACCAAGAAAAGAAAAAGAAGAAGAAGCAGAGGGACCAGCAGGGACCAGGAGCCTCAGATAATAAGGCTGTTAATAAGATAATAAGAGCAGGTTAATTAGCAGAGGCCCCGTGTTGGGGCCCTTGGTATACAGTGTCCATGCTGTCTTAATGGTCTTCACAGTGGCTTCAAACTTCCTTCTTGCAGCAGTTTTAGGTCAAGAGTTGGGCTGTTCATGGGGATGAGGTTGAAGGGAAACAGGAGAATAGGAGGGACTGCCACGTGTGGCTCTTGTGTATACTTCCTTTTTTCCAGGTATACCCACGAGAGCGTGTGTGTGTGTGTGTGTGTGTGTGTGTGTGTGTTGTGTTTCTTGGAATGGAACCCAGGCCTTGCACACTAACATGCTAGGCAAGAACTCTGCTACTGTGCTGGCTAGTTTTACGTCAACTTGACACAAACTAAAGTCATCTGAGACGAGGGAACTCCAATTAAGAAAATGCCTCCAAAAGCTCCACAAGCCTGTAGGGCATTTTCTCAATTAGTGATTGATGAGGGAGGACCCAGCCTATTGTAGGTGGTGCCATCCCTGGGCTGTTGGTCCTGGGTTCCATCAGAAAGCAGGCTGAGCAAACCATGAGGAGCAAGCCAGTAAGCAGCTCCCCTCCATGGCCTCTGCATCAGCTCCTGCCTCCAGGTTCCTGCCCTGTTTGAGTTCCTAGGCTGACTTCCTCAGTGATGGACTATTAGTAGGAAGTGTAAGCTGAAATAAACCCTTTCTTCCCAAATTTGTGGTGTTTCATCATAGCAATAGTAACCCTAACCAAGACAACCACCTAGCTCTAAATCCAGCCCATTTTTGTTTTAAAGATAGAATAAAATCCCCCATCTTGTCTCTCGCCAATCTGATTTATTTATTTTTTTGCTTTCTCTCCCTCCCCCGACTGTGTGTGTGTGTGTGTGTGTTCTATATACTCTTGACTGGCCTGGAACTCTTCCCCCACCCAGACTGGCCTTTAACTCATGACACTGTCCCTAGTGCTGGGATAGCAGGTGTGTCCCCATGCTTGACTGAGGAGCGGTTTCTGTATGCCTGCTCAGTAAGTGCTGTGCCAAGTGTCTGCAGAGCAGCCTTTCCAAGCAAGTTTCTGAGCTCATTGCACAGATGAGGAAACAAGGCTTGCTCAGGTGCTGCGAGCGGTGTGGTGGTGGGGACTGGGAATCTAGATGGTGTCTTTCTGGCCAGGCTGGCCTGCAGTAGTGAGTTTCAAGGGGGTTCTAGGTGTGACAGGAGGGACTCATGCTGACTCAAGCCATCCCATTCAGCTTCTTTGGGGTTTCCCAGGGGAAGAAAACAGAATAGTCTGGTGGTGGTGGTGGTGGTGGGGGACTTGTCCCAGACCATGTGACGCCAAAGAAGTGACTGGATGACTCTAAGCTACATCTCCAAAGTGTCTTCTTAACCTTCCTCCTATGGTCACTGTGGATAACTGCCACCCATCACGGGCTGTCAGGCTGTGTCATCCATGAGCAGAACAGAGGAAATGCTCTCTGGAGGACACAGGCCTGGCTGGATAAGGGGTCAGGGTAGCCTGATGCCTGGGTTCCCCTGGAAACCCTCTCCCTTCTCTATTCCTCCAATGACTGTATGCACACACACACACACACACACACACACACACAACTATACTGTATATGTTCACATACACAGTACTGAGGTGTAATTGTAGGTTGTTGTGCATTCTGGGTAAGTGCTTTGCTGCTGAGTTATATCCACAGCCTCCCCCTTTTTTTAAAAAAAATGAATTATTTTGAGACAGCGTCTCACTAAGTTGCCTAGGTTGGCCCTGAGCTCACTTTATAGCCCAGGCTAGCCTTGTGCTTACCATTCTCCTGCTTTAGCCTCCTGAATCACCAGGATTACAGGCTTGTGCTACTACACCTGCCTCAAAGGCGCTTTTTAAACATTCAACCGTTTCCTCCTTGAGTCTCCAAACCTCATTGGAGACCCAGCTTTGCCCAGGTATGACTTTGTCATAGGGAGACCAAGGACTCACTATAGGGACAGCATTCCAGTGAAGGTCATCTAGAAATCACACATGCACACACACACACACACACACACACACACACACACACACTGTGTGTGAGCATTATCGTCAGCAAGTGACCCCTCAGCAATTAAACACACTCACCTCTGCATAGGGCACATGTATCCGAGAGTGAGATGTATTTTATTCACTGGCCCCTCCCAGGAGCGAATCTGTCCTCTGCCAGCTTAGGCACCTGGGCCTTAGCAGAGCTACACTCCACAGTTCCACTCGGTAGAGAAGGGCTGTGATTGGCAACAGACAGAAACATTTTTGGACCACTCTGTGTGGATTGATGCTTTCGATTTAAAAAGGGTGGGGGTGTCATTGCTTAGTGAGGGGCTGTGAGGCTCAGTGGCAGGTGGTAGAGGGAGCAAGGGAGCAGTACACAGACGTCATCCTCTCTTAGCAGCGGATGCTGGGTTACGGCCTGCAGAGCCACCATCCATCCCCACTGTTTTTATTAGCTCAGATGCCCGCTGGGGTCTATTTCTCAAGTTCACACAGGAAGGCAATGAGCAGGTGCTGCTAGGAGGAGGGGCTCCTTGTTGGATGGAGATAGGAACGTTGTGAGGGGACCTTCCCTCCTGGGGTACAGGCTTAGTATGTCCCCACAGGGGTCTGGGCAACTTCGGGCTGGACAAATTCCAAAGTACTGCAGATGTGCTGCAAGCTCAGCACAGTCCTCTTGTCTTTCAGCATTGGGGGCATTGAGCCTGCAGGGCCAGGTGAGGCTCCACAGACAGACCGTGGCAATGACTACACAGCAAGGTCATTAATGTACTTGATGCCACTGAACTGTGCACTAAAGGTGTTTTACTTCAAACATGTTTTAGTGCAATTAAAAAAAAAAAAAACCTCCCAAGAAAGGTTGAATCTGAGATTTCACTTCAGTGTTTTTTTGTTTTAAGCTGACATCAGGTTCACGCCGTAAGATGACTTTGAGCATCCTGATTCTTGTGCCTCCACTTGTCAAGTGCTGGAGGTCGAGGTGTGCACCATCATACCTGGTTTACGGGGGCTGGGCATGAAACCCAACAAGGCTCTGTGCATGCTGCTCAGCAACTGGGCAGTTGCTCTAACCCTCTACCCCTTACATCCTCAGTCCCTCCTTCCGGTCCTCTTGATCTGTGGAATGGTGCTCTTGGATCTGAAGAAACGTGGGAACTCATGTCCTCGGAACAGAGGTGTGCTTAGTAAGCAACCCCCTTCAGATTCTACCTCCTTTGGCAACAGCTTACAATGGCTTTTTCTGATCTACTCAGTGGTCTTCTGGAAGTTTCCATCCAGACTGGTCCTCTCTTCAGGACTGTCATATTTCCCCCAACATTGGTGGTCCTTTTATCTCTTGTCTCAGCCTCTAGAGCTTTTCTTTTGGGCCAAAGGGACCACAGCTTGGCAGTTCACTAAGCCACTGAAAATTTCATGGATAATTCAGGAACACAAATCAAACAGGAGTCTGGAAGCTCAGGATTTATGAAGAAAAATGAGTCAAACGTGGTGATTTATGAACAGCTCAGAATAGCAGCAGAGGGTGCTGGGGCTGGGGAAGGCTGGATGGCTGGTCTGCATGACTGGGGCACCTATGGGGGAGGCTAAAGGAGTAGGACTGACAGAGCATAGGGACCCCGTTCCTCAGCACCAAAACTGTGAGCTCTGTGGAAGTTGTGACCAGGGTACCTGGGGGAGGTGGGGTTCAATTAGAGCAAAACTCCTTCAGACCTCAGGGAGGAGGGGCCAGCCCAGAGATCTGAATTTGGCCCCTGTGACCTGGGTCTCAGCTGGGTACCAAGAAAATGGAAGTACAGACAGAAGTGAGGGGACATTCTCTAGCCTTGCAGGACACTAGGCCAGAGTTTAGAGGCCTGGTTGGACTTCCAGAACAGTACTGAGAGGTGGACACATAGGACTTCTTCAGGTGTGTGTGTGCGTGCGTGCGTGCGTGAGAGAGAGAGAGAGAGAGAGAGAGAGAGAGAGAGAGAGAGAGAGAGAGACTCAGCTGCCCAAGAAGCTTCCCTTGCTGGCTTCTCAGTGGATGGTGGTCCTCCACAGAAGTCTAATCCAAGAGGAGCACAGAGCTCTTATCCAAGAGAAAGGCTTCAGAGGTTTAGGAGCCCAGCAGGGTGGGATAGCTGAGTGGCCTCACTCTTACCTGGCGTGCATCCTCTGACCAGAGATGAGCACAAAGCAGAGTGACAGTGGAACAAGTCATGTCACCTTGTAGAGCCTCACTTTCCTCATGTGTAAACTGGGATTGGCATTCCCCTCCATCTGCCCTCTTTGTAGATCACAAACAAAACAACTGCAGGAATGAAACAAAGCCATGGATGTATCTTTGGAGTTTTCTACGGTGCTGTGGTAAAGTTTTTCTTGCTTTCTTGGCTTTCTGAGACTGGCAGCCTCCTGAGCACTCTGATTATATAGGCATGAGCCTCCATGCCTGTCTAATGGAGTCTTCCTTTATGGATTTTCCATGGGGAGCCAGGAGACTCTGTATTAATTCTACACTCACCCTCCAAATTTCTTTTTCCATGGGAATCAAATTCTGTTACTTTATACTGGGCATTACAACCCCAGTGCCAGAAGTGATGGGGTCACAGCAAATCTTAGCTTGACTTCTGTTGGGGATCAGCCTCGATAAAAACACCACTTGCCAGGATAGGGGCATGGGGAATATAAGTAAAGAGTATGAAGATGCAAAAATAATAAAACAGAAAAACATAGACTAGTACCTGGAGGGAGTGAATATTGAAATCGCCCACGTTTAATTTCCATTTGCTTAAAATACCCCAACCCCAAGAGGTAAGAGTAAGATTTAAAATAAAAAAAGAACTGCATTAACAGGATACAAGAAAGTGAACAGACCAGTTGAAGGTTATGGGCTACATTAATAGGTAAACATTCTGTTGCTAGAACAAAATAAGTCATGCTCACACCCTAGATCAAAACATTCTGTAGGCAAACCATTCCCTGGATGGAATCAAAAGTTATCTTCTTAAAGTAACTGGAATCTTACTTAATTGGATCCTTAGACTTTTGTTTGAGGTAGAAACAGATCTACTTTCCTATTTCTGAAATACAAGATCTGGCTATTACCCACACCTATTGACAATAGCCTTGAGAGAGCAGAACTCTCTGCTCTGAATCTAGGTTGAACCTTTGAGGTAGAAACACAATAACCTTGAAGAAATAGAGGTAAGTTCCCACTCTCTGACCTTTGGTCAGTGTGGAAAAAGGCTCACATTTTTGGGCCTCCACAGACTTCCCAGGTGAGAGTAAGGATATGGAAGAGGAAGAGCTATGTTAGTCATTGAGCAAAACAAATTCTAGGTAGGTGTTGGAGTCCAGGCCATAAAATTCCCACCTCACGTGGTGCCCTGGTCCATGAGTATTTTATGCTGAGGGGGAATCTGAGGAGCTGAAAGGAGTAAGAGGGTAACTAGCTTTCTCCTACCTTCAATCCAGAAGGATAGTCATTGAGAATTCTGCTACCTGACAGTAGATCATAAGACCCTATTCCAGAAGGATCCAACTCTATCCTCAGAGGTCAAGAAAACTTAAATAAACAGTCTTTGGCAATTTCCTTCCATTCTCTAACCAGGAGACCATAGCTTTTATCCTTAGAAACCTGGTGCTCAGTTTCACCTTGGTCTTTGGCCTTCATTCCAGAAGGTTCTCATAGTATGAAAAACTGAGATTAAATGTATATGTTACATTTTCCTGTCCTTTGTGGATCTGTCCTTTGCTATAGGTGTATCTGCTAGGCACCTTCCTATGTGTCAGGAAAAGATAATGTGTGTTTGTTGCCTGTGGGGACCCTATTTCTCTCTTAATCTCGCCTAGAGTCCTGCTGAACCATAACTGGATATAAGCATCCTCAGGACTCAACACAGTTGGCTGGGTTTTCTCTGAGAGTGTTGTTTGAGGGTTTCTGTGACCTCAGGTTGTTGGATGAAAAACATTTGCTTTTTTTTTTTAGGTTCTCAAACTCAGAGATCCACCTGTCTCTGCCTCCTGAGTGCTGGGATTAAAGGCATGTGCCATCATGCCCTACTCCAGAAACATTTTAAAAAGCTGATGGGAATGGAATGTTGAGGAGCTTAACGACTCCTGATATTTGAATGGGGACGTGGGGACTTGCTATTTGGACATCAGTGTTGCTTTAGGCACTTTTGGGTTGTTACTTCATTCGGCATCGCAGGGGACCAGAGGAGGGCAAGCTGTATCAGTCTCTCAGGGCAGAAGATAAAACAGAGACTCAGAAAAGTAAAAGAACTCAACTTTCCAAGATTACACACCCATGCGCAGTAGAGCTGGGCCAGGGGCAGGGCTCTCTGTGCTCAGAGGAAGCCTCCCCTTCAAAGTGATGTCGCACTAATTTTTGTATGCCTTGAAGCTACAATGTCACCCCACCATTGGTGTCCTCGAAGGCCCCTTGAGAAAGTCACATCTTTCTATTTCTTCATACGGCTAGCAATTTTAGATTGTATTGCAAATGACATGTTGAAGGGACTCTGGGTTTTGTTATATTCCTCTGAAATATGCTGATTTTTATTTTTTTAAAGATAAGCTCTCGTGTATCCCAAGCTGGACTCGAACTTGATATGTAGTTGAGGATGACCTTGAACTCCTGATCCTCTTTCCTCCACTTCTAGGTGCCAAGGCTGGAACCCAGGGCTCCATACACTCTAGGCAAGCTCTCTGCCCACTGAACCATAGCCAGTTTTTAATTTGGCCGAACTCAGTCTTCAAGCCATCTTCCCTCTCGGGGGGTCAATAAGTGGAAGGGTCCATTCAGTGTTTACAGTCACAGTCCTGAGCTCTCCTGTGCAGGCACCCTGAAGGATCA
Source organism: Dicrostonyx torquatus (assembly GCA_028555095.1). Classification (NCBI taxonomy): domain Eukaryota; kingdom Metazoa; phylum Chordata; class Mammalia; order Rodentia; family Cricetidae; genus Dicrostonyx; species Dicrostonyx torquatus. Next base: position 990,075 of record JAQHUG010000114.1, read on the forward strand.
GGCACAGGCTGTTGGGCAAGGCTGATGGACAGAGATCAGGGCTTATGCTCTCCATCACTCAGTCTCATTTCCTGCTTCTTTCAGCTATTTAAATGGCTGTTTTATAAACTTAGCTACTTTGTGTGACATCTGCTGTAAGGAGCAAGGTTTGTAAACATGAAACACACCCACCGCTGTTCTTCTAAGAGTTAGTCCCCCGCCACGTTTTGGTTTGTCTTGCCAATGCCCTTAAAGTCTTTATCCAAAGTTTATGTGGTCTGTGGGTGTGCAGGTTTGGTAGGAGCTGCTTGGCTGTTATTAGAAGCCTCAGTCCAGCCCTCTTTAGATTGATAGCACCTCTTGTGGTTGGGGTTAGACAGGGCCTGTGCCTAACACTACATCAGGCCCAGCTCTCTCTGTGAATCTCAGGAAAGTGTTGTGGCTCTTGGGAGCACTGGGATATGGTGCCCATGATGACCTTCTACACAGGCACTCATTTCAGTGTCTCCTTTCTTGGGGCATCCAGCCTCAGGTCATTGTTCAGACACCCTGGTCTCTGGGGGTGGGATGTGGTGCTATTTCTCTCTAGCACATCCATAGTGAAGTCTGCTGGGAAACACGGGGTTGCATTACCAATACTGCCAAAGGCAAGCCTCTTTCAACTCTGATTATGGCATTTGCCAAGTGGTTTGTCAACTGCCCAGCTCCCCCCAGGCACTTTCTTGACCGGCAGGCATACACCATGGGCTGGAGCAATTTGGCTCCTGCCTAAAGTCCCCCTTCTCTTTCTTTAAACATGGCAGGATAGCCAGTGCCTGGAAAGTTCCTGCTTTATCAGATGCTTGCTTCCTTACCTCTTTTCTTCTTAAAATCTCTTGGGTTTTAAAAAATTATTTATTTTTATGTTATGTGCACTGGTGTTTTGCCTACATGTATGTCTGTGTGAGGGGGTCAGGTCCCCTGTCACTGGAGTTACAGACAGTTGTGATGTGGATACTGGGAATTGAACCTGGGTCCTCTGGAAAAGCAGTCAGTGCTCTTAAATGCTGAATCATCTTTCCAGTTCTAAAAATCTGTCTCTCACTCTCTTTCTCTCTTTTTTAAAAATATTTTATTTATTGTATATACAAGAGGGTGCCAGATCTCATTACAGATGGTTGTGAGCCACCATGTGGTTGCTGGGAATTGAACTCAGGACCTCTGGAAGAACAGTCAGTGTTCTTAATCTCTGAGCCATCTCTCCAGCCACTAAAAAAAAAATCTCTTATGTATCAGAAAGACGAACACAGAAGAGAGATGTCCCTTAGTTGGCCAAGAACTTTTGCTTTAAAGACGTTACTTAAGCTGCCCTTAACAAAACTGCAACAGCTGGCTTGCGGTGTCTGTGTGCCAATGGTCAGTTGGAGGGAGTATGTGAGAATGGCAAGTGACCAGGCCGAGGGAAAGAGCGGCAGAGGCTGCCAAATCTAGCACTTTGCAGTGCTCTTTGCCTTGGAGTGAGGCCCGATAGGGCAGCACGAGAGGAGGAAGAGGCCGTCATCTTGGGTGTCTCTTTATGGGAGAGACCTTCGCTGAGGTGAGTCTATCCATGTGTAAACCTTAAGGTTTAAGATCTGAGAGATGCAGGGACAGAACCTAAGAGAAGCCAAAGCCAGGCTATGAGGAAGAGGCAGGAGGGTCACAAGCCCATGCTGGCTGTTTTTACCTGCTCCATTAGGTTCAGTTCTTGTGACATCGAGGTAGGTGTGATCAGAAAACCAGTGTTGTAAGTTGCTCATAGGGGCTCGAGAGATGGCTCCATGGGTAAAGTGTGAGGACTGGGGTTTAGATCCCAGAACCCACACAAAAGCTGGGCAGGGGTAGCAGCCACCTCTAATCTCAGCATTCAGGATGTACAGCCAGGGAGCCCTGGGGCAGGCTGGCTAGACCAGCTGGAATCAGCTTCAAGTTCAGCCTGAGACTGTGCCTCAATAACTTGGGTGGAAGAGCTTTTGAGAAAGATATCTAATGCCAACTTTGGGCCTCTGCACACATGTGTATACACATGTACCCATGTACCCACACAGATGTGCCCACACAGATATAACCACAGATGTAAACACGCACAGAGACAGACAGACACATACACACACACACACTCACTCATACAAACACAGGACACAAACATACATGAAGAAAAGTGTCTCCTTCCATTATTATATCTTGTCACCTCTCTCATAGCCGCAAACCTTGGCTTCCCAGGACAACTTCTGCCTTCTTCCACAATACCTGTGCCCTTTCTTCTCTGGCTGGAAGAGCAGGGGCTCTCGCTGTAAGTGGCTTCTCAGGCAATGCAAAGGTACCGTGCACTGTTCCTAGGCTATAATTCTGGCCTTGACATGCAAGAGCTGTGTGATGTTGCAAACGTTGTTTAACTTCTCTGAGCCCCGGCTTTCTCAGGTAGGAGTAAATCAATAGGAACCTAATAAGAAATGTCTGCAAAAGCCCACAGTTGTGCATGACAGAAGAGAGGTGCTACCAAGTGTTCTTTCTTCTCCAACTGTGAGAAACTCAGGGGCTAATCCAAGAACAAAGGTTTGAGGTATAGAATCTTGAGGAAGGCAAAGAAGGCTAGGATGTCAGCAGGCTCTGGGGTGTGTGGGGGTGGGTTCCAGTTGTACCAGTTCATTCATTGGCTAGTGAAGGCTTGTGTTCAGATCCATGAGGGGACCAGGGTAGAGAGTACGAGCCTTTCTGTGGGGTCCTGCCTACTGATGCCCCGGAATCTGAAAATCTTCCTTCTACACAGGGTCCTCAGGAGCTGTCACCTCCAGTCTTATGTTTTACAGGTAGGGACAGCCCAGGGTAGGAAAGGAAGGGATTTCACTACATAGCAAGCAGGAGGCAGAGCTAACATTAGACCTCAGCACTTCAGCCTTGGAAGCTGGTGCTGGGCCTGGAGGCACCAGGGCTGTGCTTTCCCCAGAACTGGAGCGTCCCTAGGGCCAAGAAGGCTGTATCTGAAGAAGTAGCATCTGTAAAGAGGCCTGGAATGGTTCTGCTCCTGCTCACCTGGCTCTTGTCTGTTCATGAGCATCTGGTTCCAGCGTTATGATTGTTTGTGAAGGGAATGTACTGGTTAATACCTCACTCCCTGGGCTTCGGAAAGCCAGGCTCACACCCAGGGCTTCAGCATGGCCAGGCTGAAGATGCCTAAGACCAAAGTCTCTTGCTTCTGCCTCTCAATGTACTTAAGAGAGCTTCCGTCTCCCCCTCCCTCCCGCCTCTTCTTTCTTCCTTTTCTTTTCCACTCCCCTTTTTGTGGGGTCTCACTGTGTTGCTCAGGTTGGTTTTGAACTTAGCATGTCTCTGCCTCTGCCTGTTGACAGTTGGGCTTGTAGGTATGCACCGTCCCATCAAATGCCCCTTTTTGCTGAGTCTCAGAGTTTCTTACTATAATATGGAGTTAAGGGAAATGCTCCAGAAAGTCAGAGAGTTGCCAATCCCTAATGCTTTGGAAGCCAGGGAGACTAAACAGTCGATATAAAATACCTAAGTTACATCCTCTCCTTCCGTCCCCTCCCTTCCTACATCTCCCCTACTCTTCCTTTTCCCATTTCTTTTTCCTTCTCTTTCCTCCTTTATCTCCATCTTTTCCTTTTGTGGCATTTACTGAATATCTGAGAGGTGCGCCCAAAATCTGGAATCACATGGGGAGATATGTCCAGAGACTTTTTTAAAATCTAGGCATGGGGCCAGGGGCCCACGAGATGCTGTAAGAAAGATGTAGGTGGCCGTTGATCAGAGATGAGCCTCAAGAAAGGTGGAAGGGTGAGGCTTGGGAGATGTTGGGTTTCAGAGAGCTGAGGATCAACCTGAACCAGCTGGAGAGACCTCAGTCAGGAGCTGGGAAGCCCGTGTCATTTCTTTCCCCATGAAAAGAATCCATATACCCCAGGGGACCATTGAGGCATGGCTGCTGTAGGCCATGCTGCCTAGGATACTCTGGGGGCAGTGGGATCTGTGACCTGAGCCTGGGATGAGGACCTGTGTTCCTTACTTTTGCACCACTGTGGTCAAGTGTTACATAAACAACTTGGGGAGGAAAGGACTATTGTGGTGAGGGCGGCTTGGCGGAGCAGAGCAGCTCTCACTGGCAGCCAGGAAGCAGAGAAAGAGGAAACAGGAAGTTAACCAGAGCAAAACATCCCCAAAGACCTGTCCCCA
>JAQHUG010000114.1:995442-1016560 GCA_028555095.1 Dicrostonyx torquatus
CCTTAGGGAATGGGCTCCACAGAGCCGGTTCATGCACTAGTATAAATACTGGTTCCACGGCTAGCGGCCCCACAGCAAGTGGGAGCTCACTGAGTCTAGACTCACTGCTGGGGTCCCATTCTTAAACGAGGAAACAAGGTAGTGCTAATCTCGACTTTCACCTCTGTTGATGGGGAAGAGCACCAAGAAGTAGGCAGAGGCTACATGTGGGCCCCAGAATCCTGGCTCTGTTAAACTGTCAATCTCGACTTTCACCTCTGTTGATGGGGAAGAGCACCAAGAAGTAGGCAGAGGCTACATGTGGGCCCCAGAATCCTGGCTCTGTTAAACTGTCATCTTGACTGAGCCCTGATCATAGTGGGCCCCAGAGATCCTGGCTCTGTTAAACTGCTACCTTGACTGAGCCCTGAAGCATCCTGGTGCCTTCATTTCCTGGTGTCTGTGTGATGCACAGGTTTCTGTCTTTTCCCAGTGTGACCTAAACAGGACGTTTATCTTCCATCCTCTCTCAGCCCAGGGCTTTGACTCAGATGGGTACCTGATACACGTTTGCCGAAGGCATGAATATTTATTAATAAACAAGAGATGATATATGGAAATGTCTAAACCAGAGCGTGAAGGACTTTGTAAGCATCCCTCAAAGTGATTGGGTGAGCTCCTGGCCCCTGGTGAATTGGTGATGGCTGTGGGCTGGAAGGTTCCTTCATCCTCCAGCCTCTCCAGGCCACCCATACAGAACTTTCAGGGAGCAGGGCTTCCTTGCTGTGGCTCTTACCCCTTTTGCCAGGTCCGCTTAGCAGGGGTCCATGTGCTGGATCTGGGACAGGGTAGCATCGTTTTGCTTCTGGAGCCTGATGCTGTGGCCATCCCTGACCCCCAGAGGCAGAGATAGCAGTAGACACATCCAAGGGCTTGGGTTACTGGCAAGGAGAAGTTCAGACACAAACACAAGAAACAGTTCCTGCTCACTCTGACTTCCCTGAATTCCCACAGGAGACTCTGGAGCCTACGGAGCTGGGGTTGAATCTTGCCTTTTCAGTCACTGTGATGTAGTCAATTGCTATGTTCTACAAATTCTCTTCTTTCCACACATATGTAGTGGGGTAATTATGCACAACAACATCAAAATAGATGGACTGGAATTCATCAAAATAAAGCTTTTGTGCTTCAGAGGATACTGTTCAAGACAGGCATAGTGGTGCACACATGGAATCCCAGCATTCAGGAGGCAGAGGCAGGAAGATTTTAAGTTCTAGGCCAACCTGAACTACAAAGCAAGGCCCTATCTCAGAAACAAACCAAACCAAACCAAACCACTTATCTCTCCACCCACGAATTGACCAAGCGAACAACCCCTGTGCCAAACCAAAGGATGCCATTCAGGAAGTGAATAGACAGCCCACTGCACAGAAGAAAAATTTAAATTACATATCTGATAATAATTTGTGTTTAGAGAACAAAAGAACATTTATAACTCAACTAGATTTTAAAGTGGGCAAAGGATCTAAGCAGACACTTCCAAAGAGGGTCAAATGGCCAGGGAATACGTGAAATGATGCTCAGCCTCATTAGCCACGGGGGACTGTGAAAGCTCTGTGGACCCAGAAGCACCACTGTTCTAAAACAGACTGAAGTGTTTGGAAGATGTGCAGAAATCCCAGCTGCCCACTCTGGCAGGAGTATAAAAGGACACAGTCACTTTAGATAATGGTCTGGATAGTCCTCAGTTAAACTGGAGGTGGTGGCACAGTGTGTAATCCCAATACTGGGGAGACTGAGACAGGGGGATTGAGAGTTGGAGGCCAGCCTGTGCTATATAGCTAGACCTTGTCTCAGCAAATCAACAAACAAAACAAAGAAACAAACAAAAAAGTAAAATAAACAGGGCCCAGAGGGATGGCTCAGCAGTTAAGCCATCTCGCCATCCAGACTGTACTTTAATAAGACCAAGTTTTAATTCCCAGCACCCACATGGTGGTTCACAACTGTCTAGAACTCTAGTTACGTCGCCCTCTTCTGGCCTCCACCAGCACTGCATGCACACTGATTCATGTGAAACAAAAATACATCTTTTAAAAGAATTAAACACATGACATTACTATGTGATTCAGCCATTCCATTCCTTTGTATCTGCCTCCAAATAACAAAAATGCACACTGACACAAAACTTATGGTAGTCAAAAGATGGAAACAGCTCCAATGCCTGTCAACTGTCCAGCAGCAAGACAGATTGTGGTATATCCACACAACGAAACATTATTTGGCCATGAAAAGGAGTGGGGTACAGATACATATTATAGTAAGCCAGAGTCCTGACAACTTAATGCTAAATAAACGAAGCCCCTCCCAGAAGCTCCCAGGTACAGCTCTATTTACATGAATGTCTGGAATAGGCAAATCCACAGAGGCAGAAGATGGGTAGGAAACTGTGTAAGACTGACTCAGTGGTGAGAAGGCTGTGAAGGGCTAGAGGTGTCAGTGGTGAGGATGAAAGCTCTTTGGGGACTGATGAAAGCGTTCTAAACCTGTGGTGAAAGCCTGTCCAACTCAGATTATATTAAAAAAAATCATTAAACTGTCCCCGTTGGTGGGACAGTTATATACTGTGTGGACTGTATCACAGCAGAGCTGCTGTGGAAGGAAAATGGGCTTCCTAATAGATTCCATCACTCAGTTTTGTTGCAAGGGACGAAAAGATAAAGCCCAGTGCCTAGCGGGTAATGAGCTCAGCCAGCGCTCATTATCTTACTATTCCCATCATGGGACCAGTGCAGATTATATGCACTAAGAGACAGCTTGCTAGAGGAGCCCCCAATGTGATTGGTGATTGCAGGGTCCTGGCTCCTACCCGTTCGCGTATGGGCAGATCTTGGGAGACCATGGAGACCTCCACTGAATCCAGAGCTCCGGTCAGCTCCTGGTGGGAGACTTACTCTGGGAAGAGCTGAGGGGAAGGTTGGGTTGGGAACCCATAACTGGACTTCAGGTTGTGCATCTGTAGACACTGAGAGAGGCATTCTTGATTCTAGACCAACTTGTCAACCTGCCCCTGTTTTTCCTCTCCCACATCCTCCTTCCCACTCAGGTAAAAACTCAGCAATTTCTCTGCTTCCTTCTAGACTGCTCAGAAAGGAGTGGGTTGTTGTCTTTATTAATGGGGCCCCCTGAGCATTTTCAATTTGTGTCTTTTCCTGGAGCCCCAGTCTCTTCCCCCCAGTTTCTCTTTGTAGTGCAGATTAGCTCCCTGGAAGGGCCTTCGCATTAGTTTGCTCCCAGGAGGCAAGAGGAATACACAGGGCTAAACTGGGTGGGGGTTGAGGTAGAGGCTTTGGCAAAAGGTGCTGGTGTTATTACATTTTTTTTTTAATTTGGAGGATAGAGAGATAGTTTAGCAGTTAAGGATTTAATTATCAACACAAGGTCACAACTGTCCTGTAACTCTGGTTCCAGGGGATCCAACACCATCATCTGGTCACCATAGCTACTTAAAGAGTCATAGACATACACACAGCGAAACACTCACACACAGAAAATGGAGTTTTAAATTCTCTTCCCAATTCTGGTCCAGGAAACAGTCCTTGCATCTCTCTCCCTGTCCTTCCCTTTCCTTCTCCCCTCCACAGCATATTTCAGGTCCAAGTGGTTGATGCGAGCATGGCAGAAGGAAATCAGGAGGCTTGGGTGTTACCTGTAGTCCTTGATTTCCTCATAGTAAAGTGGGGGTACCCAGAGGAGGGCTTCAGGGTCCTGTGTCAGGCATACTCATGTGTGCAAGAGTGTGAGGAGGGAAAAGTGATGGAGGTGGAAGGAAAGAAGAATTGACTGTAATGTGTGCTATTGGTACTAGGCCTAGACATCATCCTCTCCCTGCTTTGGGCTGAGTTGTTTATTCTCCCAGCTGCTGAGAGTGTGGGCTGCCGATGTCTCTCGGTTACATTCCTCTCTGACACTGTTTCAACCAAAGAGAGTGCCTTTCCAGGCCTTACCTCTTTCCTGTGGATAGTCTGCACCCAATGACTATCCGGTGGGAGGGTGTAGTAAGAGTTCCATTTATTCCTCGAGCCAAGCTGACTTGGCAGGGCCACCCAAGCTCTGTAACTTGCTCCTCTAGCTCCTCAGACAGGAGAGCAGCTCCTGCCATCCAGCGCTGCCTTGGTCCGGCCACTCAGGCATCACCACATGAGGCACTGCTCTGGCACTCACAGTTGGGCTGAGGTCCCTGGATAACACTCTCATAGATCACTGGACATGGTCCCTCAGTCCCCTTGAAGATGCTGTTAGATCATGGGCTTGTCCCTTTATGATGCTGGTCACTCTGAGTGGCCAGGTCCCTCAGCCTGAAGGCTACAGATTCCTCTTTGGGACAGAGTTAAGGAGTCATACTATGTTGTGACTTCACTGTCCATAACTTAATCAATCATTCTACCCAGTAGTTAGCTCCTCCATGTTCTTTATTAAATAAGCAATCCTGGACTAAGTTATGTGGTGTAAAACGTTCTGAGACCCTTTAAAGGAGAGCAAGAGAGTGAGGGAGAGAGAGAGAACCAGATATTAACAATGGAATAGTAAAATTCAGAAATAGAGAAAATAAAAGAAATGAGAACTATACCAAGAAGCCATGCAATACAATTCTTCAAGGCTGAGGACTTGAGCTTAAAGGACCTATTACTACTGGGCCAAATGGAAAAGCATATGAAAAAGAAATGAACCTTAATCCCTATAAGCTACATGGAAAAACTAATTAAGGATGGATGTTAGACCCAAATATGAGCAGTAAAGCAGAGCTTTTAGGAAGAACCCTAAAAGGAGTGGAATTCATGTCTGGGGACAGAAAATACTTCTTAGAATACAAAATAGTAATCACAAAAGAAATTATCACGGGATAAGACTGTTAAAATTAAGAAGTGATTTTCAATAACAGACTGTCTTAAAGAGATGAAAGGCAAGGCAAAGACCTGGAGAAGTATTTTCGTGGCTCAACAATGTTTTTGCATCCAAATGCATACAAATTCTTGCAAATTCATAAAGCAAGAGGATTTGACTTTTAAGAATGCTCAAAATGACCCAAGATGTGCCCACTGGTGCAAAAGTAGCATGAAAGTTGTTGGGGCAACTAATTGCTCTCCAGTTGGATGTGAGGCTGTTTCCCCCAGGAGAGAATTCATGCCTGGTACTGTAACCCTGATCAGAAACTTGAGACTTGGGAGGTTGTGAGCCCTGGAGAGGGGTCTTATTATTGTTATTTTACTAAATAAACATATTCTCAAACTGCCTTCTAAATATTTATGTCTCTACCCAGAGATCAACGCTGTCCTCAACCTTAGTCAGAGAATCTATCTACATTGGGTCAGAGTTAATGTAGAGACTCATAACTGTCAAAGAGTTGGGAATAAGTTACTGCTGAGTCTTTGGATCTAAGACATGTTTTCCCAGCACCCCAACCTTAAGGCTCAAGAGACCTCACAGAAGAGGGGACTGAGGCATGTAAGAGCTGGAGGACGAGAAGCAAGGCTGGGAAGTGCTGTCTTCTGGACAGGACATGGCCATTTTACTCATAAACTCCCTGCAGCTATGGATATCTGCATGAGTTAAATCATCAAGATATTTCAATATTCCAATAGGCAGTACTGATTAAACTCAGTGGATTACAGAAAAAAAAAGGGGAAGATATGAAGATAGGATAGAGGATATATTGAGAGATGGTTATCTAGGAGGAGTAGTAGGTTAGGATCAGTATATGATATATATGCTTAAAAATTGTCAAAGAATAAATAAAGTAGGTATTTTTTTAAAGATTTATTTATTTATTATAGATATAACATTCTGCCTCCATGTATGCCCACACACCAGAAGAGGGTGCCAGATCTCATTACAGATGGTTGTGAGCCACCATGTGGTTGCTGGGAATTGAACTCGGGACCTCTGGAAGAGCAGCCAGTGCTCTTAACCACTGAGCCATCTCTCCAGCCCTAAAGTAGGTATTTTATAAAGTAAGATCACAAAAGAAGGGTGAAAATGGTCAATAAACATATTAAAAGGTGATCAGTGTTACTCACAACCAGGAAAATAATAAAACCTCATAAACACTACCGTACTCCTACCCCAGCAGTGAGACTGTAAGGTCTGGAAGGGCTGGCAAGGAAGCACTGCAGCTCTGCTGGTGTTGCCTATACTCTAGCTTAAACCACCTCTTAAAGCCATTTGGCTCTGTCTTAGCCACATTTCCTGTAGCTCTGACAAAGGCATGGAAGGGAGAAAGGGATCATTTGGTTGACAGCTTCAGATTGCAGTCATCACAGCAGGGACACCACGGCAGTGGCAGGAGCTTGAGACAGCTGATCACATTGTAGCTACTATCAGAAAGCAGAGAGAATGATAGGTGTTTGTGCTCAGCTCCCTTTCTCCTTTTCCTACAGTTCCAGATCACAGCCGAGGGGATGGTGCTGCTCACAAAGAGCAGGTTTTCCCCAACTCAATCAACCTAAACAAGATACTCTCCCACTGGCATGCCCGGAGGCCTAGGTCCCAGGTAATTCTAGACCTCATAAAGTTGACAATTGAGTTTAATCATCATAGGCACCACTTACAGAAGCTAGACAAATACATACTGTAGGTCTCCCAAATTTGACCTTTAGACACAAAAAAGTGGATACTCATTTCTACCAAAAGACACGAACAAAAATGTTATAAAAACATCATTTGTGATAGTTCTAAACCAGGAGCAATTTTGAACATCTGTCAACATTTATATAAATTAATCGTACAAGCCAACAGTCTGTGCAATATTATACAGCATTAAAAAAGAACCAAGGATTTCTAAAGGAACAACATGGATGAGAGTTGAAAAGGCAATGTTAAATATAAGTGGTCAGGTGTAAAGGGGCATTGGATGTAAAAGCCTGTTTGTATGGCCCTCAGAAAAAGGTGGTAAGTGTTGGAATAGTGGCTCATGTTGGGATGCTGTCTTTTGGGAGAGGCATGAAGGGACTCAGACTGCTTAAAGTATGTTTATTTTGAACTGTGTAGTTCCCAAGCTATCATTCACAGAATCACATTAAGCCCTAACACAAAGGCATCTTGAGAGCCAAACACAATACATGAAAAGAGCCCACCCAATTTCCTCCCTGTGAGCCACAAGACAGACAGGGAAAAGAACATTGTAGAGATTCCCATGAGGGAAATGGGGTCACTGACAAAGCAGCAGGATGCAGGCTGACACCGGCCTGTCAGCAGCTTCAGATATCCTCACACTCAGAAGGCAATCATTTCCAGCGTGGGCTCCCTGTACCCAGCCAACCCATGATTTAAGTTGTAATGGCCTGGGAAATTTATCTCCCATAAATCCTTTCTAAGGAAGCAACTTGAAGATGCATGGCAGTAAGCTTGGGAGTGAACCAGACAGAGGGAGTTTGGGGGAGCTGACAGCTGGAGCTCAGAAGGGTGGGCTGAGTGATAGATCTGAGTGCAGAGGCCCAGGCCAGTGGCAAGGGGATCTCATCAGCCCCATGAAGAGGGGGCTGGATGGAATACAGTGTGTATGGGCTTTGGAAAAGACCCGTGTTGGGACTTGGGAGATACTGTCATGCAAGTGTGAAGACCTCAATGGGACCCCCATGCTTACAGAAAAAGGCATAGGAAACTGGGCATGGTGGAGCATGCTTGTAATTTTAGTGCTGGGATTGGGGTGGAGCATGCTTGTAATCTCAGTGCCGGGTTGGGGTGGAGCGTGCTTGTAATCTCAGTGCCGGGTTGGAGTGTAGAAAGGTAGAGTCTGTGACTTGTTGGTCAGCCAGTCTAGCTTCATCAAGGAGCCCCACTTCCTACTGAGCTTGAACTTGTTTCAAAAGACAAAGTAGAGGGTAGTTGTAGCACAACACCCGAAATCGACGTCTGATCTCAGTGGGCAATCAGACACATACACATATGCAAGTACTACACATGCACACACTAGCACTACACACACACACACACACACACACACACACACACACACGAAACAAGAATGAAAAGAACTGTGTGTGCGATAAAGAAAGACAATTAGGACAAAAGAATAAAGAAGGACAACTCAGCTGGATGTGGCGGCACACACCTCTCATCCTAATATGCAGGAAGCTGAAACAGGAGCATTGCCTTGAGTTGCTAGCCAGCCTGGGCTACATATCAAGACCTCTCTAAAATCTGAAAATAAAAACAAAACAACAAAAACCAAAGACAACTCAAAACACAAACATAATCCTTCCACTCCCACCAGCAAACTAGCCCAAGCACCCACTTGCCCCTTCAGTGAGCAGTCTTTACCACACCCAGGAAATGCTTTTGGTTGACTTTTTAGTCTTAGCCTCATCCCCAGAGCTCTAGTCTGGTTGCCACGTGACAGAGACAGAGCTTATGTAGTGAAAGCCGGGTGAAGTGAAGGGCAGTTGGGTGAAGGGCATGGTGTGTGTTCACATCCTCTTCTTACAGGGTGGAACTCCGTGGTCCCACACCTGCCAGAGATGGACAAACAGAAGAACCCAAGCCGGGGAGGTGGCAGGAGGGGTGAGCGCATATGTGAGATAAATCCTTGTTTACTATAACAGTAAGTCAATAGGCTGTGTCTCAAATTGATGAATCAAGAAATATGGGTAGAAGAATCTTATTGGGAAAAATGGAGGCAAAGACAGGACAAGACATTTTAAAAAGTTAGATGTGGCTGCCCGAGGGAACTGGATGGGGAGTAAGAGCCATTAGCAGGGTAGTGTTTTTAACCCATGCATATATTACTTCAAATCACAGCAGGAGCTTGGAGGCCGGGGATGTAGCTCGGTTGGCCGAGTGCTTGACTCCCCTTCAGAAAGCCCCGGGTGTGATCCTTGGCTCTGCACAAAAGCCAGGCATGGTTCTGCACACCTGTAATCTCAGCACTGGGAGGTAGAGGCAGGAGGATGAGAAGTTCTGGGTCATTCTCAACTGCATAGTTTGATTTTCAGGACAACCTGGCCTACACAAGACATTGTCTCAAAAGAACTCCAAACAGACAAACCACAAAAGGGCTGGCAAGATAGCTTATTGCTGGATCTAACAGCCTGAGTTCAATCCGCAGAACCCACATGGAGGAAGGAGAAAACTGACTTCTGCAGGCTGCCTGCTGATCTCTCCATGTGAGCTGGGGTATGTGCACACACACACGTGCTCCTATAATAAATAAATGAGTGTAATCTACAAAAGCACAAAAGAAAATAGGGCTGGGAACCACAATTGGAGAGATGGCTCGGGGGTAGATAACGCGCTCTGCACGCATGGAAACCTGAACTTGGGTCTCCAGAACACCCATGGAGCAGGATGCAGCAGCATGTATCTGTAATCTCAGCACCTCTAGAGAGATGGGGGAGACAAGAGACTCCCTGAACATTCAAGGATCAGGTGGCAGACAGCAAAGAAGAGGTCCTGTCTCAAAAAAGGTGGGAAGGCTATGGCTTGCTCTTAAAGTTGCCGTCTGAATTGCCACAAATGGGCTGTGCCATGTGTATGTCCACATGAATACACAAAACACACACATACATACACACATGAGAGAGACTCCCACAACACAACAAAAACCCCTAAAATAAATAAAATTAGGCACACAACAACAAACAGGCTTGAGAAGAGGTCAGAGGTCAGATTTAGAGCCTCCAGGAGCTGCCAACAGCCGCCACCCTCAGATGTGGCATCTGTGTATGCTTTGACACCTGGGGGACAGTGCACCCATTCACTTTATCTGGGATCATGGAATTGGGTACTTTGACATGTCACTAATTTTCCTGCTGAGGCTTCTTCTCTGTGATAAACCTCATCCCCTTCCCCCTCAAAAATACGATTTTCAATGAATAGTAAGCTCATAAATAACACGGCACCACAGCTCCTAATGAAATGGTGACGAATGTGCTGTCTCCGGGTCCAGGCGAACTCACAAAGGGGAGCCTGTGGAGAGGGCTGAAGCCCCAAAGGGTACCAGATGTTTTATTAAAAGTCCTTTAAGTTTCATGCGACCTATTAAAGTGGTTCTTCTGTGAGATAATTAAGGACCATTTGGAGATCTTGTCACTTTGTTAAGAGGACACACAGCCCAAGCTTGTGCAGGCAAAGGTAGGGAATAGGCTCCCTTGGCCTCTCACCCTGACTCCCTTGGGAGAGGACTTATGCCTGAAGAGTCTCTGAGACCCCTGAACTCTTCATCTGTAGAATGGGAGAGTTGACTGGATCAGTTTCTCATCTCTTCAGAGTGGGGTCTCCATAGAACTGCACACGTGTGCGCACACACATACATGCACACACACACACACACACACACACACACACACACACCCCTTCTGCGCACAATTCCAGAGGCTCAGGGTGTCCATCTGTATTCCTCAGTCACTCTGGTCAGCACCTGAGGACTTGGTGCTTTTCCTTCTCCAAGGCTCGTATCCCAGCCTAGTACCTCTAGCTTCAGTCTGACTCATGTCGCTAATGTACTGGTAAGGTAGAAATCTCTGGGAAGGTCCTTGGTCTCTTAGGTATCATCCTTTGCTAAGCACTGGTGGGTTGTGCCTGAAGTTTCCTAGATCGCAGAGAGCCACAGGAAATGTTGTGAAGGTGAGCAGCATGACAGAACCCAGCACTGGCTCCCTTCACCTACCTCCCTGCTAAGGGATCAGCTCCTTGAGACTTGAAGCCCTAACTCTTTGGGACCCTTCCTGACCTTCCTTTTGTAGCTATAGGGTTAGTTGAGCTCTGGGGCTCTCAAATTGACTCCTGCAGATTCCCTGCATTTTCTTGCCTCTACCCTCCAACTAATCAAACCATTTTCCCAGACTTGGAAGATGCTCCACCCATGACCTGTGTTCAGGTTCACCCATCTCCGTGTAAGCAAGCACTGGCTTCATGCAACCTGACCTTGTCCTACCTTCTCAGCCTCTTAGATTGACACATACCACCATTTCTTTTCCTTCCTTCCTTCCTTCCTTCCTTCCTTCCTTCCTTCCTTCCTTCCTTCCTTCCTTCCTTCTGTCCTTCCCTCCCTCGTTTGTTTATTTTTGGAGAAAAGTTCTCACCATGTAGCCCTGACTGTCCTGGAACTCACTCTGTAGAATAGACTATCCTCGAATTCGCAGAGATCCACCTGCCTCTGCCTCCCAAGTGCTAGAACTAAAGGCTTCTCCACCATTTCTTTAGCTCTTTCTGCATGCCTGTTGCTGAGCACAGAATATCAGTCCCCAGGATCCCAGAGGAGGGAACTGACACTCACAGAGGCAAAGGAGTATGGCCAGGGACACATAGTTAGCCTTGGCTGTGGCTGGCAGGCTGATAGGAGGCCCCTGTCTCTGATAGCCATGCCCCTGTGTCCTGCCTCTCAGAGTTGGGGCTGGACCCAGGTGACAGAATTCCAACAGACAAGAAGAAATGTTCCTTTGTGATTAGGTTGCTAAAGACTGTGATCCCAGTGCGTTGTATATTTGTTCATTTGGTCAAAGTAGCAGAAGAAATTGCAAAAGGCATTTTGTTTACTTGTGCTAGAAAATTCCAGGATCTTCATTGCATTGTATATCCTATGCTATACAGCTAACTGTGCTGTACTGCATATATTAGGTCAAGCATGGTGGTGTATACCAGAGACAGGTGGATCTGTACAAGTTTGAGGCCAGCCAAAGCTAAAATAGTGAGACCCTGTCTCAAAAACTCCCAAGTGTGTGTGTGTATAAATACAATAGGACAAGTGAGGCCTAACTTCATCATATGTAGTCTCCAGATGTCAAAGACCATGACTTCAATCTTGCTAACAGACTCTCCTTGACCTTGAGCTTCTGTCTTGAGAGAAATAATGGCTAGGGATTATGGCAAAACTGGGCCTTGGTTCATAATCCACAGACACTGTGCTAATGAATGAGGACTGCTTCCCATGACTGTGTTCAAGGCTGCTCCGTAAACAGAAGTTTTTGTCCTGCCTGGTCCCACAGTTCTGTCGTTCAGTCCCAAAGAAACACACAGAGACACACACACACACACACACACACACACACACTGTTTGATCTATTAGCTCAGGCTTATTATTAATGAGCTCTTACTACTTAAATTAATGCATAATTCTTACCTATGTTTAGCCTTGTGGCTTGGTACCTTTTATCAGTAAGGCCTGGCTTCCTCTGCTTCTGGGTGTTGGCTGCAGACTGAGCCTTTCCTCTTCCCAGAATTCTCCTACTCTGGTCACCCTACCCATACTTTCTGCCTGGCTACTGGCCATCAGTGTTTTATTAAGCCAGTACAAGTGACAAATCTTTACAGTGTACGAAAGCATTCTCCCACATCACTGCCCTGCAGAGATAGGTTCCTAGCACCATGCAGAGCTGGTGTGTGAGGGCAGACCTACCTGGGACTTGCGTTCAGACCTGGGCTGGTTAGTTTCCTGTAGAGGACATCTAGGTAGTTTGCAGACAGAGCACTTTGACTGCAGCTCAGGGTTCGTGTGGTTCAGTGGGCACCCTGGAATGGTTGCATAGTTCATCTTGGAGCTGGAGGGAAAGCAGGGAAGAAGAACAAGCCAGGCGTAGGACGGTCTGCACTCAGCTGAGCTCTGCTCCTCGCGTATCCTGTGAGCTCAGGAAGACATTCCTCTCCCAGCCTCTGCGTGCTACAGGGTGACTGAAAGGGGCCTCACTAGATTTCATCCCACTTGGTTCTTGAGGTGCTTCAAAGCTCAGTTCAGAAGGAAGTGACCTGAAGGGGAGGCTGCTGGAAGTTGAAATGAGGAAATTGGGAACTTGAGCCCTCAGTTGGTGGGGGGTGTCCTGCCTTGGATCCTGAAATTCCTACCTAACCAGCATTTTCTGAGGGCTTCTAATGATCTTGAGCAGGGGAATAAAGATGCTTGGGGGAGGCTGGACTCTAAGAGCAAAGGACGGGATGGCAGAATGGAGTCTGTATTGGACAAGGGCGGCAAGCTGTTCGACTCCTGGGGGGCATCTATCAGTGCAGGACCCAATACCTGCACCCACAGTTCAGCTCCTTGGCCTTGGGCAGATTTGTACAACTGTATATGTAGTGTAAAGAGGCTAAACCAGAGAAGCTATTTCACACCGTTCTTCCTTTTAGCTGTTTCTAAGAGCTGGGGCAAGAAAAGGGCTGTGTGTGTGTGTGTGTGTGTGTGTGTGTGTGTGTGTGTGTGTGTGTTTTAATATCTTCTATAAGCTATAAATCTGGATGCTTGCACGGGCCTCTCTGCTGTCATTGCACTGCAGGGAAACTCAGAGAGACTTCCTGTATTGCTCTAATGGCACAGAGAGGGTTAGGAGGGTGGGCACTGTTTGAGTTCAGGATCCTCTACCTACTATCTCTGTGACCTCAGTGATACTCATTAACCTTTTGGGGCTCAGTTTCCTCATTCTATAAAAGGAGGACGATAGCACCAGAGGTGGTAGAATGTTGTAAGGAGTTTAGCATCGGGTGGTTTACAGTAAGTGGCCGATGGTGCTGGGGTAGGTAACCTGTACTCACAGCCCTGAGAGGCAACCTGCTTCCGGTTCCCAGCAACCTTTAACAACATGCTTCTCCCGGAGGCTGCACCATCCGCTGCCTCTCTCTGAGCTCTGTGGCTCCTTAGTTTGATTTTAATTGTTTTCTGTAGCTTCCTGAATGCATTCTTCAGTCCTTTTTGGGGAAGGAAGTGAGGAGGGGGGCGAAGAAGAGGTGAGAAGGAGAAAGAACAAAGTGCCAGACCTCCAAGACAGGAAGTCTGTAGCCCAACCCTGCCAATTTCTGAAATCTACCCCAGTCTCCTCCTCTCTCCCTTTCCTTTCCTCTGTTCACAGGTTAGAATGACCAATGACATGTTAGCTCTGACTAGTCTCATGTGACTGGGGAAGAAGGTGCCACTGTGAGGGATAGAGTGACTTGTCCAGGGCAGCTAGGCAGGGAGGTGTTTGAGCGATTCAGCTTGCTGCAGGCAAAGCCGAGGGTTGCCTGGTCCTTAGCCGAGAGGCTCCTGCTTCCTGGAATCTTGGCTGGCTGCTGATGGAAAATTCCGGCCTCTGCTTCACTGTGCCTTTTTGGAGTCTTGGGTCACAGAAGCTGAGTGTTGTGCTTAATTATTCAGAAGCCCATATATTCTCAGTAAGCAAGAAATCCACTCCAACAGGCAAGAAATGCCACAAATTGTTTATCGCTCCCTGTTTTAGATCTAGAGTGGCGGCAGGGGGCAGGGCTGCCTCTCTGTCTGCTGGAGAAAATCCCCGTTGGCCTTTGGGTATCAATGTCTTGTCTGGACAAGGCAGGAGCAGGGTGGTCCATGGGTTGGTGTCAGGGGAGGAGACCCATAGCTCAGGTACTTGTCCTGCCACAGATTTGCCCAGTAGCTTTTATGGAGCCAAGAAATGGCTTCTCACACACCCTGGTTTATCTTCCGATCAGGGGTGGGGTGGGAGGATGGGGTGGGGCTGGTCAAGAAGGAGCATAGAGAACAACCAGGGGCTAGCAGCTTTGGTCCTGGAGTTTTTCAGTACAGTAGGATGCTCGGCTTCCGATGCAGGGAATGACCTCCACTTTCTAAACTTTTGTCTCTGGTGCCTCTGATAGGGGGATCCCTTCACACCCCTTTGCAGGGCATTGGCATCAGACAGCTGGACTTCTCCTGCCAGGAAGAAGGAGCCAGGAGGAGGAAGCAACTCCATCTCTGAGCTTTGCTGAACTGAGTTCATCTGAGTTCATCTCCTTTGGGGGCTGCTGGTCTGAAGTTTCACTGTTGGGTCTCAGCCCCACTTGCTAATTGATTTTTCAGTTCGGTCTTTTAGCCGTGTGTCTGACAAGGCTTACAGTGAGCTGGGTTGGAGCCAGGCCTGGGGCCTTCAAACGTCGCGTCTGTGTACTGTATGTGCGCATGCGCACGTGTCCAAGCAATGAAATATGATTCTGACAGTCCTCGAGAGATCTCAGTGAAACAAGAGAGGCAGACTTGTGTCAGAGATGAAGAGGCCTCAGCTGTACGAAGTCAGTCTGCAGAGTGGGGGCATAGGTAGGTAGCTCTTCACGGGAAAGGGTGGAGGGCGGTTCTCCGGAAAGTCTTCCAGAGGCCTTCTCGTGCTGTGGAGGATGACTTGAGGGTTATTCTCCCACACGGAGCTCTTGGAATTGTTACAGAATATTTTCTTCCAATAAAGGACCAGTGGAGGGGACCAGGACCAAGTGGCCATGCTTTCCAGGTGAAAAGAGGATAGGGCCGCAGGGCGATTGCATTTGTGTGTTCTCTTTATCTGGACAAGGCCCTCATCCCAAGAGCTCGTAGCCAAGAGCCTCCGAGTCCTTACAGTGCAGAGCAAGTGACCGGGTCAGGACTGGATTATGGCTCCCGAGTCCCACTACATGAAGTGTCTGCTGAGGAGATGTGTTTGTTTCCAGTACAGACAGTTCTTGGAACATCTAATGTGTCCAGTCATCTTCCTGTGTCTAGTGTTAGGACTGAGGCCCTACCTAGGCCTGGCAGCTATGCCCTTGCACAGTTTAGGCTGCTTGCCAGTCCTCAGGTCCCACCCTGTTCTCTTCTGCAGGAAGATGGACTGGAGGAGGCCAGGCCATGGGGGGAAAACAGATGAGTAGTAGGAGGGGCACAGTAGATGTTTTGGGGTTCTCCCCAGGTTCTCATGGCATTTATTGTTTTCACGTAAGTGGGCCCAGTGACTGCAAACTTTCCGTTTGCCACCTGAGAGGCTTCTGCAGACTTCCCCAGGCTCCTGGAACCTGCGGTCCCACCACGGTGCCTCCGTTATTTTTCTATTGCTGTGATTAAAGACCATGATCAAGGCAACTTTAGAAGAAAGAGTTTATTTTGGCTTATGGCCCCAGAGTTAAAGTCCGTGAAGGCAAGGCAGAGGCGTAGCAGCAGGCAGCAAGCAAGGTGGTTGGAGCAGCAAGCTGAGAGCTCACATGCACATAAGCATAAAACAGGGACGAAGGGGTGGGTGGGTGGGGGAGAGCACACTAGAAATTACATTGCATTTTCTAAGCCCACCTTTAGTGACACACTTCCTCCACCTCCTAAAATTCCCAAACAGAGCCACCAATTGGCAATGAAGTGTTCAAATGCTGAAGACTATGGGGGCATTTCTCACTCAAAATACCACACGCAGTGAATGAACACCCTCTACTAGTAAGTGATTGACTGGTGACTACGGATGCACCCTGGCTTCCTCTCTGCTGAGGTTTGCACCCATTCCTTGAGCTCCTCGGGTGCCTGGGAATAACCTGCTCATCATTCTCCAACGGCTTCCCTCCTTTCCTGCCCCACACATCTCTCTCCTTCTTAACCAGACTGTTTTGTGTCCTCAACCCTTGTCTCAGTATCCGCAGGGTCCACACTGAGATAGTATCCAGAAAGAGACAGAGAGCAGACAAGGTCAGTGAGAAGACTTGAGGCACTGTGCTATCTATCCCAATGCGACCCTGGACTGGTCACTCAATCCCCATGTGTCCCTATGTCATCTAAGGGCCAGCCAGGGCTAGTGTGGATGTCCTGAGCCACATGAGCATATGCTCATGACCCGCGGCAGATGTTGAGTTAGGGAAGCTGTGATGACTGTTAGATGCTGGGGAAAATATGAAAGGAAGTCACAGGGCCAATTATTAGCATAGTGATGCTGAGATGGGAACTCGGAGTGACAGCGGTTCATCAGGATAAGGCAGGCAGAGAACACATGCCTGGACTTCTAAACATAAGCCTCATTGCCCCTGAGATATCCTGGCTCTAGAAGGGAGGAATGAGAGCTCTAGAAATGTGACAAAGCTGATGGAGAGCTAAGGTTCAGTCCAGGGAGTTTACCATGTTGTGGAAAGCTTCCGAGTAGCCTGGCCTGATGGCAAAGGCTCATAATCCCAGCTGCTTGGGAGATCAAGCAGGAAGGTTGCAAGTTCAAGGACAGCCTAGGCCACTTCGTGAGACCCTGTGTCAAGACAGGCCTGGAGATGTGTCCATGGCAGAGCTCTTGCCTAGCATGTGTGAGGCCTCACGTTCAATCCCCAGCACTGAAAAAAGAAACTTTTATGGTGCCTGGATACTGTTCCCTCTGTGGGTTGAATTTGCACACTCTAAATCCCCCCTACCACTGACCTGATCTCCAACATCCAGTCTGGAGCCTCATCTGGTAGCTGCTCTCACCACCCCCATTTTGGGGCCCAGATTTCACCGGGAAGCATTTATTACCCGTCAGTGTGATAAATGATAAGTCATATTTTACTGTGAGTTATTCCCAGTCCACGTGAAGCACAGATCTATGCCTGGAGAGTTATTAACTACTTACCACAGAATCTATAAAAACCTCATCATTTTCCCAATGCCCGCCTCCTCCAAGGAGGGGCACAGGGAAGGGACTGAAGGGCCCAGCCAGGTTCTCA
The DNA here is from genome assembly GCA_028555095.1 of Dicrostonyx torquatus. Classification (NCBI taxonomy): domain Eukaryota; kingdom Metazoa; phylum Chordata; class Mammalia; order Rodentia; family Cricetidae; genus Dicrostonyx; species Dicrostonyx torquatus. The sequence continues at coordinate 1,012,822 of JAQHUG010000114.1, forward strand.
GCTCAGGAAGGCACCTGGCTGGGATCTGGGGCCTCTGGCTTTCTGTTTGGCTGTGACTCTGGGTAGTTCTGGGTCTCAGTTTCCCCTTAGAAGAAGTAGGCATGGGGAGGAAAGGTTTTGGAAGTTGTGAGCCATCAGCCACACCATGGCCAATAATATAGTTTAGTACTGAAATGGAATAAGGCTGACAATGATGATTCTATTAATGAACTTTTCTTTATTGAGAGAGAGGGAGTGTACGTGTGTGTGCATGTGGTGTATGTGTTGGCGCATGTGTGTGTGGAGGTCAGAGGACAGCTTTCAGGAGCTGGTTCTCACCTCCCACCTTGATGAAGCATGGCTTCTGTTGTTTCTGCTGCTGGGCTGTGTAGCTGGGCGATTGTCCTGTCTCCCCCTCCTATCTCGCCATAGGAGTGCTGGGGTTTACAGCTGGGCACCGTCACATCCAGCCTTTTACATGGATTCTAGGCTTTGAACTCAGGTCATTGGGCTTTGTTAGCTGGTGCTTTGACCTCCCAAGCCATCTTCCCAGCCTGACAAAGTGATTCTGATTCACATTCTGCGGAACTACCGTCTTAATTGTGCCACACAGAGAGGACAAATTGCTTAATTCTTTTGTCTGATTAGGGATCCTGCGCATCAGTCAGCACCCTGGCAGGAGCCAGATGGCGTGAACACATTATTATAATTCCAGTACGGGTTTTAGTAAAGGAACAATTTGTCAAGGTGTGGGCAGGGTGTGGGTGTGTGATCCTACCAGGTGGGACAGGGCTAGTGACAGGTGTACTGTGATGGAGCCGACACTACTTAGGTGGTGAGTGACAGAGAAGAGAGTGTGGCCAGAAGTCAAAGTGGCCAGGGTTGTGTCATGCTGGCTGAAGGTGGCCCTGCAGGAAGGGAGCCTAGGACATGAGTACCTGTCCTCTCTCTCACGTCACTGCACAGCTTCAGGATGCTCAGACTCAACAGGAGCCAGAGGCAGTCAGGGCCTAGACTGGGTGTTAGGTGGATAAGTGGAGAAAGGACCTGAGAGGCCGAGGAGGGACCCTGCCTCATCATAGGGGTTTGCACAACATGTTGACTGCAGCCGCCCAGAGGCATGCATCCCCCACCTGCCTCCTAGTTCCCTCTTCCCCTGCTTTAGAGACTGAACCCCCCCTAAGAGCAAGCCCAAGTCAGCGTCCCTGTAAATCTCTCTCGGTTAACAGCAAACTGGTGCTGAGGTTTGTGAACATCAGGGTCAACGTCCAACGTTAACCCTCCTCATCAGGACCTTCCAGCTCTGTTCTTTTTTGTTTATTTCATGTGCAAGCACTAAGGATGCTGAAGCTCCCTCTGATTTCCAGCACTCACGCGGGGCCCTCACCTCCTCACCATCACCAATGTGATGGGTTAAAATTTCATTTTGCAATGCTCCCCGGTTATGCGAGGGACTCCTTGAATACCTGGGGCAGAATCATTTCTGCTTCTCTTCCTATGGTCCCCAGCCCAGTGGCAAAACCCAAAGGGCCAGAGAGCCTCACTGCTGCCTAGAGACCTGCACCTCTCTTCAGAGATGTGAACTCCCTCTCAAACCCTCTCACTTCCCCCGCAGATCCTTGCTTCCTCCCAGGAACTCACTTCCTCGCAGAGACCCTCACTTCCTCTCAGAGCCCCTTGCTTTCTCTTCCTCTCACAGAAACCATCACTTCCTTCAAAAGCGCCTTGCTCCATCCTATCTCCACCCTGCAGACAGACCCAGGTTAGACTCCTCTTTTAGACCCAGCTCTTTGCTGGGACCTGTAGATGGGCCACTTCCCTTAGGTACAGGTCTGTGAAGAGCCGGATGGGAACAGGGAATTATGGGTCTTCCACAATTTCTGCCTTGGGCCTAAGATCTCTTTCCCCAGACCTGCTGTCTTGGAGTCTGAGGAATTCTGGAATGGAAGAACTGGAATGGAAAGTGTCTGACTCTTTCTAATATACCCTTTGAGGGGTCCAGCTCCTGTCTGAATAACTCCAGGGGAAGGAGACTCCTCACTCTTTAAGGCAGCCTGTTACCTAGTTAAGGAGAGCCCTGGCTGTCTTAAGCATTTTGCTCCTGACAAAGGAGAATGGGGTATAAAGAGAATATTAGACACCAGTGTGACACGGGCAGTCACCACTGTGGCTTTGACTGGCCTCACCTGTGTGACTTCAGAGAAGGCTGGGAAGAGCAGGGTGCTTCCTGCCCTGCCTGGCTCTGCCTCCAGCCACTACTCCTAGAGCTAATTCTTCAGCTGCCAGTCACAGGGATCTGAATTAACCCCCGGGCCATAGGCATCTCAGGGCATGTCAGGCTATCTGCTTCTGGCCTCACCCTGAAGACTTACCTGGCAGTTCTTGGGCTGCTACCTAGGTCCACTTCTGTCTGCTTCTCACACACCCAAAGTTAGCTTCCAAGTCTGCATTCCCCTGGTCCCATGACCCTTCATCCCCTCCTCCACACACCTTTTCTGCATCTTCTCAGGTAGCTGTGGGCTTCTAGACAGCACCCCTCACATATGAGGAGATGGGGGAGCAGAAGATGGAACTTACAAATTAGTGTCTAAGTCTTCCTCATCCTTATGACCTCCCCACCATCCCCCTGACTGAATCCTCCCCTCCCTTCCCTCCACCCCTATCCTAAAGGAGTCCCCTCACTTCCTAGCCCAACTTACTGTACTCCCCTCCCTTCTCCCCCGCCTCCTGCAATCAGATTGTAGCCCTTTCTTTTCCTGGCCACAATACCTGCTTAGATTCTAGATGTATTTACCTTACTTTTTAAAAGCCTGTGCACCAGCCCAGATAATGTCTGTTTTTGTGGAAGAATTAGAAAATACAGGTGAGTGTAAAGAAGATAAAAACCCACAATCTACCACCTGGAGATAGCCATGGCTGAAATCTTGGGTGTATATCTTTTCAGACTTACACGGAGATATCTTTCTCCTATGAGAATGGCATCGCACCATACGTGTAGATTGCAACCTGCCGTTTCACCTGAAATATATGGGGGCATTTTTCCACATCAATAAATATGCTCCCTACATAGTGGTTTACAGCCCTGCTGTGCTCTGCAATGTGGGTCAGGACTGGGGTACCTAGAGTGCAGAGCGGGATGCCCCACCCCCACCCCTGCTGTGGCCTGGTGCCTTCTCCCTGCTCCATTGGCTTCTGTCCCTGGATTCTGAGGCTTCTGTCCTCATTCCATTTCTCAAAGTTTAGTCAGAGCTTGGTTGGACACATATTCTGTCCTCCCTGCCTCTTTCCTCCCACTTTGTCTCTCGTCCTGGAACCCACGGCTAGGCAGTTCGGAGGCGTTTTCAGGGGGAGTGGGTTGGGGTGTTGGTTTCTAGCCTCAGGTCAGAAGCCACCTCCCCCAGGAAGCCTTCACCTCCCTGAATACCCACACTATGTGACCTTTCCTCAGTTATGGACCTTGTCACAATCAGCTGTAACTAGTGACCCTATGGATAAATGTAAGGATGGAGTGTCGGTTTTGCTATTGGCTGGCTGTATGACTGTCGTAGTGACTTTTCTCTGGCTGGGAAGAAACGCTACAGTCAAGGCAATTTATGGAAGAAGAGTTTATTTGGGGGCTTGTCTACAGTTTCAGAGGGTGAGTCCATGGCCAGCATGGCAGGAGCATGGCAGCAGGCAGGGCACTGGAGCAGTTGCTGAGAGCTTACATGTTGCAATAGCAACAGAGAGGGAGAGAGAGAGAGAGAGAGAGAGAGAGAGA
>JAQHUG010000114.1:1016663-1029290 GCA_028555095.1 Dicrostonyx torquatus
AAAGAGAGGGAGGAACAGAGGGAGCTGATGTGCTAACTGGGAAAAGTGTCAGCTTTTGTAAACCTTCAGGTCTGCCCCCAGTGGCATACCTCCTGCAACAAAGCCACACCTCTGAATTCTCCTCAAAACAGCTCCACCTGGGAGTAAGCATTCAAGCCTATGACCCTAGGAGACCATTCTCAATGAAACCACCACAGTGATCTGGGCAGACTCCCAAGTCTCTATTTATTTACCTGTGAAATGGAGACAATACTAATACCATGTCAATGACCTCAACAGCTCGGACCCGGGGGAACTAGCAAAGCCCTCCTCTGGTCTGTATACGGAGGTTGACAGTGTGTGCAAATCCTGAATACTTCAGATTCCTCCTCCAGGATGATTGCCACCTGACACTTCCCCTAGAGCAGTGGTTCTCAACCTGTGGGTTGTGACCCCTTTGTGGGTAGAATGACCCTCTCACAGGAGTCTCCTAAGGGCATTGGGAAGCACAGATATGTACATTATGATTAATAACAGCAGCAAAATTACAGTTACGAAGTAGCAACAAACACAATTTTATGGTTGGAGGGTCACCACAACATGAGGAGCTGTATTAAAGGGTCGCAGCCTTAGGAAGGTTGAGAACCACTGATTTACACGATCTCCTGCTAAGATAAACTGGATACTGCAAACCTGCCTCCTGGGTTCCAGCTTGGTGCTGTTATTGCATCTCCACCAGCGCACGCGGCCCAGCAGAGCCCAGCTTTTCGGAACGTGTGTCTGTGTTTCTGTCCTCCCTTCCTTCCCTTGTGTCCTAGTCAGGGTTCCAGGGCCAAGTCACGCAGAAAGGCAAAGGCATTCACATGGTTTTTGAAAAGTATGTTCTACCCGGGAGCTGGAGAGATGGATCAGTGATTAAGAGCTCTTACTGCTCTTGCAGAGGACGTGGATTCAGTTTCAATTACCCACACGGTACCTCACAACCCTCTGTTAACTCCAGTTCCAGGGTGACAGATCTCTGTGAGTCTGTGTCTACATAGTGAATTCCAGGCCAGCCAGGGCTACATGGTGATATTAAATAAATAAATAAATAAATAAATAATAAAAATAAAAAAGTCTGTTAAAAGGATCTGGCAGCTGGAGAGTTCACTCCAAGAGCTCACTTCTGTGGTCCTCAGAGGCCAGGAGCCCCTGTTCCCTGGTACCTTTGTGCCCCTGCTCCCTAACCTCTGATCTGTCCTGTCATTGCCAGGGACAGGAGAGTGGAAGCTCTGATGCCCAGTCTGGTGGCTGCTGAATGTCCTTCCAGGAAGCTCAAGGTGGCTCCATTTTCTGTCTCAGAATTGGGGGAACATGTGCTTGTTGCAAGGCTATGGGAACATCTTGGGTGCACGGCAGGAAGAAGATGGGTGAGAAAGGAAAGAATAACTTGCTGAGTACACAGAGGGCAGCCTGGGCTAAGCTGTCTCCCGGGCTCCCTATCACTGGAGAGAACTCATGGAAAGACCACATGAGTTGGAGTTGTAGTCTTGGCCCTGCCATGCCCTAGCTGCATTATCTTGGCCATGTCATATTGACCTCTCTGAGCCTCAGTTTCCTCATCTATAAGACAAATGTCACCATAGTATTCCCAGGCTGTGGAGATGAAACGTTGTCTGTGTGTCCAGCATTGGCCAAATCCTCTGCCATCTAATTTCCTCTCACATTCTTTTCGTCATTGATATTTCTTTTCCTTTCCGGCAGAAAGAGCTCAAGGTCCTAAGGGAATCAGGACTGTCAGGTCTCCAGGCTCCTGTGGACACTCTGCTCATCAAAACTTCCTGTCTCATACCCTCCATTGGGCCTGCTGAGATCTAGACTCCAGCTTTATGCTCCTCATTGCCCACACTCCACTAGACTGCTGCATTCTTGCTGAGAATCCCACCCACTCAGACTGGTGCTTCCTTGCTAACACCAAAGCACGCTTCCAGAGGGATCTCGGTGAGTGCTAGCATTCCAGCAAGGCCAGGCCCACACCCTATTGGGGAGGCAGGCTCCGAGGTAAAGCCTCACTTGGGACCTTTCTGGAATATAGGAATATAGAGCCCCAACTGGGACACACAGTGTCACCGGTGTTCTGGAGATTATCCCTCCTCACGTTCTATATGAACAGTGATGATCCGAGGGGTGGTGGCTTGCCAGGCTCCAAGAACACAGCTGGGGTGAGCTGGGAGCCAGAAGTGGTTTTCCCCAGTTCCATTTGGAACCCAGATGTCATACATTGTTCCTGGTGTGGCTCCTGTGTCTGTCTAAGTCCTGGGGCTGGGAAGCAGGTGCCCAGCCTCACTCCTATATCTCATTGTGGGATACTTGGGTTCTAAGGCACCAGGAAGTCTGCTGTGATGGAGCTGAGTGGCTTCAGGACCTTTGGCAACAAGGTCCCGGATGATGGATTTCTGAAGTTGTGGAATCTTTCCTAGGCAAGCTAGAGTCCTTCCTCCACTGGACACCATCAGTGGCTGCCGCATTTGGAGCTTAAATGTCTCTTACATTCTTGTGTGTCAAAGGCTGGTGTCCACAGGGTGCTGTACCAGAGGAGGTAGAGCCTTTAAGAGGTAGGTCTTAATGAGATGTATTTAGGTCATTGAGGGTGGGGCCCTTAAAGGGCCTTGTGAGATTCTCATCTCTTCCTCTTCCTCTTCTCGGCCATGAGGTGAGGGGTTGTGCTGTCACTGGTCTGCTTTATCACATCCTCCCACCGTGATGAGAGAACACAGACCCAAAGTAAATGAGTCAGCCAATCATGGACCAGAGCCTTTGAAACCATGGACCAAAGTCTTTATCAAGTTGGCTGTCTTAGGTATTTGTTGTAGTAACAGGCTACCAACTGACCCAGTAGGGTTCTTCCTGGGAGTGAGAGTTGAGAAAGGTCCCAGCAGTTCCCATACCCCACAGAACCCAAAGAGGTTCCCTCACTGGGTCATATTCTAGTTCTGAGAACATAGCAGCAGCCCTGCTTCCCTAGCTGGGGAAGCAAAGTGTCCCAGGGGGTATTTAGCCTCATGTCACCTGCCTGCTGCAGAGGCTGGGAGACTACACTCTGCTTCCCATCGGCATGCTGAGTCCCAGCTTTGTTTCCAACCTTCCCCTGAAGCGGTACATCTGCACCATCCCTCCACAGCTGGTGAGGGCAGTGGCCTCCCTGCATGCTGGAGGGACTTAGCTGCCTTCCAAGACATCAGCAAAACCCAAGACGGTCGGCTCTGATGAGCTTGTGTGTCCTGGAAGCTTTTTGCCCACAGCTCAGCTCTGGCCAGCTGGAATTGCATATGGCAGGTGTAGGGTGGGGCAGCACCACACTCTCATCAGTGCTCAGTGCTTCTGATGGCCCCATCCTGGTCCGCTTCGATCGGATTCATTTGAGGGTCACCTGAAAGTGGCGGGTCTGCTCTCCAGAAAGTTGCAAGGCCATGTGACCATTGCTCACAGCCTTCCAAATTCCACAGTGTCTTTCTTGGATTGGACCGCGGCTTGGGAAGTAGTTGGCATTGCTCCCCCTGGGTTTTAGACTGGGCTAGGACTGGAAGATGTGCTTCTCACACAAGATGAAGAGAAACAAGGAATTTTAGAATAAACCAACCTCATAGTGAGCCGAGAAAGGTCCATTGCTTGTTGGGAGCAAGAAGAGGAATGTCTGGGAAGACTTCCTGGAGAAGGGAGGCAGGGAGAGGATCTGTGGGAGGTGGCGGGTGGGTACCAGTCCCAGAGCATTCCAGGTGCTGGTGCAGAAGCCCGACCCTGATAGATGGCCTCAAAGGGCACGGTGTGCGAATACACATGCTCTGATTTACAAAGTTCACCTTTATGAACATCTGCTTGTTTTCTCCCCTGACAAAGGAAAATAGTTTCAAGGATAAATCCTGGAGTGGCTCCAGGGATGTCCTGCCCTCAACCCCATCCCTGACTGCAGGGCCTGAGGGGGTAGACAGTGTGTTGCCTCCTGCGTTTATCACAGCCACGCAGAGCTCTGGTGGCAGAGCTGACAGCGTGGTCACATGGAGGTAATATACAGACAGAGGCTTGGGAGAAGGCCCGAGAGAGGAGGCTTGGTGTTCGTCCTTCAGATACAAAGTTACTCCATTTATGATTTAACTATTTATTTGACTATTTATTTATTTATTTGTTTACTTATGGCATGAAGACAGCTGTTTACAATTGTGATTTGGGGGTGTGAACACAGGACCTAGAAAGGTGGCGACAGGAAGCTCGTTCCTCTGCAGCGCCTTGGGAAGCAGCAGCCAATGGTACCCTTGTGTCTTCAGCCTTCGATGGCTGCCAGATGGGTGACCTGACTCATCCGTTTATTTCCAGGACTGCTCTGGAGCTTTGACCCCCAGGATTCTAGAATACTGTACATCTGGAGCCTCTGTGATCGCATTTAGGATATCACAACCTGTACTAGAGACCCCATGGTGAAGAGTCCGCCCCTCATCCAAGAGTCAGCCTCCGGTGGTCCTCTCACTGGAGTCTTGGGTGTTGGATTCGGAACCTTCCGAATTCTTTCCTTATATCACACCTCATACAGGGTGTGATTTTAAGTTGTGTCAAGGGTTCTGTGGGATTCTCACATCCTGTGGAGGTGAGAAAGAATCTAGTTCTCACTCATACTCCAGGAAAGGGGTGGGGTATGGAGGAGGGACGGAAGAGAACCCAGCCTGCACTCTACTCATCATTAGCTTCCTTTGATAGAGAGGTCTCAGAGCAAAGCCCCCACCCAGACGTTTCTTCCAGGCCTGAAATGCACAGGATTTCTTCTGTCATGGATGCATTGTCTTCTGGGTAAACCACAATGTGAAAAGTCTCCCTGGGGAACCCGCGGAAGCCGAAGGTCTCCCTGGGTCCCTGCTTGCACCTTGAGGACTGCAGTGCATTTCCTGCCATCTGGCTTGGCTGCAGAGCTGGGAAGCAGGGAAGCAGCTGGAGGAGACGGCATCTGACTTCTGAGCCAGTTGCTATAGGATGCCCACTCTCTGTGACTGACGCTGGCTGGAGACTCCCACAGGAGCCTTCCTTTCCACTCACTGCTGCCCCTAGAGTACTTCATTAAAACCTCCGTGATTTGAATTCTCCATGATTTGAATTGAATGATAAGGAAAATCATGGTTAAAATCCCCACGATTTGAATTAAATGGTAAGGAAAATACTTACCATTAGGTGCAGTAGGCCTGATTATGCTGGTTGGTTTATATTTTGGGAGTTTCTCTGTGTAGCCCTAGCTGTCCTAGAACTCACTCTGTAGACCAGGCTGGCCTCAAACTCACAGAGATCCACCAGCCTCTGCCTCCTGAGTGCTGGGATTAAAGGCATGCACCACCACTGCCTGGCTAGGGCCGACTCTTTCTGGCAGGCTGAAGTCTGCTTGTTACTTTTGCAGGTGTCCTCCAAGTGGCAGGGTGGGACATGGGCTGCTTGCAGCTCAGCTCAGTGCCCCTTCCCACCACAGGCCTTACACAACATGAGAACATGCCGCAGGGCACTCATTTCTATTGCTACCCAAGACTAGGAGCGACACATGTCACTTCTTGACAGCCCACTGGTCAGAACAGTATGTGTAGCCTCATCCAACATCAGAGAGGTTGGGGAGTATGGGAAAACATTCCACATTAAATATTTGTGAGTATGGCAGTTTCTGCCCATCTCTGACTTTCTCACTGCCAGATGGCCTGGGAAGCCCCAGGGTATTGAGAGATGACTGTCTGTCCCAGAATACCTAGAATAATTGAGCTGCAGTAGGTGGGAGCTGGGGAACTCTATAAAAATCTTAGACCCACCTCCTCCTCAAACCACTTTATAGATGATTAACAAGCAACCCAGAGAGGCTTAGTGAGTAACTGAAAGTCACACAGCAACATAGAACAGAGCTGACCCAGCCAGGACTCCAGAGTCTTCCAGTTCTGCACACCCTTCCAAGGCCTGTTCCTGTGGGCAGCTAGGACCTGGCCAGCCTCCTTCACCTGACTCCATTCATCCTAGGCGTGACGGGCAATTTGTCAGGGTGCACCATTATGCTGGCTTTAATGACCACTTTGGATACAGCCATCATGAGTGTGCGTGGCAGCTGTGGTGGACGACGATGTTTGTAATTAGCAGAGAAATCAGAGAAGGAGACATGGGAAGATTTTATAGTCAGGCAAGCCTCAGAATTGAAATAACTCTGCTAATTGTGCCTGCGTGCTTATTCACATGAAGGCAGTTAGTAAATGAAGCCGAGGCTCGGGCTCCCTCACCCCGTTGTCTCTAGGGGCTGAGATCCCCATGGAGGCAGCTGACTGGGGAACTTGAGCACAGGCTGTATGCCAGGTGCTGTCCTCACCGCTTTGCCTGCATTCATTCTATGCCAATCATTTTGAGGAAACTGAGGCACGGAGGGTGGAGGATCTTGCCCCAGTAGAGGAAATCTAGCTTTGCTATACTTTGCTTTTTAATACTGAGTGTTGAACCTAGGGCCTCATGCATGCTAAACAAGCATTCTGTCAATGCTACATCTTATTAATTAATTAATTAGAATGCAGGGAATGAAATCCAGAGCCTTCCACACACTAGACAAACACAAACACTGACTGTAACCCCAGGTTTCTTTTCACTTTTTACTGACTGTCCTTGACTTTTCCTGTGTAGCCCATGCTGCCCTTGAGTGTGAAGCCCTCTCCCTCAGCCTCCTGAGTAGCTAGGATTACAGACCCGAGCCACCAAGCCTGCTAGGCTCCCAAGTTCTTAACCACTGGGCTAGGAGAACAAAACTGGGCTTTTGTTTGTGGCAAGGATTTCCCTCTGGCATCCTGGAGATCCAGGGGGAGTGTGAGAAGAATTCAGGGAGCCTGTGAACTCAGGAAAGAGTTGCATCTCCATTTTCGCTAAGCTTTCGGTGAAATTGAGGATTTCATTGTAAATGTGGGCACCAAGCTACAATAGCATTGGCAGAAGCTGAGCTTATCAGTAATAGAAATCATGGGTGTTTTCGTGCCTTATTCCGGAGGTTTAAATATCTTGAGAAACAACTTTAATTCCTCAATGCTTCCTGCCACTACAGCTCGCCCTTGATACGTTAAGAAAAAGGCATGTATGTGACTAAAATGCGCATTTTCTTTTAAAAGCCCACTGGATGATGCCTGAGGAAAATGGCTTCCCCTGTAACTCTATACATCGTGCTTTGGTCTTTTAAAGGCAGGATTCTGAGAAGGGATCCCTAGGCCTCACCAGACCTGCAGACTGACTGACACAAGGCAAAGGATAGAGAGAACCCACTGCACCCCAAGCCAGAGACCGTTGCACATGTGGAACACATGTGGCTGCCCCTTGCCCTGCTTTGTCTGGAACTGCTGGCCTATTTCTACCCCTGTGTGGTGTGTGCCCACAACCACCTGCCTGGTCTGCTGCCACAGCGCCTCTCTGGCTCATTGGCGCTCTGCTCTGAGGAGCAGATGAATGGCAGCACCTGTGCCCCTAGGAGAGCCTGGGATTCTCTGTGGGGAGGGGCTCCCCCAGGTGGGCATCCAGGTTAATTTGTGTGTGTGTGTGTGTGTGTGTGTGTGCGCGCGCATGGAGGTCAGAGGTCAACTTCAGGGGTCTTCCTTTATCACTCTATTTATTTGATACAGGATCTTTCAGTAAACCTGGAACTCTCTAATTCAGCTAGACTGGCTGGCTAGCCAACCCCAGGATCTCCTGTCTCTTCCTCTCCAGGGCTGGGATTGCAGATTCCTGTTGCCAAGTTTGGCTTTTGACATGAATACTGAAGACCTGAACTCGAGCCCTCATGCTTATGCAACAAGCTCTCTTACCCACTGAGTCCTCTCACTAGGTCCTCTGGCATGGTCACCCTGGCTGCACATCTATGGAAATCGAGGCACAGAGTGGCTCTGCTTCTGGCCCAAGATTACTCAGTGATGAAACTAGGAGCCAAATCCTAGCTCTCTGATAGCAGAGGCAGAACTCTGACTCCCAGACCTGTGGCATGGTGTGCAATGCTCCAGCAGGCCTTGTATAATGCAGAAACTTGCATAATTGAAGACCAATCCTGACACAGGTGGGTCGGTGTTTCTGTTGATGAGCTGAAGCCACCCTGCCGCACAGCAAGCATGCAAACACAGTTTACAATTCACCAGGCCTGACAGCTTGAACATTCTTCATGTTCAAAAAAATGAAAATGATACATATTATTTCATAGTTTGCATGTAAAGCGAGACTTTATTAATATCTTTATGTCACAGTGTCAAATTCACATAATGCTAAATCTTATAAAACATGGAGACACCTGTTGCTAAGTGACTTGGATGTCCACCTATCTGGGGGGGCTAGAGTGAGAGCTGCCAAGGGTAGGTCTAGCTTCATATGTGCATGTCCTCTCTGCCTAGTACAGTGCCCAGTGCCAGCTCAGGAGGGGCTGTCCAGTGAGCACAGTCTAATCAAAACCATGCTGTCTGGTTGGTTCCAACTTAGGAGGATGGGGAGGTGGGGGGGGGACTTCCTGGAAAATGACTGTGCTGTTTTGAATGTGAAATGCTCCCCATAGGCTCATGTATTTGAGCACAGGGTCCCTAACTGACAATGCTGTTTTGAAAGGTTGTGAAAGCTTTAGGAGACGGAAGAAGTGGGCTACTGTGAGTGGACTTTGAGGCTTTCCAGTCTGGCCCCACTTCCTGACGGTTCTCTGCCTTCTGTTTGGCTGAGATGTGAGACACTGATGAGTTCCAGCTGCCCCAGCTAGAGCTGCTCTCCTTTCCCTGGTGAGATGGATGATGCCCCCAAACAGAGATCCGGGATAAACTCTCCCTCCCGTCAGGAATTCGGTCCTACCAACAGGACAAGCAATGGCTGCGGTGGTGCTTTCATGGAGTTTCCTTTATCTCAGGTTTACCACCACCTTTAAAGAGCCAACAGCAGGAAAAGCATGGCGGGTAGTGGAAAGGGGGCAGGGCAGAGAGAATCACGGCTGTGGGCAGCAGAGGAAGCGCTCCACCTGGAAGAGCTACATTCAGGGTGAGGGGATGCTCAGGGCATCTGTCTGCCAGCAATGATGACCAATTTCCGGGTCACTCAACAAGAGGGGAGACTCTGTTTAATATTCACACAACCTCCTGAGTGAAATGAGGCTGGGAAGACTTGTGGAGATAATAAGAATCAATGGGCCACCATTCTTTCTCCTCTGTGAAAACCCTGCTCATGGCTACCCAAAATAAAGATGGCATTTGTTAGCTTCCCTTGCAGCTAGCTGGGTGCACAAGGTTAAACTCTGGATGAACAAGGTAAGCAAAAATAGTGTCCACAGCTTCCAGGAGATATCCATTAAGAATATGCTTACATTCATCTACTTTTTTCCTTCCTGTTAGCTGCAATGCACTTGTAATGGCTAGTATGGGAGCAGCCATATTGGGCCATGAGAAAAAAACCACAGAGCAGCCAAGTGGGTGAAGCTTGAGTCCTTGACATAGAAGGTACCAGAAGAGCCCTGAACCCCTACTGGAAGCATTACTGACTTATATAGCTTCTCCCTTGCCTGGTGATTGGGACTCAACCTCTCTGATAGCGGCCACTGTGCTATATGATCTCATTTGAAGGGGATGGGGCAAGTGACATGGGGAGAACTCAGCTACAAAGGGACAGAAGGAGGGATGGCACTTCAGTCCTGACACAAAGTGGGGTTCAGTGTTCCTTGTCCCAGAAGTAAAGTGTTTAATGAAGGAAAATATGTTTGGCATATGGGATGTCATTCCTGACTTGCCTATTGTACATCACATGCTCTTGGGTGACTTTTCCTCATCTGAGAAGCAAGCACAGGCACCCTCCTTCATGAGGTTGAATGAAAGTTGATATACACAAAGGGCCTGTTAGAGGCAGATGCTCTGGATCAGTGGTTTGAGAAGCCAGGGATCTGAGCCCTCCCAGGCTGAGAATCCCATCAGGAGAGGATCCTTCCTGTACCCCCCAGAGTTGGAGAACCCGTGTGATGGTCTGGGGTGAGCTGGGTATACTATGAGAATTGGGAGAGTGGAAGAGACCCAGGTGAGGTGGGCCTGTTAGAGGTGGTGTGTGAGCATAGTCATGTGTGTGTGTGCACGCACGTGTGTGCATATGCATGCGTGTGCGTGTGTGTTTTTATAGTTAAGATAAAGGATCTGGATGGGGATCAGAACCAGTATGAGCCAGTGGTACTTCCTGTTATGAGTGACTCCAATTAAGTCCAAGGTCACAGGAGAGTTGGTTGGAGGAACAGGCCCCAGAACCAAGCTCTCTCTGCCAGCTCATGAGAGGTCCCCCCACACCTCTTGGAGGCCACCACCCTTCTCCCTCTTCCCAAAGCCTGTATTTCCCTGATTAGGATGCTAATGGAGAGAGGGAGGGAGTGAAGGAGCTGTGGAGCCAGAGAAACACCCAGGATGGGGAGCCAGTGGCTAATTAAAGGCTCCATGTCAAAGAGGAATGCCAAGTAGGTAATTTCCATGCCATTTGAATAATGGGGAAAAAACGTTTACCATTTCTCAAGTTTGCTTATTGAAAAGAGAGAGGAATAAGGAAAAGGGAGGGGAAAAGGGCTAGAGGGGTGGCCACATGCTGTTGAGGAAGTTGGGGGAGGGGAGGAGCAAAGGGAGGGAGGGAGGCACAGATGTGAAGGGAGCTATCTTTTTGCCTTTGTTTGCCAGGGACTTGGAAGGACCCTGAAACTTGAGCTGGTGGAGAGGGCAGCTGTGATGCAAGGTTCCAGCAGAGCTAAGGAAAACTCCCCTCCTGTGGGTACTGCCCTTATCAGTTTACAAGTTACCTACATCCTTTGCCTGCCTGAATGCCAAAGATTGTCTGTGAGGTGGGCAGGACAGGGGTGGTGGTGATGGTTGTAGTGGTGATGGTGAGGGTGGTGATAGTGGTTATGGCCATGATGGCAAAGAAAATGGTGATGACAGTGGTGTTGATGGTGGTTGTAGTGGTGATGACGGTGGTGACTATGATGATGGGGTGGTGGTGGGTGATGATGGCTATGATGATTTGAATGAGAGCCTAGAGGTGAGAATGAGTTGCACAATGCCACCCTTGTTCACCAACTGATTGATTCAGTTGCTTAACAAAGCCGTTTGTTGTATATCAGACCCAGTAACATGTGATAAAGATCCAAGGGAGAATAAACCATGGCTCTGCTCCCAGAGAGTTCCAGAGACGAAGGGTAGAATCACCCACTGCTAGGTGCATAAGAGCCAGGGGCAGGGGAACCTCGCCTATGGGGGCAGGGGCTCTTCAGATGGATAACTTTAAAGTGAGATTTCCAGGGTGGGGTTTGTCAGGCTGATGGAATGTGGAGGCTTGATGTCCACTGAGTGCTTCTCCTTCCCAGGGACTAGTGAGGGCCCTGCCTCTTTGGAGCTACTCTGGGACCCAGGCTTCCCTGGAGCCTCTGAGATATTCCTGTAGGTCCTAGCCTCCCAGAAACAGGAAGCCAGGTCATGGGTGGGGAGGGTCCCCGTGACTCTGATCTCAGGTCATGGAGGGTCCCTGTGGCTTTGGTCTCAGGTCATGAGTGGAGGGTCTCTGGTCATGAGTGGAGAGTCTCAGTGGCTCTGGCCTCAGGTCTTGGGTGGAGGGCCCCCATGGCTCTGGCTTCAAGTCGTGGGTGGAGGTTCTCTGTGGCTCTGGTCTCAGGTCGTGGGTGGAGGGTCCCTGTGGCTCTGGTCATAGGTCATGGGTGGAGGGTCTCTGAGGCTCTGGTCTCAGGTCATGGTTGGATGGTCCCCATGGCTTTGGCCTATATTCCTTCCTGATAAGTTATCTCTGTTCTTACTGCAGCCAAGTAAATACCTAACAAGAAATAATTCAAAGGAGGGATTTGTTTTGACTCATGGTTTGCATGTCATGGTCAGGAAGGCATGACGGCATAGGTAACCTATAACAGTGGCAGTAGGAATGTGGGGCTGCTTGCTCATATCTCTGCAGATCAGGGAGCAGAGAACAGTCAATACTGGCATTCTATGGGCTCCTACCCACCTCTATTTATTTATTTTTCCCTTTTTATTCAGAGTAGGAGCCCAATTTATGAGATTCCCGCACTGCGGACAGGGCACCCCTCCTCAGTTAATACTCCTGGAAATGCGCTCAAAGACATTCCCAGAAGCACATCTCTTGAGTGATTCTAAATCTAGTCATGATGACAATCAGGACAGCGGCGGCATTTTGCCTTCTGCATTTATGTTGCTTGGATACCCCACAAGCCTGGCTAACCTGGAGCATCTACCCTTCCCAGGGAGAGCCGACACTTGGGAGACACCTGCCTTATGTAAGTCCATATTCCACTCACTTGCTTTATGGGTGTCTTCTGCTCCAGGCCACTATTCCTTCCTGTCCCAGAGCCAGGACTAAGCACCTGGAGATAACAGTCCCTCATCCTCAGACTCACTGAGATGATTCGAGCAAGGTCTGCCTCAACCTACCTATTTTGTGGTACCCATACCTGATTTGGAGACCATAAACCCTTGCTCATGACTCCCTCTTACTCTCCTATCTCCCAAATTAAATCTGATGCTGCCCCACCTGGTTCTGTATGGTATGACACATTGTTCCTCTGAGACCTCTGACAAGCTGTCTTTTCAATGGCAGTTGTCTCCTGTACCTGAGTAAGTTATAACT
>JAQHUG010000114.1:1041531-1098796 GCA_028555095.1 Dicrostonyx torquatus
CATGAGTGCAGGTACCTGGGAGGCCAGAAGATGGCAGCAGATCACCCCGAGTTGGAGTTAAAAGGAATTATCAGTGTGGGTGATGGGAATTTGCCTCCTGCCTTCTACAAGAACAGTTTGACTTTCAACTGCTGAACCATCTTTCCAACCCCAATATGGATTTTCTCTAAGAATTCCCAGTGCCTGGGATTAAATAGGTGCTTGGTTCTATTTCTGTAGAATGAGACATGAAGAAGATTCTGGAAGGGAGGGGAGTATTGGGAGCCTTGGGCTGTCGTTCTGGCTTAAGTCTGCTGTGTGAGTTCGGGACCTCTCTCGGTAAAGCCAGAAACTTGCAGTCCATCTCTGTTTGTTTTTCATATTGTCACAGGAAGGAGGGAGGGGAGAGAGCAGGGGCAGGAGGAAGAGAGGGAGAGGGAGGGAGAGAGAGAAGAGAGAGGAGGAGGAGAGAGAGTGTGAGCTCTTAAATCTCAGGCTTCCCATCTTTGGAAGCTTCACACCTCAACCTCTCTCTGTGTAAGTCAAGAGCCTTCTAGGAGCCCCAACAATCACCTCCTGCTTTTGATCCACATTGGCAGCACATCAACAGCTTCCCCTGCCCTGTTTTGGAAAGAAATGAGTACCAAGGTATTTGCTCTGCTTAAGGGCCAATCATTTCCATAGCAACCAGCTGAGGCTTAGGCTAAGTTACAACCTGCTCTGGCTTGGGGGTGACCAGAGAGGGAACTTAGCTAGTTGGGGGTTAGAAGGCACTTGGTGGGTACCCTCTGAGCCTGTGGTCCCCACCGCAGGAGGCTTGGGTGCCTGATCTAGGTGTGTTTAGAGGATCATGTGATCTTTTGGCTTTGGTTTCTTCCTCCCGTTTCCTCTCATCTAGGGGCACCACCAGCAATCTGGTGTCCCGTGCCCCTGCCTTCCACTTGGCTCTGTGCCCACTTGCATGTGCTGTCTCCTGTTCCACATTGTCACTTTTCCTCTCTCATTCCCTTATGTAGGAGCTAAGGCACCTGAGCTTGTTCATAGGAGGTTGAATGCCAAGCAGTTCCCGGGCTATTTGTGTAAAAGCAGAGTCTTTTCCTTTTCTGGTGGCTTTCATATCTTCTTCATCCCCACTGTTCTGAGATTTCCCAACGAAGTGCCTCTGTATCAGGTGTCATCCCCAGAAATGCAGATTCCCTAGCATGCAGACGTTGGCCTAATTGCCTTTGTGGTAAGGGTCACATTTCTGCCTCCTCCCTCCCCAGAGCTCTTGTTGGCTACATGGTGGGTCTCCTGGACCATTTCCCGAATTTCCAATCACTTTTCTCTTTTTTTTCATTCCTATTCATAGTAATTTCCTAAGTGGACTTCTCCAGCCCTCTAATAGAACCTTTTTGTTGTTGTTGTTGTTTAATTCCAAGAGTTAATAAAATTCTTCCTAGCATTTTGTTTGTTGGTGTATACCTAAAGGGGCTGCTTTTTTTTTAGTTTATTTTTATTTTATATTCCTTGGTGTTTTGCCTGCATGTATGTCTGTGTGAGGGTGTCAGGAGCCCTGGAACTGGAATTTCGACAGTTGGCAGCTGCCATGTGGGTGCTGGGAATCGAACCCTGCTCCTCTGGAAGAGCAGGCAATGCTCTCACCACTGAGAAATTTCTTCAGCCCACCTGCTATTTTTCTCACGGATGCACCTCTCGTTTCTCTGATGATAATTTTCAGCATTTGAAATGTGCCACTAGTGCCTTGCATGTGTTTCATCTGAGCCCTACCCTCAGGCTTTCCTTTTGTCTCTGACTTTCTCCTGGATGCTCTCGGGTGCCTGGGCACCCGTGTGTGGGGGCCTGGTGTGCACTGGACATGGAAGGCAGGGTAAGGGAAAGCTTGGCCAGGACCGCTCTGGGTCTGTTCTTTCTCATAGGAAAGCTTCCGCCTCCAAACTCCACTGCAGCAGGCCTGGTAGGAGGACTTGAGAAGAGAGGCAGGAGGCACAGAGGGCTTTGCTTAAAGCATTCGTTTGCATTCTGGATTTAAAGGCCTCAGACCTGCATCTCTTCTCCCCTTCTGCTGGAAGGTCCTCTGCTTCGCATACAGGCTTCTATCGCGTGCAGCTATTTTTAGCCTGACGAAGGTCCTCCCTGCCTTTGGTGCAGCCCGGGCTCTCAAGCCCGAGACATTCCAGCCTGTTCCTGGGCTTGCTTCCCAGCGTCCACTCACGGTCCACCCTCCTCTAACCCCCAAGCAGTCAGCCACCTGCTTCCTAGCATTCCAATCTCATTTGAGGTGAGAGTTCTGTCATTCTCATGAGACATCGGGAAGGGGAGTGGAGAGTGACTTTCTCAATAGTGTGCAGCACAATCGGGCCCTGCAGGGGTCTCCACAGGAGCCCTGGCCATGTAGGTGGGGAAGGCAGTTTACTCTGCTTGGCCAGCCATGGGGACCCACCTCTAAAAGCAGCATCCACATCATCCTAGGCGGCCTTGGAGGTGAGGTGTGGCTTCCCTCTCTTTCTCTCTCTCTCGTGGATTTTAATGAGAAGCGAAATGCTGCTGGCACAGGGCCCAGTGCAAAGGGGAACGTGGCATCAGGGCTGCTGGAGGCAGCCTGGGTCCTATGCACCTGTGCGAAGACTGCTTTGATGTCATAACTGATGATGTGAAAATTAGAAGCTGAAGCACCAAAGGCTGGGAGGATGGCAGAGATGGAGGCTGGGAACTCTTTCCCTCTTCACCGTCTTCTCTTAAGGCATTCCTGCTCATGCCTGTGCATGCCTATGGGGGGTGTGCATGTCAACTGCATGTGTCTGTGTGCAATCTGCATCCATGTGCATGTGCACATGTGTGCATACCTACACAGGTATGCCCGTGTCCTGTGTGTGCACATCTATACATATGAGTGCCCAACCGTGTGGGAGTGTGTGTGTTCGCCCACAGTGCTGCTCTGAGCTTTGGTCTGGTGTAGTGGGAAGCATCGAGGCTAAAGATCAGGCTGCTAGCTGGGTTGTGCTTGTCTCTGTTCAGGCTGCTAGGATACGCACACAGTATCAGGGTGTTTCAAAAGTAGTAGGTGCTTAGTTCTCACTGAATTGTGGAGACTGGGGAGGTGTCTGGGGGCAGGGCTTGGTCTCTGGCTCAGTGACAGAAAGTGGAAGGGCAAACATGTCCCCTGTACCAGCCCCTTTACCACAGGCTTTACACTCACAATGGAGTCACTTTCTGAAAGGCCCTATTTCCTTGTTCTGTCACCTTGGGGGCTGCCTTAGTTTCTTTACTTGCAACTGTGATAAAAATACTCTTGGCAAAAACAACTTAAGGAAGGAAGGAAGGAAGGATTTGTTTCAGCTCATGGTTCTAGGTGCAATCCCTCATGGTGGGGGAGTTAAGGCAGCAGGGGCCTGAAGCTGCTGGTCCTCTTAGACCTGCAGTCGGGAAAAGCAGTGACCATACCTGCTAATGTTCTGCTCACGGTTCCCACTTTATATGATGCAGGATCCCCCAGCCTAGGGAATGGCCTCATCCACAATTAAACGTGGCTTTCTGCACCTTCGGTTAAGGCAGTAATCAAGACAGTTCCCTACAGATATTCCCAGAGGCTAATATGAATCTAGGTAATCCCTTGGGGGTGTACCTAGAGGCTCATCTCCCAGGCAAGCTTTAGACTGTCAGTGAAAAATACTGACCATTTCAGAGATCATTAGGATTCCAATACAGGAATCTGGACCAGGATGAGACATTCCCAGTCATTTTACTTTAGGGCACCCTCTTACGTGTACTGATTCTGTTTCTCACCTATAAAGTGAGGTCAAAGTTAGGCACCAGGGGGCAAGGTGGGAGAGCTCTTGGCATAATGCTCAGAAAATGCCTTGGGGAACATCAAGTCTTAGACAAGCATTCATTGATTCACTCACTCCGTTACCCGAGGAAGAGTCATTGAGCATTTCCTGTTGAGGACCCCATCCCAGGCACCCAGCATGCTCCATGCACAGAGCCCAGCGGGGTGCTGGTCTGACAGAGGAGGATGGGGCCCTTAAGGTGTCAATGCTGGGAATGAAGAGTGTGAGGAGTGGGTGTTTGATAGGTAGGGGAGGATCTGCACTTAGATTAAAGCCCTTCCCAGCAGAGGAACAGGAACCACAAAAGCATGGGCTGAGATTGACATGACCAGAGAGGGTCTCAGGGGTGCTGGTCCAGTCCTGGATGACATAATGCTACAGTCACTGCCTCTCCTGCTGTGGGTGGTGCAGGCATCCTGGCCTGTGTGCATTCCTAATTCGCTCCTGAATTCAAAAAGCATTTATTAAGTATCACTTTGTGCTGGACCAGCTGCCACCTCCTCGCCCCGGAAGCCCAAAGCCCCCTGGAGCCCAGCAGCAATCCTTGGACGCTCAGGTCAGCTCTGGAGACATGTCAGAGCATTCCACTGGAGCCTTATGCTGCTCATCCTCTTCCAGGAAAATGTCTGTCGATGGCTTTGATGATACCAAGTAAGCCCCCCTCTCCGCGTCACTGCCTTTGGATTTTTTAATTTTATCTTTAAATAATGGACATTAAGAGTGAGAACATCTCGATGAAATCACTGCAGTCAATAATTCCTGGACTTCATCCTCATACAAGTCAGAAGGGGAAATGACAGGCCAAGCTGGAGGTGGTGTGTACCTCCAGTGACCTCATGATGCTGGGCTAAACAGGAAGGTGACCCCCTCACTGCACGTAGAAGGGTTTAGCCTCTGTCTGGGACCCCTGAGTCCATGTGTCCTGCTTCTCTCTTGATGGGATTGGGGTTTAGAGTCCTAGGTTTTATACCATGCTGAGCATGCCATGTGGGGATGGAATATGAAGGGCAGGACTCTAGATCTGCTCTGCCTGAGGTAAGTTTTTGCCGCCACCATGGCAGGCTGTGAGCACTTGACCAAGTCTCCTGACCCTTTGTGGCCTGGTTTCCTTATAGGAATATAAGCAACAGACAATGTATGCCTATTAGGGTTGCTGGGATGAATAAATAAATTGATGCGAAGATGGTGAGGTGGTTCAGTGGGTAAAGATGCTTGCTGCCAAGCCAGATCAACCCGACTTTGGTCCTCAGGATCCACATGGTGGAATTAGAGAGCTAACTCCTTTAAGTTGTCCTCTTAGCCATCTCATCTGAGAAAAGTGACAGCTGTGATGGTGTAATTACTACTGCACCACAGCAAGTGTCCTAGCTAAGTGATAGCCTCATCCTTTGCCCAGGTTCTGGTTGGGTCTGTCACCAGGAGCTGGGAATTGGGAAAGGGTACTACAGAGTGCTTGTCTTTCTCCATCACGGAGGACTTGAATTCTCAAGGTAGTCTGAATGGCTGGAAACATCTGGGAGGTTGTCATTCAACGGCTCGTGTGGCTCCCCGGCTGGGACTCCTTTTTGAGTGGCTCACCCAGTGTGGTGGTGGTGAGTCTGAAGAGAAAGCATCCAGACAATGAGCACAGGTGTGAGGGTGGGGTGGGGGCTGCAGGCTTGAGGGAGAGGAGGGGAAGGCTTCTTGGCCTTCTGTAACTGACCTATTGGAAGCATTACCTCTGCTGCCCTCTAGTGGTAGAGGCAGTGGCAAACCTGCCCAGGTTTAAGGGGAGGGAGAGCTTAAAGGCCTGCTGGTAGGTCTGTATACTTGAAGTAAAGGAGACATGTATAGAAGAATGCCTGGGTTACAGTAGTAGCATAGCTGTTAATAAGTGATAACTGTTATGAAAAATAATAAAGTTTTATAATTAGCAAAGTATAAATAAATAAAAAAATAGTTTATTTTACTATGTGCTATTGTGAAAAGGAGTTAGTAAAGAAGGCTCCAGAAAGATGATATATGGATAGGGGTTTGAAGGACAGATAAGGGTTTACTATGGTGCCTCTTAATACTGTTTGGGTAGAGTAACTGTCTTAGACAAAGTCCTAGAAGCCTTGAAACACTGATGTGTTCAGTGGCACCATGAACCTTGGTGGGTGCTGCTGCAGCATTCAAAGCAGACAGCATGGCCCAGGGAAAGCTGGGGGAAGTCTTGTCAGCTTGAAGGAGAGGTCTGGGTTTTATTGTGATGGTAGCAGGGAGCTCTGGAGAGTTTCAAAAAGGAGGAGTGACAGTATTGCAACAGGGAGAAAGTGGAGTCTGGGGACCAGGGGAGAAGCCATAGCACACAGCACTCCATGCAGTCACATGACTACCTACCTGGTGCCTGCCCCCACTCCAGGCATCGAGGAGGAGGCAGGACTGCCCATTGCTTTGTTTGTATTATGTGTGTGTGTGTATGTGTGTGTGTGTGTGTGTGTGTGTGTGTGTTTAATGCTTACATGCAGGTGCATGCATGTGCACTAAGGTGCACATGTAGAGGTCAGAGAACAACTTGCAGGAGTTGAGTTCTCTCCTTCCACCATGTGGGTCCCAGGCATTGAATCCTTGTAGGGTTTGGTTGCAAGTACCATTACAGGTAAGCCATTTTACCAGGTCCAAGATCTGTCTGTTCTCTTTTATTTATTTATTTATGGTTTTTTGAGACAGGGTTTCTCTGTGGCTTTGGAGCCTGCGCTGGAACTAGCTCTTGTAGACCAGGGTGGTCTCAAACTCATAAAGATCCGCCTGCCTCTGCCTCCTGAGTGCTGGGATTAAAGGCGTGCGCCACCACTGCCCGGCCTGTCTGTTATTCTTATTGTCTCCCATTCTGGCCACCTAGAGAACCAGCCTGGTTTTCTGAAGTCCCTCAGCCTCAACCTGGAGACATTACAAGCTGATGAAGTTATAGAACCACAAAAGTCTACAGCAGGTATGTAGCAGGTTTTTCTTTGTACCACTAGCTCCCAAATAATGACATGGAGACTTCTTATTAAGTACAAAAGCTTGGCCTTAGCTTACGCTTGTTTCCAAGTAGCTCCTAAAACTCAAATTAACCCATTTATATTATTTTGCCTTCTGCCTCGTGGCTCATCACCTCTCCTTCATATTGTATATTCAACTTGCTCTGCGTCTCACTGGCAAATTCTGCCTCTCTTCTTCCCAGAGTTCCTACCTCTGCTTGGAAAGCCCCACATCCTCTCCTCCTAGCTGTTAGCCATTCAGCTCTTTATTAAACCAGTCAGAAGGTTCCTTAACAGAGATACACCTTCACAGTGTACAGTAAGATTATCTCACAACATTTCTCCCTTTTTGTCTAAATAAAAAGGGAAAGGTTTAACTCTAACACAGTAAAACTATATACAATAAGAACAACTCTAAGGCAAGAATTACATTCACAATGCAGTACATTGATGTTTGGCAAATCCAGAGAAAGTATTCTATTACCTTTCCTGTCTTGGTGAGTCCAAAATTTTATACCTAAACCACTTTCTATCATAACTTGTATTACCAGTCTAAAAATGTCCTTTTAGACCTTAAAACATTAGATAAACAGCTGAAGATTTTATGTCTCTCAACCTTTATAAACTCTCTTTTGTGAATTGTGTTTTTTTCTTTGTTTTTGAATTTGTAACAAAGAAAATGATAGAGCTATAACTATCCAGTCTTCAATCCCCATTAGAATTAGAAACCTGAGAAGGATAAAATAGTATCTGAGTAAGCAGGAAGTACAGAACAAACAACTTCTAAAACTGAGAAATGACAAAACAACTGACTTTCTGGACAGTCATCTAAGGTTCCTCTGCAATGTTGGAGCATCCTTCTTTGGCCTATAGGCCTAGAATATCTGACAAACTTTTCTGTGAAGCAGGAATTGGAAGGACTTGTCTATCTTGTCTTAGTAAAGTTAGGAGTCACCTTCTTTTGTGTCCTGCTTGTCCAATTTGGACAGTATACTGTCAGCAGTCAAAGGAAGGACAGTTTCTTGCCCAGTGTATAGCTTTGTTACATTTAAAGCAAACTCCATATGGAGGTTCTTAGATGCTCATCATCTTCTCTGAAGTAGATTTGTGCTGCCAAGAACAGACATGTCTCACTGTCACGAAAAGCCTTATGTTATTAAAACATCTTAAATGTCATATTCTGTAGATCTCTGAAGTATTTGAAGACCACCTATCTATCTAAAATATATGATGCTAAATAAAGTTTATTTCTGTCTACATCCAAACCCTTACTACAAATTTGATTGTTATCCTATTTATCCTAAATAATTTGTAATAGAAGCTTTCAAAGACTAGAACTTTACAATTTTAAATGTGTTGCATAGGTACAATACTTTCAGTATGTTGTAACAAAAATGACCTTAAATTTATATCAATATACAAAAAAATCCATACCAAAATATAAGACTACTAGTTGCTTTTTGTCTTAAAGTAGATCTATTAGGGAACAGAAGTGACCTCCTTCCAGACAGTCTTGGATCTTCAGTCTCTTCAATCAGGGCTCTAGCCAGCCCTGTACTTTCTTACTGAGTGGTACTAGGTAGTCCATCTTGGCATCTGATGGGACCTGAGTCTACGATGTAAGTTGTGACAGTATGAATGAGGGACTTGGGGCAGGATATAGACATCCTGCAGAGTACATCCTCAAGGTGGGGGCATGTAGGCATGGAACCTGGTTTTGTGACCTCAGGGAGAGCATTTTCTTCCCTGCTTTCTGGCTTCCTTGTCTTTGCATGGAGATACAGATACAGTGACATAGCATCCTGTGTGTGTAGGGGGGCACAGAGACCAAACCCTCTGAAACCACCTTCCATTGAACCTGCTGAAAGCCCAGGAGCCTCCTCTTCTTATCACCCAATACCCCAGAGAAATGGTGCTGCAGAGGCATGGCTGTGTGCTACCCAGATAAAGCCATCTACTTCTTTTGACCACAAAGTGAACTACACTTCCCAGTATCCCCTGCGTTGAGGCCACAGGACCTAGATCAAGTCCAGGAAAAATGATGTCTGCAAGGCAGATGCTTCCAACTTTCTCTTTTGAAGGAGGGTTCATCTGTATTTCTGTGCTTTGATTGGTTAAATAAAAAAGCTGCCTGGGCCAGTTGATAGGGCAGGACTTAGATAGGCGGGGAAAAGAAAAGAGGACACTGGAAAGAAGACTGGGTCAGAGCCAGTCACCATGAAGCTCCCGCTGCAGATGGATGTATCTTAGAACAGTCCGGTAAGATCACCACCTTGTGGTGACATACAGCCTTTTATAATGGATTAGTTTATGAAGTGAGAGGTAGCCAAGAAAAGGCTAGAGATAATGGGCAAGGCAGTATTTGAATTAATACAGTTCTCATGTGGTTATTTCGGGCATAAGCAAGCAACCAGCGGCTGAGCGGGCCAGCAGCTGGCGACTGGAGAACACAACACGCACCTCTCCACCAATTTACAACACTCTTTTTTTCCTCTGCTGTTCAACTGCAGAGGCACTGAAATGATAAGTCTCCATCATAGTTTTGTCCCTTGAGGACACTTGACAATGTTTAGAGATATTTATTGTCATGACTTGTGGGCGTGGTGGGCAGAGGTCAGGAATTTGGCTAAACATGTCACTATGCTTGGTAGGACACCTCCACAGACCATCATCTAGCCCATGCAACTAGAGATGAGTTCCAGAAATTCATCCAGAGTGTCCAAGTCCCCTTGATGTCCAAACAGAAGAGCCCATGCTCTTGAAGAGCTGTGTGGAGCACATAGCTCATGGACTCTACACATTGCTAACGGGCATCTCAGGCCATGTTGTCAGAGCCACTGAACTCCCTCAGTTGGTGCCCATTTTATCAAGGAAACTAAGACCAATGTGCAGAATGTGTATGTTGACATAGTGTGGGTTTGAATTAGTGTGCTGGCCTCCTTCTGCATTGTAACTCCTGGTTCCAAGGAAAAGCCAGGTATCACCATGCCCCCATCTGTTTCCTTGGGGCTTTGGGTGGGCAGACAGTCACTCATCACCAGCCTGTAATTTACTCCCCAGCAAAGCCAGGTCAGTGTGTGTGTGTGTGTGTGTGTGTGTGTGTGTGTGTGTGTGTGTGTGTGTGTGTGCAGTCCAGGTTGGTTATCTGTGAAACATGCCCCTTAACAAAGGCTAGATAGACCCCACTCTTGAGTGGACCCCTGTGGTGTCTTCTCCAGGATCTCTTACAGTCTGGGTTCTCCTTCCAAGCTAGTCCCCACTTGCCCCAGGCCTGAATTTGCAAGCAGGTGTCTGGAGGTGTCTCAGCTCCTAGTTAATTTCCTGGCTTGTCTTCCTGAAAGATGTTGGGCTGAGAGACTGCTATTCAGGGAGATGGGGAGATAACACTGTCTGCCCTGGCTTCCTGCCTGTTTTCAGGCCATCTCCCACACCTCTATACAACCCTCACTGTCCTGCCATGCAAACAGAGCCTTGAGGATAGGCACTGGCCAGCCTTGCTGAAGGTAAACTACAGAACCAGAAGGAATCACCAGCATTTTTGTCTCTGAGAATCACACGTGTGATTTCTGAACATGTGCAAGAGTTGTGTTTGCCTATGCTTACTACCCCTGAGCATGGTAAGAGTCTCCAACAGATCATTTAGTCCAATCCTCCATACCCACACAGGTTGGCATCCATCAAAAGGAACTTCACAGGGAGGCCCTACTTTCCTGAAGTAACTTCCAAGGGTGAACTTAATTCTGCACTCATTCTCTGACAGGTGGGAAGTCCTTCCTCAGGTCTGCTCCAAGCCCGTCTTTCTCTGAAATCTGAGACCTTTGTTTTAGGTTGTGGACAAAGATTAATGTCTCTTTACTTCTTAGATATTAATCCACCAGGCACCTGAAAAGAGAAAATGTACTCCTTTCTTACCGAACTTCCTAGGTTTTTGCATTTGTAGCCCAACTCATGGTCTTGGGTAAGGTGGACTGAAGGAGGGAGATATACAGCAGAAAATTGGTACTGCTCCTTTCTGACCCTGGGGTGTTCTTCTGTCCCTCTAAAAGCTCTGGGATTACAGAGCAAATGAGAGTGTGGGAGGGCTGGTAGACAGGTATGATTTAACCTTCCTGGGTCTGAATTCAACTCAGAGGGCTGAGTTAAGTAGCTAGATGGAGATTAATGGTCTTGGAGGCCATAGAGGATGGACTCCTCCCTCATGAGGGACCCCCACTTTCTGTTTCTTTGGTAATACTACAAAGTTACCTGGTAACACTTCTCTTTAGGCCCCTGGGACCAAAGAATGAATCCACCTCTGGCTCTAGATGGAAGCATGATATTCTCATCCCCTCCAAGGATGAGAACTTTATATACTTTTGCTCCTCCCTTAAGAGTGAATCCAGCTGGGCTTGTCACTCACCCAGCTAGGGGCCCACCATCGGGAAGGCTGATGACTGACTAAGGAGATGGGAGGAATAATTATCCCCTTAACGAGATAATGTACTTACACTACTAGAAGCCCTGCCCCCAAGCAGCTGCTTATGGAGCATCCATGCCACACTGATAAACCTCACCAATATTTAAGGTTCTAACTCAAAAAGCATAACTTGTCTTTTTTCTTCTTTCTACCTCTTTTTTCTTTGGGATACTGGCCAGGAGCCCGAGCATGCTTTTCCTCTAAACCCTTCCCCTCCCACCACGCAGCTGCTGAACATGTGGCTTTCTTGGATGTTGTGAGATCTCCTTCAGCCAATAGCCCACTTTGGGCGTGGTCTCATGTACTATAAGTGCAGATGAAAAGTGTGCTGAGGCTCCTTTTTCTGCTGGATTCAGTTCCAGTTCCTAGCGCACACAGAGGACTGCTGATCGCTACCCTTACTGTGAGTTTATCCCCAAATAAATAAACTTTTGCTATACTCCATTCCGGGCTATTGTGGAACTCTTTGATACTACTACACTTGGACCCAAACTCAAAATGCGTGGCTTTCTCTTTTCATCTTGTCTATCTCCCTCCTCCCTGGTAGGCACCAAGATTTGCAGTTTGCCTGACCTGTGGCTTTTCTTTCAAACTAAATTGTCTTAGAGTTTCCTTCTGAGTCCATTTCGTAACTATGAACCCAAAAGGGAACCATGATTTCCTTGAGAAGACGTGCAAGGAACAGCCTGGAACAGGTAACTCTTCCTTTCCCATCTTCCCATAGATGCCTTGATCTTATTCCAGCCAGGCCGGCCTCTTTCTGGTTTCTGACCTAATTGGTTGGGTGGAGCAAATGCCAGGGGAAGGTAGCAGACATTGGCTCATTTTCCAAGTGGGGGAAACAGGCTCCCCAAGGTACATGTTCAGCTCTAGGTCTCTTACAGAGGGGTTCATGATAGGATACTGGACCTCAGGTCCAGCACTGTCTCTCTCTCCATCATGTTATTTAGCCATAAACTAAACCCCAAGCTTTATCCAGGGGCCTCAGACCTCTCTACTACCATGTGGGGTGAAGGGGGGGTTGTCCCTTAATACAGAGAGGATGAGGATGTAAGGAGATGGAGTTGGGGGAGAAGGCCCAAGCTACATCTTGGGTCTGGGGAGGACCATAGTTCATTTTCCTGAGGGCTGCTAGGTTCTTAGTCTGCCTACAGCATCCAGATTGGCTACTTCCTCTGCTGCCCCGCATTACATAAATCCTCACAGGATCTGCAGACAAGAAGCAATTAGGAGAGAGGGAGGGAGGGGGAGAAAGGAGGGGAGAGCAAGGCAAAGAGGAGGCAGAGAGGTAGAGAGAAACAGCAAGGAGAAGAGAGGTGAACAGGAGCAAGGAGCAAGCCTGGGACCCAGAGAAGAAGGGGAAATAAAGACAAGAGAAGTGGAGGAGACACACACACACACACACACACACACACACACACACAGAGGCTGAAATACGCAGAAATGGAGTCAAAGCTAGCATGTGCAGCAACTCAAGGGTTCAGAGAAACAGCTTTCCATTTGCAAACCATGGAAAGGGAAGTAAGAAGTTAAGGATCTCGGAACTATGAGCTGGCGGGGGGAGGGGGGAGAAGAAATCCCCACCATTTGCATCTTTTCCCTATGCTCGAGCTTTGCAAAGGCCCCATAAAGGAGAGTGGATACTGCTTATTGTTACACGCATTAAGAAGTTGGGGAGTGGATAGTCTGTGAAGCAAGGTGGGGTCCCAAGACACCAGGTGGGAAAGGGCCCAGTGGGGTGTGCATCTGCACAACCTCACCAGCAACCTGGCCCTCTGGCCCTTCAGTAATGGCCCCAGTAGCCAAGAGCATACATAGTAGGACAGCTCCGTGGCTTCTGAATCTCTCAGTCTGCCTGCCTTTTCTGGGCCATGGGCTCAGAGCAACCGAGAATCTCTGCAGGTTTTGCACAGGGTAGCCTCTTTGGAGTGTGTGTGTATGGAGGGGGTTGGGGGTCTTGTCTCACCTCTTCCTTTTTGTGCCTTAGTTGCTTCCTGTAGCCCTGAGAACAGGGAACTCGCTGTCAAGCCTGCAGCCTGCAGGCCCAGCCCTGATTTCACAAATGACCTGCCTTGAAATGAAACCAGTGCCTTGGACCACAGCCAGGGACCGGGGGGAGCAGCAGCAACCTTCTTCTCTCCCTCCCTCTCCTATTCATTTTTCAAATGTTATTTATTTTTTAAACATTCCCTCACTCTTATTCATTTTTCAAATGTTCACTATGAGCCAGGCAACCGTTCTAGGCATCGAGGACTACAGCAATGAACAAAACCGATAAAACTCTGCCTGAAGGAGTTTACATTTTGGTGGAGACAAAAATAAACCAGCAAAATAAATAAAATGTGTGGTATTAATGATGATAAGGGCTATGAGGAGAGTAAGGTATGAAGGACACATTAGGGTACAGTTTGGCAGTCGAAGTTTGGGCCTCACAGGGGGCCGGATGCCTAGTACTCCAGGGCTTTCCGTGTTTGTGGGATCCCGTTTCTTCTTCCCACCATCAATGAGGAACCATGGGAGGATTGTCCCTAATTACTGGAGATTGCCATCCTGGCCTCCACACAGGGACCCAACCTGAATGGGACAGGCCTCTAGCTATGAGATCCGCTCTGACCTCTCCTCCTCTGGAACTCTTCAGCGACTTCCAGCCCCTCAGGTTGGAGTTCTCCAACTCCCCACTGGTTTGTGAAGTCCCCACCTAGTCATCTCCTTTGGTCCTGGTTGGACTCAGTCAAGAGTCTTCCTACCCTGGGCTTTGTGGAGCCTGAGCAACACTGCTGTCCGATCCTCTTCCCAAGGCTAGCCCCACCGGTCTCCCCCAGCTCTTGGGACTTTCCTTCAGTACTGGGCCAAAATAGGAAGGGAGTCAAGAAAGACACCTGAGGGAGCATGTGCAGGGCAGTAGGTCAGGAGCGGACCAGCATGCCCACTCAGGGCAGACTGGCTCCCAGGACCACTGCACCCCTACACAGAGAGCAGTGGGTAGTGCTTGCCCTCTGTCTTCCACCTGAAGACAATGACGTCTCCCTGATTCTCATCATTATCTTATCAGTTTCTTCCCCCAACTTTCCTGAGAAAGGAGAAGGCAAGGCCAGGGAATAAATAGACTCTGGGAAAACAGTAGGGTCCCTGTCCTCAGGAACATAGACCAGCCTGGTCTTGGGCAGGAACATGGAGTAGACATCTCCATTTCCAGACTGGACACTCTCTGAGCAAGTCACTAGCCTGTCCTCCCAAATGGGTTGGAGGCCTCTTTGTCTTCAGCACACACACCCTTCCCAGAACACAACTAGAAAGCCCAGGGGCTGTTCCGTGTGTCCTGTGTGGACTAGTGGAGGTGGCATGTGGCATGCGAGTGACTGAGAAGCAGCAGGGAGACTTCACCTCCCCTCTGGGGACACACACATTCAAAACAAGCAGAACCTGACTTTATCTGTGACTAAAGAAAAATCAGACCCCAGGTCAAATACAACTTTTTTCTTCTTCCCTCTCCTTTGATTTTTTTTTTCTTAAAGCAGGGCTTCTCTGTGTAGCTCAGGCTGGCCTTGAATTCCTGATTCTCCTGCCATGCACTCCCTAGTGCTGGGATCACAGGAATGTGCCACCGCATTGGATTCTTTTATTCCTTTTTTTTTTTATTCTCCTGTGTTCAGGGCCCACAGAACTCTGAACTGGAAGGTGCCTGCCTGCTCTCAGATAGTCTCAGAACATGATGAGGTGCCTTGGGGATCAGGGCAGGGCGACACTGGTTGTAGATAATGAGGAAAGTCAATGTTGGCAAAAGACTTTTTTTTTTCCCTAGGCTTGTTCTTGGGCACTTTGGTTTTGCCTTGGCTTTGTTAAGCTCTTCGGTTGCACACTGGGCTCTGTCCCTGCCTCTCTGCAGTGTCTGGGCACACAAAACCCTTCTATTAGGTGCTGACTTTCTGCAGTAAGTTAGAAGCATGGTGTAGCAAAAGAGACGCCATGCTTTCCTGAAGAGCTGTGTTATTTTGGGCCCTGGCTTCTCTTCGGGAGGTGCGGAGGAGGGGGGTTGAAGCTGAATTTTGAGTTTAATGAGTGGCTGGGAACCTTAGTGAACTGTGTCAAGTATGCATGTGTGTGTGCGTGCATGCATGCGTGCGAGTGTGTGTGTATGTGTGTGTGTATGTGTGTGTGTGGTGCCCAGAGAAGGCAGCTCTGAAGTTAGTGGGTGATGAGATTAGGCCTGGGAATGTCTAATTCCTCACGGGGAAGCTCTAGCTGGCCTCTCCTCACCTGGTTCATTTCTCCACGTTGGCATCTTCAGTGTGCCCTTGACCCCAATCCATTTCCTACATCCTGGAGAATTCTCTCCAGTGCAGCCATGGTCTCTGTGATTTCAGCTCCTTTGGGCAGAGACCCTTTGCTTAATAGGTGTGGGACTGCTGGTCTTGGCCTTTCTTCCTGACCCCTGGCCAGAGATAAACATGAGGACAGATGAAAATGTCAGATTCAGGGAGGTTTGCTTTCATCTTAGACCCTGCTTGCAGCTACATGATGGTGGGGGGCTGGGCTCTCTCAGGGAAGCAGCCTTGGAGTGGGCTGTCTACCAGCTACATCAGTGACCTCAAATGATGGCTCACAGCTCCTGCATCAGAGCCACCTGGCTGTGCATCACATACTTAGAAGATAAATGTCTTCTACAGACCTCCAGATCCGGAGCTCTTGGGCACGTGCCCAGAGATCTGTATTTTCATAAATCCCACCAGATGTTCGTTCTGGTTCATGGGAACTTGACCTTGACCCTTGAAAGATCTCTGTTACGTGTGTGCTCCCAGCCTGACTTCTGAATGCTTCCTGTGTACAGTTGTGTAGTAGGGGCTGTGCACCGTGTTAGGTGCCATATGAGATCCTGGTTTAGAGAGGAAGCTCAACAATCGCCACTGTCCTTGAAGACCCTGTGGGGAGGCAGATCGAGGTGTTGAGTAAACTAAACTCCTGCTGTCCAGGCTGCTGCATTCACTGGGACGTGGTGGGGCGGGAGAGTACTCATCAGTGGGGAGCAGAGGTGGAGCTGATGCTGTGTTTCCCTGGGAGATGCGGAAGAGATTAAACCACAGGTGAAAAGTAACCTGGTTTGAAGATATTTGTGAAGGTTTCTTTCAAGTCAGAGATGCTAGAAAGCCACAGAATCAGGTAGCTTTACCTGCTTGGGGGCTTAAAACACTGTATGCACACACTCATATCGGTGTGCACTCATACTCATCCAAAAACACCTGTGTGCTAGCCTTCAGACGTGTGGACACACATACATGAATATGCGAATTTTTTGTATTATTTGTGCATTTTCTTAAGACAGGGTCTCACGTAGCCTAGGTTGCTCTTAAACTTTCTCTATAGCCAAGGGTGAGCTTGAACTTCTAATTTTCTTGCTTGTACATCCTGAGTGTTAAGATTAGAGGCACGCATTTCCATGTCTTTCATATACAGTGCTGGGGATCGAACCCAGGGTTTCATGCATGTTAGGTAAGCACTCTGACAACTAAGTCACATTTGCAGCTCATTTGTTTCCCCGTGAGGCAGTGAGCGTGTTTTCACATGCAGATACATGCATGTTTCCCACACTATACACATCTGTCTCAGCCTCTTTTTCTTGGCTGTTGAATTTCCTCCCCAGAGCCAGGGTCTCCCTTTGCACTTTCTAGAATGGTCTCTGGAGTGAAAGCCTTGTTTAATCTCCATTAGCTCTCTTATTTCCTGCACCAAATTAAAAGTGTGACCAAAAGTTAATTATTCTAATTCAATTTGGTCCTAATGTGGTATACGTGGGGATGGGGAGGCCTAGGCAGAGGTGAGCTAGGAGTGGGCAGGGGGGAGGCATTAGTTTTAATACATCTTAATGGCTCCTACAGGGAAACGCTGGAAGCTTTTTTCTCTGTGATTTCCCTGCTGCTCCCCCAGGTTCAGCCTCTAGATTTTTCTAGGAATTCCAGGATGCTTTTGGGAACTTGGTTCTGGGAAATATTTGAGAAGATAACAGGCCTGAATAGAGGTAAAGGGGTGTGTGTGTGTGTGTGTGTGTGTGTGTGTGTGTGTGTGTGTGTGTGTGCCTGCACACGTGTCCAGCATTGCTTGTGCTTGCTGATGGAACACAGCCCAGACTCCAGTCCAGAAGCATACAGCTAGAAGAGACAGAGCCTCCCTCCCGAGAACATGCTGCCGAACTCCCCGCTGAGTGCTTATCCTTAGACAAGCTAAGAGATTACTGCCTCTGCAAGGGTTGGAGAGCAGCCAGCTCATTGTGCCTCCATCTCCAATTGCTTTTCAGATCACCCCTGACCCCGCCCGCTTCTCTTCACTTGGACCTCTGCACATTCCCCCTTCCTCTACTGCTCAGGAATGTAGACTTCAGAGCTCCATCCAATCTAGCTCTCCAGGCTAGGGTGTAGCTCAGTGGTAGAGTGTTTTGCTTAGCATGTATAAGGCTGTGGGTTCAATCTCTGCTCCTACAAGGAAAAAAAGAAGCCTAGGGTGTCAAACCAGATTTCTCAATCACACCCTCCTCATGCTGCGTCTGGTCCTTACATTTGAACAGATCCACATCCCTGTGACACCCTCCACCTTCACCTCAGGGCTCAGGCTCTCTAGGAGACGACAAATGAGGAAGAAAAAATAGGGGGTGACCTGGGAGGCCTTCCCAGTCTATCTGGACTACATATTTCTCATTCTTGCTCATGCCCCCTTGACTATCACTCAGTTCCATGGTTGCCTAACTGCAAGGCAGGCTGGGAAACACCAACTGCGGGTGAGGCCAAAAGGAGCAGATTGTTCTCTCCCAGCCCACCGTTGGGGCATCTTTCTCTAAAATGCCAATGTCTCTTTTAAAGGTGATACACACAAGTTATTTTTAAAAACACTCCGCTAGGTACTAATAAGAATTCACCAGTTTTGAACATTGAGTGCAATCTAAGTGGTGCTTTGCTGAAAGGGGCTCCTGCCAGCTCTGACCTGAGAGCATTTGCTCTCAGCCAGATGCTGGGCTCCCTTGGACCAGCGTCCCGGCATCTTCCTGTCAGCCCCGTGGGGGCACTAAAGATACACCTGCATCACACCTCTTCACCACTCAAGCATCCTCTGTTAGTGGAGGTTCAGACTCTTGAGTTTGCTTTCAGATTGGCAAATGGAGGCTAGGACAGGAGAAATAAGAGACTCCTAGCACAGCGCAGACCCAGGTGACCAGAATCTTCTAGATTCCTTTCTGCTGCTCTTTCCTATGCACCCCTCCACCAGCTATCCTGTAACAAACTTGATCACATCTGTCACAGAAGAACGTATCTCGAAGTTTGCTGCTCCTCCCTGTGCAACATTCTAGAAGGCTTTCATCCGAAGATGCTTCCCTTTTTTTTCTCTAGAGGAGGATGCTAGAAAGCTGAGGGAATGGTGGAGAAGAGAGAGGGAGAGAGAGAGAGAGAGAGAGAGAGAGAGAGAGAGAGAGAGAGGTGTACAGTGTGTATGCATAGTATGTATACAGTGTACATGATAAATATGTAAATTGAGTGTATGCTATGTGTGTGTGTGCGCGCGTGTGTGTGTGTGTGTGTGTGTGTGTGTGTGTGTGTGTAGTATTTATGTGTGCCTTGGCAGACTTCCAACTAGGATTGCCCGCATGACCCCAGGCATCTGTCTTGTTGGCTTTCACCTTGACTGTGAGGCACGCAGGTTCTGTTCAGGGCAGCCTCATTTGACCCCACATTGGGATTTGGAGACTTGAGTCAGAGCTCTTTATGTGATCAGCTAATCATCTATTTTTCTGTCATGATTAGAGAAATCCCATAAAACAACTTGTGGTGTTTTGTTTTCCCCTCCCCTGGCTCCCCTGCTCACTTCATTGTGAGGCATCCAAGGGTCAAGTATGTCATTCTGCTCTTTAGAGAGGAAAGAACGAAGTTGCCTGCTTACTTCCAGGCACTGAGTACAATTTGCTGGGACCTGTGGACAAACAGCACTGTGCAGAAGGCTAAGGCACAGCCCACACAGCTCTGCTAAGTTGCCCCCATGTAAGGAAAATATCAGAGTGATTCAGAGTCACACCCTACCTCCAACTCCCGTGGGACCTCCTTGTCTGAGTCTCAGTTTATGCTCTGAGGCTCTGGGAGAGGTGGACCATAGTTTCTCCAGCACAGTTTAGATCAAGAAATAAGGAGCTGGGTGTGCTAGGTAATGGGGTCATAGAAGACTCTGGAACTTGAAGATCTACTGAGACATCTCTTGATGCTTTCATACCTAACGACGATAGTGGATGGACAATGGTGACAACCATGGATTCATAAAATCAGGGCCACCACTGGCTAACACCCCTCAGAAATATTTATCTGGGTTACCCTATTGAGTAAGCTAGCCAGCCTGGCTAAAGTATTGGCAGAGCATGAAGGTAAGAGTAAGTGATGCAGGACAGACATGGATGTCAATAGTGGTCTCAGGACCTGCAATTGTAGCTGACACTTTTGTATTGATATAGAGGCTTGCTCTGTAGTCCAGGTTGACCTCAACTCCCCATCCTCCTGCTGTGGAACAGTCTTTGTGCACTATAGAGTTGTGTTACTCTCATTGGTTAATACAGAGCTGACTCGCCTATAGTTGGTTAGGAGAGATTGGGTGGGAGAGCCAGACTAGGAGGATTCTGAGAAGTAGAAGGGCAGAATGAGTAGAGTTGCCAGGAGATACAGGGGGAGCAAGACATGTTGGAGGACACAGAAAGCCATGAGCCACACAGCAGCACATAGATTAATAGAAACGGGCTAATTCGGGTTGTAAGAGCTAGTTAGTAATAAGCCTGAGCTATTGGCTAAGCATTTATAGTTAATATTAAGTATCCATGTTGGTTATTTGGGATGGGCAGAAAAGTCTACCTACATCCTTCAGCTTCAGCCTCCAGAGTTCCATGTGCTACCGCACTTTTCAACTCACTTTCCTATCTTGAAAACCCAGAGACAAAATGACCACATGTGAGTCTGCACATGACAAGAGGTGGTGATCTACAGTTGATACCACCTCACCATGCCAGGCAGGTTTCCTCAGTGATCTGAGTTTGCAAGCTCTTGGGGACTTGTCTGGGAGGGTTGTCAGCATCCTACCTCCAGCATTCTTTGGTCTCTCTGTGTCTCTGACTCAGGGATGTCTCTGCTCTAGTTGCATATGTACTGTGTAAGGATGAAAAACAAACACCTCTGGTTGTGATCCTCCAATGGTGGGGCCAGGAGCCAAAGGCAAAAGCCCTTGCCTCCTTCCTTCTTCCAGTGAGATCACTGGGCAGTGGTTCCTGTGACTGGCTGTTCTTGAGGATCCCGAGATTTCTACGGGTCTTTCCACAACCCCATCATCAAACCTCTGTGTGTGTTCCCTCCTTCCGTCTCCCTATATCCCTCTGTCCCCTGTTCCTTTGGTCTCTTAGGATCAATCATCTTGTGGTCCCAAAGCAATGACCTTCCCTCAATGCCTTGTTTCTGTCTGTTTTGAGAACCTGTGCTAAGATCCTGGCTTTTCTCCTTTGAGTCTATATAATTTCTCAAATGCCGTTGTCCCCAAATTCTTCCTTAAACCCGTGGACCTAGATGAAGATCCCTCTTAATATATATATATATTCTCCCAGCACCTGAGGAGCAGCATGTTGTGCTCAGTAAATATTTATTAAACAAATGTCTCCCTCTATGGAATGTCCCCAGGGAGAGAAGAGCCACCAAGGGTGACTGAGTCTCTCTACCATCCTGCTACTAGATGCTGCAATCTTGCCGACACTGGAGTCAGCTCCCTGTGTGGAAATTTAAGTCCATTATCCGGTCACATCAGATGGTAATACACCTCAGCAGGGGGGCTGGGGACCCAGGTTGATTTAAGACAGCATGCCCCCACCCCCTCCTTCCCTGGTTTCCTGGCTCCTGTCCCTCCCCCAGCCAGTCACATTAAGTGAGTAAGTAAGAATGGCTAGAAATGGAATTTTATGAAAAAGTAAGCTGCAGCTTAGAGATCAGGAAGGAGGAAGGGAGAGGGACTTGGTGAGAAGGAAGAGGTGGTTTCTAGGGCTGTCAGAGGGAATGAAGGAACATGGGAGCAGCAAGGAGAGTCAGAAAGGAAGCCATTCTGTTAGAGAGGTGAGATTTTTGTCTCCCTTCCTCTTTTCTGTCTCCCCCATCTCTTTCTCATCTATGGGTATTTTGTCTTTGTGTTTAGGAGGTGGAGAAGGAGAAGAGACCTTGGCAGAGAGGCAACAGGGGGGAGAGGAAAGATGTTCAAAACATGGACTAAATTACTCTGCCTGCAATTCCAAGAGCTTAGAGCCTGGAGTGAGCAAGGAGGGAAGGAATGAGGAAGGCACAGGGCAGGTGAGGACTGGTGACCTGGCCTGGGTACCACCCGCTCCATCACTTTGGCCTCTCTAGTGGCCACTCAAGCCATCCTGGGTCAATCGGGGTGGGTGAGGCATTCTGTTGGACAGATCATGGTTAAGGTAAGCCAGGCTGGGTACCAGTTACAGGGAAAACGTATTTGCCACACATCCTGTGATGTGTTCATACATGAAGACTGATCTTCTTTGGCTGGGGAGACACTTAGCCAGTCAAGTGCTGACCACAGGAGCATGAGGGCCTGAGTTTGATCCCCAGAGTCCATGGGAAAGAGCTAGGCATGATGGCACTCCCCTGTAATCCCAGAATTGGAGCAATGGAGACAGACAGGTTCCTGTTTCCCAGTTATAGCATACTTGGTGAGTTTCAAGACAATGAGATGTTCTAGGGTACAGAGTAATGAATAATGCCTGATGAACAACATAAAAGGTTGTCCTCTAGCTTCCATACACAATGGACAAAGTGCACACATTGCACACACACACACACACACACACACACACACACGATCTTTCTGCATACCAACAGCCCCATTTTCATGAGTCAAACAAGACTTGGAAAGGCGGGCTGAATGAAGCTTGAGTGATAATGCTACAGGTTTGGATCCACACAACAGCTGTCCTGAAGCCCGTGCCCATCACCATGGAGGGTCTGAGTGGTGCAACTGTGGGCAGTTCACACCCTTGGCACAAATTCATTGCTTTCAGCTAGCGGACCTTCTTCACAAGCTTCCTGTGTCTCCCCTAGAGTCTGTTGCCTTTGTGTCTTCTTACAATGCCTTGTGCCTCTTTACAGACACCCCACCCCACCTCCATTTGCAAACAGCTAAGTGGAACTCAGCTGGAGTTTGATGTTTGGTGCTGATGAGGTTCCCAGCAGGGAAAGGGTTTGATGTGTGAAGACAAAGACCAAAGCAGCAACATTAAATCTTTCTGCTCAGAGCTGTGAGAAGGCCCTGGCAGGCACTCTGAGAGGGCAGCAGTAGAGAGAGCCACAACCAACAGAAGCCCCAGGGGGTTAAATGCCAGCCAAAGAGAAGCCCACACAGGGCTGATGGGATAATGGAAGGGGTGTGTGCCTGGTCATTACTAGGCAGACTGGATAACAGGAGCACAGGGCAGAACTCATGGTGCCCAGCTGCCTGGGAGGCTGGGTTCTGGTTGTGGCTTTGCAACAGCTTTTTTTTTTTTAAATCAACTAATTAATTTGTTCATGTGTATGTCTGTGTATGCACAAGTGTGTGCCCATGTGTGTAGGACCAGGAGACAGCCTTGACTCTTCAAGTGTTAATCATCTCTCTCTTTTTGAGACAAGGTCTCTCACTGGTCTGGGACTTATCAAGTAGGCTAGACTGGCTGGCCAGAGAGTCTCAGAGCTCAGCCTGTTTCCTCCTCCCCAGGGCTGGGGTTACAAGCATTCACCGCCATGCCCAGCTTTTGAAAACAGGGGTTCTGGGATCTAACTCAGGTTCTCACGTTTGTAAAGCAAGCTATTTTGTTTTTGTTTTTTTAAATGTGTGGCAGCACGGGGTGGGGTTTACATTGTTTTCCATTCCACATAAACTAGGCTTTAATGAGCAGCTTCTCCAGGAAAGGGGCTGTGTTTTAGCTGGATTTTAGTATTTACATTCAGAATGGTCTTGGAGATTTTTTTTTTCCCCACCATGTACCCAGCTGAATAGGACCAGTCTGAATCCTGCTTCCCAGGGCTCCCATTCTAAATTGGAAAGACATGACTGATAAGATCAGGTAAATATCTACATCATTATGATGGCAGTACCTGCCATGAAGAACTGGATGAGGAATAGCAAACAGCATTACATGGAGATCTATGTTAGCTGACCTATGAAGCAGGAACCAGTAGGAGAAATGTGTGAAGAAACTTCCAGAAGCTGGAGGGTCAAGCTTGGTAAGTTTGATAAAGGCATGAAAGACACTCATGGCTAGGCTAGAGGCAAAGGCTGAGTGATGGCTGGGGCTGGAAACGCCCTGGCTGGGCTGGAGCTGCCAGGAGCTGCAGCCACGGAGCTGTCCAAGGTCCTGATCAGGAAAGCACGCTAATGAACAGAGAGATCTTGGTTCCACCAGGTGGCCAAGAGAGAAGCTTAGGATGATTGTGGCTTCAGGGTAGAGAGGACAACAGCTCATTGTCTCTGTAAACACCCCAGTCATTCTTCCTCTGGCCCCTGAGCATTGCAATACATCAGTTTTCCTGACCCTTGTTTTTTTTTTTTTTTTTTTTCTGAATATTTCATCTCATCTCTCTTTTCCAGTGTCTGAGGGAGCTAGGGACAGAAAAGATACTGCCTGCCACAGAGAAGCAGGAAATAATGAATTTTACTCCAAATAAAGGCAAGGAACTCAGTACTCTCTAGCAAGCCACTCCCCTCTTCCTCTGTCCACTCTCATTCATGGGCAGAATCTGAGATCAAGATCATGAGATCATGCCAGGAGGAAGGCAGCAGAAGGGAGAGAAGTGGGAGAGCAAAGGGAGGGGTGAGCCACAATGACTGTCCATACCCTGTGTAAAAGGTAGCAGTGATGTGGCACCAGATGGTTGCTGAACACAGGTGAGGGGCCCCATGCCACAATCTCCTATCTTATTCCAGGGGTTACACAAGGCCTTTTTCATACACTGAGTGAGCATGCTTCCCAGCACATCCTCCACCCTTCCTTCTTCTCCATTCCCTTTAGGTTCTGTTGTTGCAGAGTCTAGCTTCTATGTTCACATCATCAGTGAGAAAAGTTTTGCAATATTTGCTGGAGATAATTATACTAACTTAGTTACATCTCCTATCTAAAAATTTTGGGAAGGAGGACAGAGCGATGGCTCCATAGTTAAGAGCATCAGTTTTTCTTGTAGAGTACCTGGGTTTGGTCCCCAGCACCCACATGGCAGCTCACAACCATCTGGATTTCTAGGTTCAGGGGCCTTTATGCCCTCTTCTTGGGTCACTGCACACACATAGTGTGTAGATATACCTGCAGGCAAAATATTAAAACACACAAGATGAAAATAAATAAATATTACAGTTTCAAATTGTGTTCATTTATTTTGTGTGTGTGTGTGTGTGTGTGTGTGTGTAGGGGGTGCTTGTGTGCCTCAACAAGCATGTGGAGATCAGAAACCAACCAACAGGAGTTAGTTTTCTCCCTCCTCCAAGGCTCCTGGAAATCCACTCGGGTCATCAGACTTGGTGGCTTGTACCCTCACCTAATCATTTTTAAAGAGGTACAGGGACTTTGTATTTTCAGGTGAATATTCTTAAATAATTGAATAGTAAATGCCCTTTCTCTCTGAAGCAATGTCAAACATACCCTTGGGACTAGTTTATAGCCTCTTAAGTCTGCCCCCCCATCAATTTGATAGATGGATAATAGGATCTAAAGGGGGCAAATTTTGCCCAACATGGGGTCCATTGTTATGGACTAAAAGGTACATTCTCTAACTTGGGATGTATGCCAATTAATTTTCCTTGACAAATTTTGGGGCAGGGATTTAGAATCACCATAGGGATATACCTGGGGTGTGTCTTTGGTCACATTTCCAGAGAGATTTAACTGAGGGAACAAAGGCCCCCTCCCACCCCGCACAAGGGTGGCACTATTCCACAGGCTGGGGAAAAAGAAAAAAGGAATTGAATGGTAGAATTCACCTCTCTCTGCTTCCCGACCAGATACAATGCAACCAGCCTCCTCGGGCTCCCTCTGCTGTGCCTAGAGCTCTTCTTACAGCCCTGCCTTCCCTGTCATGACACATTGTGCTCTAAAGATAAACCCCCTCCTTTTTCAAGTTGCTTCATGTCAGGTATTTGGTCACAATATCAAGGAAAAGAACGAACTAATACAGAAAGTCTACCATGTCCTCTGCCCAGTGGACACAAAGATAAAAGCCACAGTCCCCTGGAGTGATGCATAGGCTGGGGTAGGGAGGGAACAGTCCCATGCCCCTAGCACATAATATGGTGGTCATTAGAGCTTGTATGAAGAACTCCCAAAACTCCCAAAGCACAGAAGAGGAACCCCTAAATTTTGAAAAAAAAAACACCGCTAGAATGGAATCCTCTAAAGAGCCTGACCACAGCTTCCTGTGGCCTTAGCAGGCAGGAGGCTGTCTTGTGCTCTGAACTCTATCCTTGGGGTCTCAGTGCAGGTGAGAGTCCTGGGGCTGGGGGTCATCACCCTCTACTGGGTCTGGGAGTCAGG
The DNA here is from genome assembly GCA_028555095.1 of Dicrostonyx torquatus. Taxonomy (NCBI): domain Eukaryota; kingdom Metazoa; phylum Chordata; class Mammalia; order Rodentia; family Cricetidae; genus Dicrostonyx; species Dicrostonyx torquatus. The sequence continues at coordinate 1,067,347 of JAQHUG010000114.1, forward strand.
TGGTACAGGTGGCCTGAGCTGCAGCTGACAGAAGAAGGCTGCTTGGCAATTTACAGCAGCTCTCGGGTGTCTAATTGCACCATCAGTGCTCCATGTTGCAGGGCCGGGGAGAGGATGGATGAGGTGTTGTTATGGGCCTAATGGCTGCAGTAAAGTGCGGTGTTCTTAGTGGTAAATAGCCAAGCCCACCGTGCTCAGGACCATCCTTCAGCTCCACGTTGGGGCTGGTAGCTGTAAAGCCAGCTGCCTTGAGATGGGGCTCCCAGTAAACTCTCTGTTTTTTGTGTCAACTACCCAGGCCCGCAGAGGGGTCTATGTGGAGAAGTTCACGAGGTGGCCCTTTTTTCTGCTCTCCCTGGGCACCTAATAGCATTAGCAGCTCCCAAATAGAGGGATATGCTTCCACCTAAAGAGGGGACTCTCATGGGGCAAGTTTTCACACCCATCGCCTGACTCAGAACCCCTTCAAGAGAAGGCTCTATCTCCATCATGGAGCAGGCAGGATTCATTGATCTCACTGTATCAGCATTTTATTAGCAGGGTTAACAGTAGCTGCTCAGTGGGGGTGAAAGGAGAGATGTCTTAGTTCCTAAGTAGCATTATGGGCAGAGGGTACAGCCTGGGCAAGGGACTGGAGGGGGAGCCAAAAGGGCAAGCAGGTTACTGAACTGTTGAAAGAGGAGGAGGAGGAGTGCAGGATTTAGGCATTTGGGTTCTCATCCTGCTCCGAAGCATGAGGATCTCTGTTGCGATGGATGGGAGAGGCCGAGAGCCCATCTAGCACTTCTTAGATGCCTTTGACTTTTCCCTTTCATGACATTGCTCCTAGGGATGGGGAAGGGTGAGTTAGGGTCTCCAGGTCAAGGACCAGCTAGTTACTGTATATCAGGGGCTGTGTCATCTTGTTGCTTGCTGGAAAAGAAAGTGGTGGTGATAACTGTGTCTTGTTGGGTGTTGTCAGGCCTTCTAGGAGCAATAAGCAACTTGGAACAAGGACCAATTTAGAATACTGCCACCATTTTCCACTCAGCCTTTCGCAGTCACCTCTTGTTGGCCTCTCTAGCTGCTTTCATGTTCCTCAGCCCTGGAAGGCATTTCCTTTCTGTTGCACGCATGGGCATCTGAGCCTTGGTCTAATCAAGTACAGGAGGGCCACTTGCTCTGGAATAGGCAGCCACCTCCGCCATCACTTCATTAACTTGATGTCCAAATGCATTTAGTCTGCACCATCCTCCTTCATGGTCTCAATCTGCAGTTTCCCCTAATTAATGATTGCAAATTGCTAAGTAACGAACCACTTGATGGTGCTGCTAATAATAATGGTTGAGAGTGGATGAAGACTGGGGTGTGGGAGGGAAAGGCCATTAGTCTGGTGTTGAGGAACTCTGTGTTGGGGACAGGCCCAAAGGCCTCTAAGGAAGGTAGGGTGATAGTAACGGAACTGCAGGTCTTGTCTGGCCCTCACCCACGTGGATGGCAGGAAGACCTGAAGCTAAGTGACTCCCACGGCTCTGGGATCCTGAGTAACATGGTTGGGAACTAAGGGAGGTTAGGTCAAAGCCTTTCCTAGAGCTTCCATGGGGTTTAGCCTGTTAAAGTAGAGAAGACATCCACCAGACACCAATCTTGGGTGGCAGGGTGTGTGGGGCAGGGGAGTAGCTGCCTGGATTGGGATAGAAGTTGAGAGTAGATTCCAGGTGCTCAGGGTTGGCCCAGGCTATCACGAAACACCCACACAACAGATGGGCTCCAAAGCAATGGCAGCCATGCTTAATGGCAGCCTGACTTGTGGGTGGGTGGGGGGAGGACAGTTGCCTTCTGTCTGGAGGACACATGGATAGCTCACAGAGAGACTGGAACTCAGGATGAGAAGCAGTTGCTCATACCAGCTCTAACTGCCTGAGAGGACTCCCTAAGTTCTTCTGAGCCAGGACCAAAGGTAGCTTTTAGAAACCCACCTGCAGCTCCATGAAAAGCAACAACACCTCTCTCTCTCTCTCTCTCTCTCTCTCTCTCTCTCTCTCTGTGTGTGTGTGTGTGTGCGTGTGTGTGTGTGTGTGTGTGTGTTAACGTATCTGCTGTCTTTGGTCTGCTCAACTCATAGTTTCCCATCCCTTCTAGTCTTCAGGAGACTCTAGACATCTGTGCTGGTTTGAATAGGTATGACCCCCATAGACTCATGCGTTTGAATGTTTGGCCCATAGGGAGTGGCACTATTAGCAGGTGTGGCTTTGTTGGAGTAGGTGTGGTTTTGTTGGAGGAAGTGTGTCACTGTGAGGGGAGGCTTTGAGGTCTCATATGCTTAAGCTACGCTCAGTGTGGCACACAGTCTCTCTCTGCTGCCTGCGGATCCAGATGTAGAACGCCCAGCTCCTCTCCAGCACCATGTCTGCCTGTGTGCAGCCATGTCCCGCCATGATGATAATGGACTAAACCTCTGAAACTGTAAGCCAGTAGCCCCAGTGAAATATTTTCCTTTTTGAGTTGCAACGGTCATGGTGTCTCTTCACAGCAACAGAAACCCTAAGACAGCATCTGTAAGAACCTCCTATGTGTGAGCAAGGCAGTTCTTCAAATGTCCTTAAGAGGTAGTTGGGGAGAAGGGGTGAAATCTCCTGGAATCCTGGGGTTTGGTGGAGAGTTGGGAGGGACTGAGCGCTTCTCTTGGTGAATTTCGATACAGTATCATTCTGCAGTTGTTAATCCTCCCCCACGACTGTTGGATAAGTTTTATAAAAATCCCTAAAGATTTGACACTAAACAACTTTTGGTGTGGGTGTGGGGTCGGGGTGGGAACCAAATTCAACAATAAGCTGTTTTCTGGTTTCCTCCTTTCGACGCAGCCATCTTGCCTGGCTGTTCCCAACACTAGAAGCCGGTTTGTACATTTTCCACCTAATGGTGTTTCATGCAAACATTTCTATTGTGCCTATGTCTAGAGCCATCACTTTTAATAATGACAGCAGATTAAAATGACTACCACTCTCTTCCCCCGTTGTTGGGTGTTCGGGTGGTAGTCACATGTCCAGTCTCCCAAATAGTGTTGGCATCAACATCTTTCTCAAATGATTTTTTTTTCTGCCTGTGTCTCTCTTTGTATTATTTCCTGGGGGTTTATTCCCAAAAGGAGAATTACTAGGTCAAAAAGGCATAGCAGTTGTACAGCTCACATCCCACGTTGCCAGATGGCTTTTCGAAGACAACGCTGTTCCACTTTTAGCTGGATACATGGGGATGGACCAGAATGGTTGGGCCAGTGCTTTCCTTTTTGGGATTAGGGTTCGCCACCAGTTTTCTGTGTGACCTTGGGCAAGTGAGGGAGATGGGTGTGGTGATCTTAGGTCTCACCTGTGATGGGGCTTTATGAGATACCTCAGTGTAGGGGATGGGTAGACACACAGGGGTCTCCAGACATGCTGGGATTTGAGTCCCTTCCCTACTATGGAAGACGATACCCAGATAATCATGCAGGTTTATGAACATGTGCATGTGTGTGTGTGTGTGTGTGTGTGTGTGTGAGAGAGAGAGAGAGAGAGAGAGAGAGAGAGCACAAGCTGTCTGGCTCTCATGTGACTGTTGAGGCATGAACCCAGATCCTCATGCATGTACCTTATGTGTTTTACTGAGTGAGCTACCTCCTTGGCTGTTTGATTCTGGATGGATGATGTGGTGTGTGGGGTCAGCAGCCTCACCTTGGAGGTCCCAGCCTACATTGGCACCCACCCACTTAGCTACACTTCATACTTGGAATCTTCTGCTTGATGGGCTACTTGGTAAGTGTTATGAATTTCATCCCTGGGCATAAGGAAACTATCTGGGAGCCTGATTAAACTGAATTTGGACCCGGCCTTGATGTTTGTGGGCTCTGTGATACTAAGCAGATCATTTAATTTCCTGAAACCTTAGTTTTCTCATCTGTGAAGTGGGAATATAACCACTCACCCTACAAGATGTTCCCTAAAGGTTAAATAGTAATACATACAAATTATTCTGATGGTGCCTGGCCCAGTGGAGTCCCATGAGCACAACAGACTGGTTTCTACAGACCGACTCGTGCTCCTGCAGTCTGTTTTGGGGCCTCTCAACCAGGGTGTGTGCTGCTGTGTGCTCAACTCAAGGGCCTGGAGAGACCTGGCTTCCTGCCTTTTCTAGATTCTACCCACTTGCTCACTTCCCTGCCAGCTCCTTTCCCCTGGGTTGCCTGGCCCCTCCTGGTCCTCTTGGCTATCATGAAGGTGGGGTAGTCTGAGGCCAGAAGGCCAAGCCTCAGCACAAAGCAGCCTGCCTGGATTCTCTCATTCCACCCCAGGGTTCTGCCCACACCTCTGCTTTGTTTAACCCTTTCCTATAGCCCTGGGGCTTCAGAAAAAGATCTACTAAAGTCTTCCTAGTACCGGACAACCCCCAGATCCACAGATCAAGTACCTGCCACTTTTTCTTTTTCTTATTCCTGTCTGGGAATTCTGTCTTATTCCTATCTAGGGTCTAGCTAGGCCTTCACCTCCACACATCACTGTGACTGGCAGGTCACATTCCCAGCAATGCCAGATGCTCCCTCTACCCAGGCCCTGCCAGTGACCATCCACTCAGGGAGAGGAGACCTCTTAGGCAGGGCAGCCCTGCCCCTAAGGATCAGGCCAGAGACCCAGGCCCAGAAGCCTCAAGGTCTGCTGGTTGACGTCAGAGGTGTCTTTAATGAGACAGGAAGCTAGGAAGGAGAGTGAGGAAAGCAAGGGACCCCATTGTCCCTTTCTTGTCCACTGAGAAGTTGCTAATAACATGCCACACTCTCCTGTGATGCTCTAGCATCCAAACCGGAGGAAGACCTGGTACATCCCAGCATCTTCGCCCTCTGTGGATGGAGACCCCTGGGGGCTGAAGTGTTGCCCTCTTAGAGAAACAGTTCTCACCCTGAGGGTTGTGACCCCCAAAAGACCATCAGAAAACACAGATATTTACATTCCAATTCATAACAGTAGCAAAATCACAGTTATGAAGTAGCAACAAAAATAATTTTAGTGTTGGGGGTCGCCACCACATGAGGAATTGTATTAAAAGGGGGGCAGCACTAGGAAGGTTGAGAACCACTGCCTTAGCCTTGCTGTTTCAGAGACGGCACTGAACACTGGGCCCTATTTACAATGACCTGCTATGCCTTGCCTTTCCCAGGTACCCACCTGCACTGGGGACTAAAGGACCCAGAGGAATTTTCAGTTGATTAGGCACTAGAGACGGCTAGGCCCTGTGGCCACCATCTGTCTGGGATGTGGAATTCTACTGGGACAGTCCGATTATTTGCATTGCCGGTGTGACACTGACCAAGGGCCATGTGCTGAGACTGTAAAGGATGACATAGCAGCTGATTCTGTAGAGTCCAAGAGGCCGTGTGGACGCCACTGGGCCCAGTTCCTGCTCAGCCTGCTGTAATCGACAGGAGGGGTGGCGATCTCAGAGCCACACATTTCCAGGGCCAGGATGGGTGACCAGAGTAGAAGCACAAGCCCTCCCTTGACCCACTTCCTTCCCCAGGAGGTTCTCTCTCTTTTTCCTTTCCTCCCTCCCTTCTTCTTTCATAAAAAAATAAATTACAACAGGATCTCTTAGACAGATCTTATACTTTTCATCCTCCTGCCTCGGTACTAGGATTACAGGTGTGAAACAACACATCTGGCTCCAAAGAGACCTTCTTGACTTGTTGGTGTTGAGGGTTGGTTCTTCAACCACCTCTTTGTACCCTATTCCTTCTTCCCAGGCAACCAGAACTGGAGGAAGAGTCTGCCCAGCCTAGGTCTGCCTGCCTGATCTCTCTGTCAGAGTCCCAGAGGCTGTGACACTGTGGAAAGAAACCCAAGTGGCCCAGTCATTGAGCCCTTGTGCCCCTTGGTCTCAGTTTACCCATCTATAACCTGGGCACAAATAGCAGAGCCACCTACTCAGAGATCAGGTTAGCTGGTGTTGTGGCTTTCCTGTGCTGGGAGAAAAGATTGGGACTCCAGTATCCCAGTTCATGATTTCTCCTAAGAAGTCCAAAGCAGAAGACTCCCACTCCTGAAAATCGTCTTCCTAAGTATAGGAAACAAAGCGATTAGCAGCCTCTTTGTTCGGTGTTAATTAATTTGTGTTTTCTGTGTGCACCTTCTTCCAGGTACAGCCCATCATCTCTGGGGTGCTGGCAGGGGAAGGCAATTAGATCCTCGTTACTGTGCAACTAATTACAGCCTGGAAACTGCTTGAGGAGGCTGAAGAGGAATCCCCTACAGCTTCAGCTCAAGAGAGAGACCTCGCTTAGGGGTAGGCACTGAGGTGAACTAGGTCTGGGCCCTGGAGAAAAGGCTGCTGGAGTCCAGGTGAGATTTCAGAAAGACAGGTCTGGGTGTCCCCTCTCTCCCACTCAGGGACTTTCAATGGCTCCCTAGTTCGTACCAAGTCAAGACCAAGCATCATACTTGATGTTTGAAGCTCCCTACAACCTGCTTAGATCCAACCTCCTAGCATCATAGCTACTTACATCTGTGTGTTCCTGAAAAACCCAAGTGCTACCTGGGTGGAGTTCTGGGCCTTTGTCATCTGATTCCCAGCACCTTCACCGTCTATCTGTGTCTGCTATAAACTCTTTGTCTTTTAGTTTCTTGAAGGTAAGAGGGTTTGGGACTTCTTCAACTCCCACAGCATCAGCCTTGACCCCATATCCCCATGTAAAAAGGACCACACAAGCCCAGGGTGGACATGCTGTTTTCTGTGTCCCTCCCATGCTCAAGTCCTGGTCCTCGTTGTTTGCCTCATAGAAACAACATCACTTGACCTGGGTCAGGAGCTCACCTGGTTGTATGTTAGTCTCGAAGTGGGAAGGTGGAGGAGGAGGTCCTTAATCTTACCTGCCACTGTGGGTCTAAAGAAACCTGGACACACAGCCTCAGAGGAACCAAAGCAATGGCTTGGAGCCAGGGCACTACTGCCCTCTGAGGGACTCTAGACCATCACCAAGATTTGGGGGACACCCTGGCATTAAGACAAGGGTAAGGGGCCCACTTCCTGTCCTTGTCACATAGGGAGGTATCTTTGTATGTGTCTGAGTCTGGAACCTAACTCTGAGTTTCTAAATACTCCGTCATTTTCAGCAGCCTTCAGGAAACCCAGGGGAAACTGGCCTTTGTCTCAGGAACATTTTATCGGCCTAGAAATACAGTGTCATGGCAACACTGCTCCTGGTGTCACGGGTCCCTAAAGAAAATGCATCTGCTACACTGTTACAGTTTCTAGGTGCAGTGTTCACAGGCTCACCTCCTTCCTGGTCATAGGCGGATTCCGCTCCTGCACTTAGTGCCTCCGTGTTGTTTGCTGTGCCGAGGGTTGAGCTGACCAGAGTTTCCCATCTGTTTGGTACGCTTTCCATTGTTGAGACGTAGCCTCCCAAGCCCATTTTACTTTATAAACCATTTTTCTTATTTATTTCCATAATTAAAACAAAACTACTTGTGGAGGTGGGCTCCCCAGCACTGCTTCACCTCTAGAGCGGTTGTAAAGCGTGGTGAGCCCAGGCTATGAAAATCCCAGGTTATGCCGGCCTGACTGGGCAGGGGTTATGTTGTCTCACTAGGGGGTCCCCTCCCTCCACTGTGTGTTTTCTCTCTGTGAGCATGTGTACACACATATGTATGTATGTATGTATTTATGTATGTGTGTGTGTGTGTGTGTGTGTGTGTGTGTATGCATGTGACTGTATGGATGTTTATGTTTCTGGCTTAGGCTGAGTTTGACCCAACAAGCTACCCTCATGCCTTCACATCCAAATTCTGGACGCCAGATTCCCGGTCTTGACACCCCAGGTGTTCCTCCTGTACCCACCTTTCTTTGTTTTCTGCTCTTCTCTTCCTCCCCCATCCTCCATTCCTTTTCTAGCTCTAGGTCTGGCTCCCTGCAGGGAGCAGAGTGAATTAATTAGAGAGTTAACACAGGATGTTCTGAAGCATGCTGCTGCTTCTCCCATCAGGGCCGGCCCCTACACTGCCTCTCTTCCCCAGGGGCTGTTTGTGTTTGCTGTGGAAAGTGGCTCCTAATAGAAGCTAATGTCCCAGAACGGTGGTGCTGCCTTTGGGATCACAGACCTGTTACCTCATGGCTAATTGGCTGGTGACTATGGAAGCCTCATTGTGGATCTGAAGTGACAGCTTTGGGGGGACTGGCAGCTTCATTGCTTATCCATCCACTCTCAACCCCCAGTTTTCCATCAGACATGAATTGTCCTTAGGTGTCTATCAAATCTGCTAGAAGCAGCTGGGGGCTATGCCGGTAGAGAGAGGTGTGTGTGTGTGTGTGTGTGTGTGTGTGTGTGTGTGTAGTTGCGGTAGGGGTGTGGTGAGAAGTTCCTTTGTCCACGTGTGATGTTTGACCTTGAGCCTTCACAGGTCTGGACCTAGACTGGGTATGGAGCAGGCATCTGGCTTTGATCTGCCCTCAGTCCAGAGAACAACGGTATGTCCAATCAGCCAATTCTCTATCTATCCCTTCCACTGCGAAGAATGGTGGCCCGGGCTGGCAGCAGGGGAGTGACCTAAAGGGACTGACTGGGTCCATGGCTATGTATCTGGATTCCCTGGGCACTGATCTCCAGGATTCTATCCGCAAAGACCTCTCCTCTCCCCTAGACAGCCAGGAGAGTCTCTCACTTACTTTTCAACCCGCAGAAGCTTGGAGCTCCTCCCACCCAATCTCTGGGCCCAGTCAACTGATTGACACACAGCACACACTTCTGAGAAATTACTTATCGCCCATCTGAAGTTAAGTGAGCATCCTTAAACACGGCCAACCTGGAGAATGACCTGCATGAATGGACATGCTGGGGCCGTCAAAGGCGTGTCTTGGCTCAATGACAACATGGGGAGCGTGAGGATGTCTGACACTGCCTCCCATCCCCCTTTTCTGCTCTCAAGGAGATGTCATAGGCCTGGAAAAACCAGGGTCAATGACTCCCTAGGGCTCATACAGCCACTTTCTCCCAGGGCCACAGCCAACACGGGACTTCTGAGCAATGCAGCCAGCTCTGTGAACCTAAAACATTCCCTGGATTTCCCAGGCTTAGTGTGAGAATGAGGACATAAAGTGTCTCATTAATGCCTTTTAAACGTTCATTACACATTGAAAAGATCATCTACTGGATACATCAGGTTAAATAAAATATCTTTAAAAATTAATCTCGTCTACTTATTTTTCCTTTTCAGAATTGGGGTAGGAGATGTAAAATTGTACACAATGTCTCTTGATTAATACTCACTGGTGAGCATGGGTCTTGAGCTAGCTTTCGCAAGTTCAAATACCTGCTTTCCTATGCTGGATAGCCTGGGGTAAGTCACTTAGTGGCCTCAGTCTTCTCATCTGTAAAAGAGGGTGATATTAGAGTCCTGCTCACAGGCTTGTTACAGAAATTAGACCAGCTCACACTTTGGACTTTGCAGATAGGAAAGACAATTTAAATATTAACCATAGCTCTCTCTGATTAGTCACACAATTAAATTATTTGTTGAACGAAGCATTGAATTTCTAAATCCTAACCACCTCACCCCACCCCATTCCCACTGTAAGCATTTATCTGTCACCCAACATTTATTCAGCAAATATTTATTGAGACATTACAGTGCCCGGGTGCTGTGATTGACACTGCAGGCAAAGAGGACTATTTCATCAATCAATTAACGGATTTCACGAATCTTAGCTGAGCCCGACTTTGGTGCCAGGGTTGACTAGAATATGGGACCCTTGGGGGCTACACACTCACCCTGAGATGGGATGGGATTTAAAGGTTTGTAGAGAAGATAATAGTTAACAAAAGTTTGACACTGTAGGCTGCCTACTGGGATGGGGGGGACCATCAGGATGGGTAGAAACCAGGAGGGAGAAGAGAGGAGGTGCCAGCAGATGCCTTGGGAGGGGCAAATTGAACTCTGGGAGAGGCTGGCTAGGAAGAAGGAAGCCACTCCAGGGAGAGTGGAAACATCTTCCCTGTCATCCATCAGATTTGGAGCAGCGAGAGCTGCTGGGTCACAGAACTTGACCTGAAATGCGTGGACACATCAGTATCAGTCGAGGCGGCTGTTTGTTCCTGAGTAGACAAGCCAGCTGGTTGATTGAATTTTTCACTCATCACTAGGGTGCTGAGCAGAAATCCAGGAAACAGCCCTTCAGCCAGCAGCCTGGGTATCCCTGAGTTTAGGCCCCCAGACAACGGTACCCCTCTTGGCCTTCCTGCCAGACTCCAACACCCAGCCTCCAAGGCCAGCAGTTAGTGCACAGCTGGTAAGTTAAAAGCAGTTTAGCAGTAATTCCACCTCGCACTGAAGACTTCCAGGGACTGTTAATGAATTTAAATGCTGGGGATTTTCTCTGATGCCTCATTGCATATGCTTCTCACATTAAGATGCTAATGAGGGCTCTAGTGGATGGAGGCGCTGGAGCAGGGACAGTGGCCTGGAAAGGGTTGCTGGCTGGTCAGGGCTTTTCTAATGCCTTATCAGTGCTGGATCAGTGACCTTTCCCAGTGGGTTAACTGGTCCTCGCCTCCTCAGGGGATGGGCGATGCAATCAGCTGGGACTGAGTCGATGCAGCGCCTGGAGCTGAGGCTGACGACAGAAGTCGTAGTGAGCGAACAGGGGAATGGCTGTGAGATCCCATCTAAGGATTGGGACTCCATCCAAGTGGCTGTGCCTTACCGACCCAGATGGATGGTGGATGAAGTTCAGACTCCGAGTCTGAGTTCTTGAAGACTCTAAACTTGCCGGGAAACACTGAATGCCACCAGGACAGAAGATTGTCCAAGAGGCAGGTGGTACAGCATGACAGAGGTGCGTGGACTCTGGACAGCTGGCTGGGGGTGATAAGCAGACTGCCCTTGAGGACATCGGAAGAGGTAGCTGGCCTAGAATCCCCATGGGAATGGGAAAATGGAGCTTGGCTTCTCTCTCTCTCTCTCTCAAGACAAAAGAAAATAAGATATTAAGGATGTAGAAGAAACAAGAAGTTGTATTGCTGGTTTTTGTGCAGGGTCAGGCAGCCTGGTTTGAACCTTGCCTCTGTCACTAAGAAACTGTGGGACCTCTGGCAAGAGACTGAACCCTTCTGTGCCTCAGTTTCCCTATCGGTTAATTGATGATACAAATAGTACCTGCCTAGCTCCTGAAAGTGCTTCTTGCTCTGTTAAGCCCTTGGATTAGTGGTGAGCGCAACTCATCTTTCCCCAACCAGTTTTCTGCTTCTGCTTATGGCGAAGAGTGAAAGGGGAGGTAAGCCGAAAGGTGGGATTGGCGCCAGCCAACCAGTGCTGGGGAAGGGGCTCCAAGAACAAAGCCTCCTTCTGGCAACTGGCACTGCACACAGTGGGGGAGAATCCGCTGGCTCCCCAGAAGCCACTTTTCTCAGTTTTCTGAAAGTCCACTGACAGTTTTTGTAAATTTGTTTAAGGATTAAATTAATAAGTCTCTTCTCCTTGGCTGCCATCAACACACAGTGGCTCTGGGCTCCCAGAAGCAGCTTTTGAGGCTGCGTGTGGAGGAAGTGACTTCAGGACTTTGCTCCTCAGGGGTACCTGGGGGCCTCCTACAGTGTCTGGGATCCTCCTGCTGTGTGGGTGCACAGCCCTGTTTAGCACCCCCTTGAAGGAGCACTGCCTTGGGCTGGCACTCTGGCTAGCAGCTTTGTGAGAGCCTTAGGTCTGACTCTGTGCTTCTAGCTCCTCAGATCAGGACTCTGGTCCCTCCAGTCATTCAGAAAGCTCCTTCTATGGAGGGTTAATATCTTCCCCAGGGTGCTTTTGGGATGGGGTCTCCCAGGATTCCTTGCTACCCTGAACACTCCCTAATGGCATGGGGTACCTGTCACAGGACAGAGAAGGAGGGCTATCAGCATATTGAGGTTCCTCTGTTCCGGAGTTCTCTGGGGATGACAACACTCCTACCCAATTCTGAAGGCAGAAAGAAACCTGGAGGCTGAGTGGCAGGGCTTTCTTGTGCCTCTTGGGACTGGCTGGTCCCAGAGGGACACGTGTTGATGAGGTTGGAGGAATGGGGGTACAAAGGTTATCTGGACTTAATAGTAACCTCTCAGTCTAACAATGCCATCTTCAACCTCCATGGTGGGGTGTACATGGGGTTTAATGTCTTTTGCGGTTCTACTGGTCACTTCTCTAGAACCACCAAAGCCTGGGCTGTCTTGAGAGCCCTGACCTTCTCCACCGCCCCACCTCGGTGCCCATCTCTCTCAGCCTGGCTCAGAAACCCCAGGGCTGTAGCTTAGTGGTCCTGGATAAAATGGGGGGCAGGAAGATCCTCCTTTTTTGTGCTCTCTTTCACAGGATGAGACCACACCATGGTTCCCAGAAAGTTCATCTTCTGCCTCCTGCCAGCAGAACTTCCTGCAGAGTAATTGAAAGTGGAGGAACGGGTGGCCACATCTATCCTGAAGCTGTATGCAGAGCCTCTGATGAAGGGCCGGCGGGTTAGCCCTTCACCATTCAGCCAGTGGGCAGGTGGGCCAGGGACTCTGGAGAGCTGCAAATGAGAGTCTGGAAGGTCTAGGGCAGGCAGAGTGGGGTCCAGAGTCCATCTGTCCATCCTGCCTTGGCAATCCAGCCACTCAGCCCCTTACAGAGACTGCTGGAACCACAAGCTCTAGAGGGTGTAAAGGGCTAGCTCCAACCTTCCTACAGAAGTTCTGTGGGTGGACATTCAGCCTGTGCTTACATGTTTCCAGATACACAGAGCTCCCATCTCTCCATAGAGTCTGCTCATTGTGCAGCGGACTGACTCTACCTGAGAGAAATCTCTTTCTTCTACCAAATCAAACCTATCCTATGACAGCATCCAGCCACGGCATCTCTGATCCTTGGAGACGTATAAATTAAAGCTCATTTCTCTTCTATGGTTGGCCATCAAAGATTTAAGGTCGTCTGTTCCTTCCTCATTGGAGAATGCCTTCTCTTCTCTATGCTGTTCGGGGTTCACACAGTTTGTTTTCATTGATGATATTCCCATAGACTCTGGGGTCAAAATATCTGAGTCCCTGCTTGTTCTCATTAAGCATAGTAGCTCAACTCCCCGAGACTTGGTTTCTAGGTCTGTGAAATGTGTATAGATTGAAGAAGCCATTGGGAATGGGCTCAGATGACTAACCCAGCATGAAGTATGGAGTTGGTCTTCCAGAAAGACTCCATGTTCCTGACCTTCCTCAGACAGTACAGTTTGCCTAGATTTCCCTCCACCCTTGTCACCCATGAGTGAAGGATACAGCACCCTGTGGCCTACATAGAGCCCCTGATGTTGTCACTGAACTCTCTTCAGCTGCTGTGGTGGAGCTTCTTCTTTATCCGGCCTGGCCTTAAAGGGAGAACTCTTGAAGAGCTTGTGGGTGCTGGTGGCCTCTTTCTGCTGCCCTGGGAGCCTCTGCAGTCACCACGGTTCGGCAGCCACCGGGCATGTGGCTGCAGAACTATTTCAAGGCTTACTGTTTTGAGGAGGAGGCTTTAATTATCCCCGGAGACGTGACTGAATTATAGACCCCACGGTGCGCAGCATGAACTGCTCGCTCATGTGCTGCCCCAAGGAACTGCATCCTGGTGAATTACACAACCCCGTGGAAAAATACAGGCTGGAGAGTGGAGTCAGAGAGGCTAAGAAGGTCTCAATGGCCTGCAGGCCCACATGACTGGAAACTGCACAGCTTAGTCGGCCCTGCCACTTGGGAAACACAAGGGTGACCATAGGTGCTTTCACTAATCTTATCCCATCCACTTAGGCATGCCTTGTTGGATTTCTGCTATGTGTTCTGCCAATTTCCCCGCCTGAATCCACACTCTTTAGCCCAGGTTGTTCTTGAACTTGCAGCCTTCCTGTTTCAGCTCCCTGACAACCTGCCACCACACCAGGCTACTAATGTCTTCATTCTGGATGAGCCCATTCTAGAGCAAGAATGCCCCATCCCCCCACAGTGGAAGACTGTTACCGACTCTAGTCTCCCCACCTTACATTCAGTTCCATTCAGAGTTGGATCTGCTTCTCCAGCCCCTTGAAGCCGAGTTGACTTTGAGACACACTGGCCTACAGAATGCCTGGGAAGGATAACATCTGAGGACCAGGGCTTGGGCTCTTGGGCTTGTGTTTCGTCTGTGGTCACCATGGGCAGCGGTGTAGCTCCTGAGACAAGAAGCCCTGAGGAGGAGACTGAGTCTTAGCCAATGATCAGTGCCACTGTCGGCTGCAAGGGTCAGGCTGGCCTTCCAGTTCAGCAGACCGTCCAGCCGGACACAGCCCCTTGAGGACATGAGGGCGGAGGACCTCAGTAGCCACCTTGCTAGCTCGTAGAAGAGGAGCCAGTCTAGTGGTTTTTCGGGTAGCAGTGGCGCCAGGACCCCTGGGCACAGGATGAGTGTGAGCTGTGTGTTTGAGAGGGACCCCAGGAAGTGCTCTGGAAATTGTGCGGTGTTAAGGCAGGAGAGTGGAGATAGGTAGGCGAGGGGCAGTTTTGAGGACAGCTGGGTCTTCCTGCATCTACTAGGGAACTCTAAGACGCTTGTGTCCAGGAAAGGGCCATGTTTCAGACTGGTTATACAGAGAGAGGAAGCAATGGAGACTCATCCATTAAGCTCCAATTGTCCTTCCAAATGGCTGCTGGAGGTTGTCTGAACAGGGGCTGGGTTGGCCTGGGGTCAGAAACCACACACAGGGGAGGCACAGAAGCTATGGGTACATGTCTGCAGGTGGTCCCTGCAGCTGACAGAGGAACATGGCTGGAGTGCACATTCATAGGTTTCAGCCCAAGGGAACTTATTGATACCCACTACATGCCTTCTGATAGCTTCTAGAGCACTGGGGTGACCAGGACAGCACAAGTATATCCATCCTCTGGGGACCTCCAAGTTCCCTCCATGGCACAGTGCTGTGACTTGGGGACAGTTTTGAGAACAAGTGGGAGACATATTTTATGTCCATCAATACTAAAGGGGATGCTGTTGGCACTTTGGAGACGGGTCAAAGGGCACTAAAGATTCGTCAATACATAGATGGCCTTGTGTGCTACACAGTCACCTTTCATGCCCATGGATTTCAAGTATTTCAGTCAACATTCAGGTAGGTGACAACTTGATGCTAATCGCTTCTGCCAGGAACCTAACTCCAGTTTATATGAAAACACCGACTATTTATGTTACAGATTCAACCCAGAGTTTCCTAAGAATGCCACCACTGTGCAGACCGAGAAATGGCTGCCCTGGGCTCCATTATAAACGATTCTAGGAGTTACTCATTATTTCTGGAAAATTTACATTGGTGAAGGCAACAAGTCCATTGAGCCTCAACAGCACTTGGAACTGGGCCCTTGTCCTTCATGGTGACTGGGTAAGTGCAAGCCTCTGCTTCATCAGTGCTCCCCACAGTGAAGCCAGAACATTTACATACTGAAATACAAATTTTAGTATAGATTACCCACACTCAACCTTTCCTTTCTATCATAGCCAGGACGTTATGTTGATTCATTTGCTGATGATATGTCTTGGTCACTTATACTAGACATGAATGTCATTTCGGGATGACGGGAGATTCTTTGCAAATGATTTGTTACCAAAGTGGGAGGGAATCTGATATGGCTAAGAGCTTGCCTGGCATTTCTAGCTAACCTTAC
This sequence comes from Dicrostonyx torquatus, assembly GCA_028555095.1. NCBI lineage: Eukaryota > Metazoa > Chordata > Mammalia > Rodentia > Cricetidae > Dicrostonyx > Dicrostonyx torquatus. The sequence goes on from JAQHUG010000114.1 coordinate 1,083,008, forward strand.
TGCTGCGCAGAGCACTGGGTCTTTGAGGATGGAGAGAAGGAAGCTGCTTAGTGAAGGTGGGGGTTACAGGGCAAGGTCAGGGGACACTTCACAGGGAAGTGACATGTCTCAAAGGCCAAGTCTACAGAACATCCATCATTCCCCAACATGGGTCTGAGGAGCAGGTGAGATCTCTAAGATGTTGATAGAAGTTACATGAATGGCTTCTTTGTTTTGTTTTGAAGACAGGTTCTGTAACCCTGGAACTCATTATGCGAGTCAAGTTGGCCTTAAACTTGCATCCATCCTCCTGCCTCTGTTGCTTGAGTACTGGGATTATAGACACGCCTATTGTGCCTGGCTCTGTTACATGATTGTTTTGTTGCTTCATAAAAGAGCAAAGGGCAGATGCACTTCAGCTTGATGTAGCTGATAAGTCAGAGGCTGCTTCATTACAAACCTTTGGAAACCACCTGCTACATGAAGGCTAGTGTAGGCTCTGCTAGTCAACAAGGTATGGGCGTGGTAGGCCTGGGAGAGAATGAGACAGACTTTCTCATGAGTAGCAAAGCAAATAGGCAGAGAGGACTTCTTGGCCTCCATACTGAGGACATTTGTAGCCAGAAGATATTTGTAGGGGTTGGGCTGTGAACCCCTCTTCTTATGTATTACTCTCACTGGTTAATAAAGAACTGACTTGCCTATAGCTGGGCAGGAAGAGATTGGGTGGGAGAGTCAGACTAGGAGGATTCTGGGAAGAAGGAGGGTGGAGTCTGAACTAGTGAGCAGATGCAGAGAGAAGCAAGATGGACATGCTGTAGTGAGAAAAGGTACCAAGCCATGTGACAAAGCATAAATATGAATTAATTTAAATTGTAAGAGTTAGCTAGTAATAAGCCTGAGCTATTGGCCAACCATTTATAGTTCATATTAAGCCTCTGTGGGAGTAGCTGAAGGGACAGAAACTTCTGTCTATACACTGGTGCCAGCAGCACTCTAGCTTGACCAGATGTGACACCAGAAGTGTCTCTGGATATTGCTTATGTCTTCTTGGGGACAGAGGAAGTGATTTTTGTAAACTATTAAGACAGTGTTAGGGACTGTTAGTACCATGAATAAGATAATTATGGAGGTAAAGTGGGCATGCACCTGGCAACGGTGGGCAGTAGGAGCATGTCTGAGGAAGTGGCTCTGGAGACAGGACAGTCATACATTAATACAAAGAAGGACAGTTTTCTTCTTCCCAGTCCTCCTCCTCCATCACTTCTGATGGTGCAGTACCTCTTTGGGGAATGAGGGAGGAGTGATTATTTGACCTATTTCACAAACGAGGAAACTGAGGTACAGAGGAAGCAGCAAAAACAGAGTTCTTGAGGCTGGCCAAATGAAGGTCACTGCTGGAGCAGAGCACAGCAGATGTTGGGGAGGGAGGGGAAAGAGGCACTGGGGTGAAGCAGGTCCTCCTGGCTTTGTGGCTGTACGTGTGGGTCTCTGCATGGGTAACAGTCACGCTCCAGCAGCTGAGTTCCTCTCAGTAGCCACCTCGCCCAGTTGGGGTCATGCCCTGCTTCTACGGAAGGTGGCTTACTTCCCAGCAGGTTGATTCCAGGATATAAGGCTCATCTCCTTGTCTGGGACACTGTGAAAGGCCACCCAGCATGTATCTCCTGTGGCCTCTGCTGGGCTGTGATGGCATCCTTCCCCACACACATCTGAATAAACTTTGCCCACACTTTTGCTATCATAGGTGGAGTCTCTCCAGGGAGACCGATTGGTGACACACCATAGTGTGCCACTTGGCTCTATTTTGGTTGCAGTAGGAAGTCACTGGCCTATGAAAGTCATGATTCATGTCAGCATGTGAGGGAAAGTGTGAGGGAGGATCTTGGGAGCTCTAGAGCATCTGGAAATGGGGTTCACATGAAAGGTTGGAGCTGGTTACCCTAAGACTTAGAGCCCAGGCAGAGGAGTTCAGAAAGGAGCTAGAAAAGGGGCCTTGAGGAGGGAGGAGACTAGGGCAGGGAGCAGCCATGGAGGTGAGAAGTGATGATGTCACGGAGGTAGATCTGGTACTCCTGGGAGTTCTACCAAGGTGGCTGGCGCCAAAGCTGAGTCAGGGTATGGTCTTCCCTCTTGGATATCCACCACCTTCTTTGGGGCTCCTAACCCAGTCCCTGGTCTCATCCTGCCTCCTTCCCTGCTGCCAGCTGGGGACTGGTGTTGGCAACTGTGGGAACCTGGGCCCCATCCCAGGTTTTGAGTATAGAGGACACATGGTATAGCCATGAGTCACATGGGACTCCTGACCTGCACTACGGATAGCTCTATCCCCAGCCCTGCTTCCTGCTCAGGCTTAGAGGGGGCTGAGGGACTTTTCCAAGGCTCCACAAATCTTCCCTTGAAGAGATGTGTTTGGAGATAGCTTCCAGACTTCAAATGCGGCCTTGTCTGCTAGAGTTTCAGTTCCGTTATTTGATGGGAACATTTTGCTGTTAATTAAGAAATTTTTTCTCTGCCTCCTGCTTTTAGGAACCTTAGAATTCATGCTCGGGTTGCTGTGGAGGGCACAGGGCTGTGGAGGGCACGGGGAAGGGATATTGGACGCGCTTAGCTTAGTTCTTGCCTGCTGTCTCAGAGTCACGCTTTTAGATCGATTCCAGGTGTGCCTAGTTCCCGTCTACAATGCTAAACACGGTCCTATTGGCCAACCACACCATCTGTAGCATATTATGAACTAATTAAAAATAAACCTGTAATCACCTTGTTAATAGAACAATTATATTACATTGTAATTTTTGTGTTAAGTATTAAATTGTTAAATGTTAAGATGTAATATATACCACATTTTTTTTGTAAGCCAATTTTGGCGAAGTCTTCATTGTTTTAACAAAATGGTAAGCTTGAACAAGTGGCCTCAGAGGGACGCTGTGGTCATAGGATCTTCTTCTAATCCAATCAGAATGCTGGTTGGGAGGAGGGAGCGGTTATGTTTATTTCTCCATGATTCTTTTCAATTACTTTTTCCTGGCAAAGAGCTGTCCTCCGCCAGAGCCTGAAAGTCCACAGGCTATCGAAGAAATTATAAAGTCAAAGTGGCAGGAAGTCAGCAAACAGAACAGATCCCTGACTCTGCAAGTTTTCCTGTGGGCCTTAGACTGGGTCAGAGGTCAACTGGTGGATGACGTAGGCCCAGAGAACTGGGACGTGTGTGTGTGTGTGCCTGTGTGTGTGCACGTGTGTGCACGCATGTGTGTGTGTGTTCACTTGCTTATGCAAGAGAAAACCCAGATAGGCATGGACTGGGCTGGGGCAGGAGGGGAGACACATACCGAGCCAGAACTGGCTTCCTGCAAACAGTGGTCTTCCTGTCTTGGGTGGACCCAGAGAAGACAGTAAAACCTTTTATCCTGACCTCTCCAGACATATCATGGTCTCCTCTTGCCTCCCTCTGGAGTGTGCACCACTTCTGCCTTTGCCAGCCTATCTTCCCAGGCCCTGCTCTCAAAGAACAAGTGATCCACGGGAAAGCAGTCACCTAAGGCTGGGGAGCAGGAGGGACCCGAGTCGCTGCCCTCATCTTCACAGCCTAGAGGTCTGTCACTCTGATTTCTCCTCTAGACTCCTCTGCTACAGTCTTTGGGGACAAGATAGAGTCCCAGGTTGTTAGACACCAAGGACACAGGCTCTCTTGGATTTCTGGATCTCCACAGGAAAGCTTGCAGGGTGCAGATTTCTCTAATGGTTAGGGCTTAATCCATGCCCAATTTGTTTCCTGTGTTCCACTGGGCTGCCAGCCCTGTCATGAAAGGTAACAGTATAGTGACAGGAAGTGACCTCCACTCCTTTTCCTGGATCCCTTGCCCCACTTCTTTCCCAGAGGAGGAAACTGAGACCAGAAAGGGGTAGGAACTAGCCCAAGTTATGCAGCAGGCCCCAGGAGTCTCGTCTACACACAACAACTTTTGTGTGCTCACTGGCCTAATCCGAGTGAGGACTCCTGCCCAGCAGTCTCTCCAGTGTGGTGCCCCAGCCCTTATACCTGTCTCTGCCAGCACAAGTTCTTTCCTACTTCTTAAACAACAAAAATGTGCCCCCTAGGCTCTACCTGAGTCCAGGGACAATGGCGAGACTGAGGTGAAGTGCCTAGCAGGTATGGATGGGACTCACCTACAGTAGTGGTCAGTACGCCCAGGTCAGAGAAGCATCAAGTCATCCCCTCAGATTGGTCTTGGAGCCAGGACCTTAAGGAGTTGATTCAGAACTGCCTGGGTTCAAGTCCGGGCTCTTCCACAACCTGTCTGGGCTTTAGGGTTTGAATATTAAAGGTGCTATAGGATTCTGAGGTGACTGTATGATCCCCAGCTGAGGGAGGCATTTTGGAAGGTTCTGGAAACTTTAGGAGATGGGACCCAGCAAAAGGAAGTTGGTCACTGGAGAAGTCCTTCCTTCCCTTCGGCATCCTGTACACTATATGGGAAGATTTTCCCCGACCGTACACTTCCTAGACCTCTCCTGGGGCTATGGCCTGCCGTTCTCTCAGGCCACTTGGTCACAGCACTGGTAAACTGTTGTTTTTAACAAACTCTCAACTGTTCGATTTTACCAATAAAGATTCAGGAGCCAGATGCTGGGGTGAAAGTTCAGAGAGGCCGAGAAAGCCCCCAGCTGGGCTTCCTCCTCAAACTCAATGCACCTCCTTTCCATGGTCCCCGTGTCTCTCTGTCTTCCTGACTCCCTCTTCCTCTCTATGGTTTCGTCATAATGATTCTATGTTCACTTCCTGTCAACTGGTTGCATGCTCCACCTCTTGACCCATGGTTGACTTTATTTAATCCTGTTTACAAGATTCAAGCAGAAAGCTCTTGGATTAAAGGTGTGTGCTAGGGCTGAGCTGCATCTCAACTGGAAACAGGTTTTTCCAGTAAACAATGTAATCTTGGCGTTCACAATGTGCTCAACAGTAAACTAACACACTGGGTGGTCCTAGGCAGTAATTGGCCCTCTAGAGACTCACAGCAAAAGGGAAATACTGAACTGAACTTTGCAACCACAGGGCTAACGAGGGAATCCTTTCTTTGGCATAGCAGGACCTGGCAAAGAGAAAGAAACCTCTGGTAACCTATGGCCATCGCTGTTGGCCCCACACTGGGAGTTTGGCACATGCTTGTATCAGTTCTTCTCTGGAGGGCTGGTAAACACCCTCCCGCCTCTTCCTCTGGGGCTAGATTCACTGTCTGCCTTGTGAGCTTTAGGAAGGCTGATTACTCTGACCCCCTTAACGGGGCCACTGGGAAAACACACAATGTCAATGGTCGGTGGTCTTGGGGAGAGAATCCAGGGCCTCACTCTAGGCAAGCACTAAACCACTCTTTCAGTCCCCCAAACCAATGATAACACTTAGGGTAGATTTTTATGGGCCGGGTTGTGTGAAAGGAGCAACATGGTCCCAATGGAAGTCTTTCTAGAAGTAGTTAGTATTGGGGTCAGAGCTCCCAGGCCCTCCCCAGGCTCAGACACCATGGCTCCCTGAACCAGGCTCATACGGAGAATACTCTGGGTTCTGTAGTCCCCACCCAAGAGAGCTGTAGTTCTAGAGCCTTAAATCACAACAGCAATTACTGGGTTTTGAGTAACATCTTCCAGGTGTGTCTGCATCTCAGTGGCTCCCCCAGGCATGTCTGCTTTCTCAGAATCAGTACCCTATGCAATGCTCTCTACTTTGACTACCTGTGGAGCAGCTGGGCAGCAGGAGACAAAGGGAACAGGGGCTGCAAATATGAGATGCAGTACTTTAGAAGAGGGGACACAGTGTTGGGGTACAAATGGATGAAGGTCACCTCCAGGCATGGAAGCATCTGGTCCATCTATCCGGATGAAGCAACTTTTCGTTTCTGCACACACTGTGGTGAACACTGGTAGAATCATCAATGACTGCCATGTGACCATCGCCCAGCCGTCAGGCGGCTCTGTGCACTGGCCACCAGGGAAAAAGAACCCCCATCGCCTGCAGAGAGAGTTTTGTAAAATGCAGGTGCCTTACAGATGTAGGGCGGTATGTTGCTCTTCTCATTATTTCACAGCCCATGATGTTTACAGGAACCACTGTCCACCACAGGGCAAGAGGAGGGCAGAGCCCGGCATAGGAAACTGTGAAGAGAGATCATTTCACCGTTTATCTCAGATCATTTCATCACACCCTTCTCCTTGTGCCCTTGCACAAGACCCTTTCGGTGCAAGAATTACAATCTGCCTCTTCAGGCTAGGAAAATGCCTGAGAGGCAAGCTCCCCAGAGGTCACAAAGCAGGGCACTGAAATTTGGACCAGATCTGTCCCCGCTGGGTTGGATCTTGTGAACTCTTGCTCAGTCTGGTGCACCAGCAGGGAGTGGGCGGTTAGCCCTTGTCTTAGGAGCTGGGTTCCTAATCCTTAGAACAATTCAGAGCTAGTCCAGGCAGGGGTCAGCAGCAGACAGCTGGCAAATGAAGTGTGGAATGAATGAGTGACTGAGGGAGAAAATGATTCAGGAGGCAGGTTGAAAGGGAAAGTCTCCCAAGGTTAGGGGAGACCCCATGCCTGAGTTCCCCTCTCCTCCCCTCCCTCTCCCTTCCTTCCCTTCAACCTGACTCCAAGTGGCAGATTTATTAGTTTTAATTAACAGCCCAAATGCTGGGAAAACGTCCAAATTCCAGCTCTCGCCATCACTGGGTTTCCATGGGAAGGGGAAGGAGGGGCATGATGCCAGGAATAGCAGCAAGGAAGGGGCTGCCAGAGAGAACACCCTCCTGCCTGGGCCCAACCTTGGAATCTGACCTTAGAGCCTGAGCTGACCTAAGCTAGCTGGGACTGGGGCTGGAGTGGGACTTGGAAGGACAGACCCAGATCAGCTTGCCACAGTGTCCTCTGAGACTATTGCTGCTTTGTGACCTTGGCCAAGCCATGGGACGTCTCTGGGCTTCTGTGCCACTTATCTGTAAAGCAGAGGGTAGTTGGAAACCCTGAAAGTGTCCTGGCAACTTGGACCTGTGATTCTAAGTTCCTTGCAGATCTTCTAGCTGGCAGGCAGCAGCACCCCACCCCCACCTCTTCCCCTCCAGTGAAAGTGGAGTCTTCCCTCAGGCTAAAGCTCTTCCAGGCCGGAAGCAGCTCTCCTTCTGTTGTCCAGGTTCAAGGCTCACTGAATGCGATAGAATCCTGAGCTTTTGTTTGAGGTCTATCTATCACAGTTGGGCCTTGACTTCAGGGTCTCAGGTGAATCTTGAAGTTTGCTGACTTGCACCCAGGCTCAATGACTGCTGCTTGAGTGTGTGGAGCAGGGGAGTGGAGGCAGCGCAGACACAGTGGGATAGTATCCTGCAACCCTTATATGATCATCAGCACAGGACTATAACCAGGAAGGCTAGGAGCCACAAGGAGGGCTTTGCCTTCCTTGGCGCTGGGGAGGGGAGAGCTTCTCAAGGCAATACGTCGAGGGAGATGCTTTTTCAATGGATGATGACTAGCAGTAGCTGCAGGGGAGTGGGGAATCACAGAGGCTGGCCACAGACCTGTGAAGGAAGCTCTTTAGGCTCCAGTCCTATTCCTTCCCCTCAGCTCGGGGCCCCTTATCCTCAGCTCAGCTCAGCTCTCATGCTGGGCAGAAATCATGCAAAATTATTCAGTTAAAATCATCCCGCAGGAAGGATACCATGAGCAATCACGGCTTGCTGCTGGGAAGCTGTGGCTTTAACTTAGGCCAGGCAGCAGGAGCCTGGGCTGCAGGAGGCTGGCATGTTTCAGTGGCTTGCAGAGATGGAAGATGCAGGGTCCCTGCCAGGTCTCCTCTCGTCCATGCTCATCCCAGAGCAGGGGAGAGAGTAGAATGGCCGGGGAGTCTGGCTCTATCTTGGCCTTGATGTCTGCCTGAGCTCCAGGCTTTTCTGAGCCCTGGCTCCAAATAGGCTGGAGTCACTGACCTGAGTCAAGGGTTTGGGTCTTCAAACAGCATATTTCCATCTGGGATCTGGGGCTGAAGGGAGAGGAAGACAGAGGAAGCAGTGAGGAAGGGAAGCAGGAAGGAGCCAGGGAAGAGGACTGGGGGACAGAGTACAAGTCCCTGCTGGGAACCCTCTGAAATGGCATTCTTCTTTCCGGTTCACATTGTCTCCTGTCCTGTAGTCACACCACTGGCTCCCTTCTCCACTTATTTATCCTATCTGCTCATCACTCATTCGCACCTTGGCCCTCCCAGATGGAGCAGGGGTGGGGGTGAGATTTGAGAGGAAGCAGGCTGAATCCCTCTCTTGATTTCTGTGCTGGAACTGGACACCCCGGGAGAACAAAGTCATGGCGTTATCTCAGGGTTCACTTCCCAAGGCACAGGTCAGGAGCCCTGGGCATGAATTAACCAGTCCTAGAATGGCACAGATGATTCAGCCCAGAAACCACCAGTGTCTCACTGACCCATCATAACTCCATATGAGACTCCAGGAGGGAAGAAACCCCTTTGGCTTCTGGAAAGCACCCCAAATCACTGTACTCCATGACGAGGGCAGGCTAAGCCCAGAGGACCCTGAATTCTCTCTTGCACATGTGTGGACTGGAGGCCTTGTCTAGTCCAGTCACTGACTGTGCCAGGGTGCCATGGCATGGAAGGGGCATGAGGAGGACAGTCATCAGAGCTTCCTCTGGGGCTGGTCTGGCCTCCATTCACACGGCAGCTCTACACACTTCCATCCCAGAGAATTTTCTTCCTGTATTTTATAATGTGGTTGAACAGCCTCATTCCTGGGCACACGGGGAAACCAAGGCCATAGAAGGGAATGACCGTGTCCTGCTTTCTGCTTAGTTCCAGGAGGCTGGCCTCAGTGTGGGACAGAAAAGAGGCCGGTGGTGAAGGTTGGGACGGGACCTCCCCGGGTGGAGGGGTCTCTAGAACTGCAATGGGCCATTCAGGCACCTCTGGTAGGCAGGCAACATCATCCTGCTTCCTGGGATCTGGGAGATTCCCAGGGCGTTCGCTTTATACAACTCATTAAGCTCCCCATTTATGGGTTATTCAATTTTTGGTATTTGTGTTATATTTCACAATAAAAAGGTTTAAAAACTCTAATAAATCTCATAGAAACCAATTACACATACAAAGCATCTGAGGGAGCCCGGAGGTGTGCAGGCAGCCTCTCAGGGCTAAAGACCCAGTCCTTCCCTCTGCTGTCCCTGGAGAGACACGTGCAGTGATGGCCGAAGAGACCCCGCACTGCAACAAAAATGTGTTGGGCAGTGTGGTCTTGAGCCAGGGTTGGTAAGGATGTTGGAAGGTCATGGCTGCCAGCAGGGTCTCTGGCTTCAAGTTGGAGGCTATGATCCGGAGTCTACCACATCACTGAACCTTTTGGAAAATGAGCGGGCTGAGAGGAGGTAGGTGGTGAGTCACTTCTAGATTCTGTTCACTTAATTGAGTCGTGAAGTCTATAGGTCCAGAGAGGCCATCTTTCCTTCTCATGATCACACAGCATTCAATGAAGATCTGAACTGAGAACTCTGCTTCCAGGACCTCAGGAAGGTAGAGTCATTGTACTCCCCCTCCCCCCAATCTAGGTCAGGTCCCCTTTAAGACATGAAGCCAGCTGAGCCTGAGAAGGATGTGTGGCTCACTGTTGTCTGTGGTGATACAGGGTTAACCCCAAACACTTGTGATTTCTAAGTGTGCTGAGATTTAAGGCCTGTGGCTGGTGGCCTCCATCTCCCGAGGCTCTGGGCCAGAGGAGGGGCGTGATTCATTCCTCCTCTCCTGGTGCTTAATAAGAACACGGCTATAAATGTAACCGTCCCTTTACGAGCCCCGCTGGCTGCTGCCTCCTCTCTCTATGTCAGCTGTAACTGTTGTAGTGGGCTCCCCCCCTCCCTCTCAGCCCTGGGAAGGGGGAAGCGATGCTCATGGAGCCTTCCCACCTCCACCCTTGGTCCTGCTGTCCCTTCCCTTAGACTTCCTTTTTCTCCTGCTAACAACCTGTGTGTGTGTGTGTGTGTGTGTGTGTGTGTGTGTGTGTCTAAGGCAAGTCTAGCCCCTTGACATCATGAGGCTTGGCCAGTCCAGGGAATTTCACATACAGGGGCTGTGAGCATGCTCTGTGTTCACATTGCCAGAGGTTTCCCGAGCCCTCTGCTGTGAGTTTGAGATCTGCTGGAAGTGGGCTTCTGCAATGGCCCTGCTTGCATCAGCTTCAGAGAACAACACAGCCTTGGCAACACGCAGGAGCTGCAGGAGCCAACTACACCTACTGCTTTTGTTCCGAGAGACCAGGGGACTTGAGACTAGCCAGTACAGCTGCATAGCAGCGGGTCCCACCACCCATACATGGAGCCTCACCTTGGTCGGCTCCCTAAGTCCACCATGTCCTTTCCCTCTTCATGGTCATGACTCTACACAGTGGGGCAGCCTGTATGCTGGTCAGGACTTGCTGAGGACCAGTCATGAAACACGTACCTGCTGTCTTCAGAAGAAGCTGTGGGCTCTCTACTAAAGAAGGCAGGTTTGGGGTGTGCACTCTGAGCGCCTCCACCCTGTATTTCATCTGCAAGACAAGAGGAACAGTGCCCACCTACCACACTGGCTGGTTGTGTTTTGTTGAAGACAGAATGAGACAATTGGCACGCATCGCCCACACAGAGCCTGGCTTGAATAGATGCTCTGTATTTGTGACTTTCCTTCCTTCCTACCTGGGCCACAAAAATAGAGGAGGCATTTGAGGTGTGGTGGGGGGAAGCAGAACAAAAAGGAGAGCCACAAAAGACCCAGACTCGGGGAGCTGCCCAATCAATGCTGGAATAAGCAGGCCCAGGCTATCATTGCTTAACCGATTTTGCAGGAAAAAAAATCAGAGGATGGCTAGAAATGAAAAACAAACAGAGCAAAACCAATACTCATTTATCTAAAACTAGTTTGCTGTCAAGGAGGGGCTGGTGCCTCTGCCCGAGGATCCAGGATCTGTCAATTCCAGCTGCAGAGGGAGAGGGGAGAATGAGCAAGAGACATTTATCTTCCCCAGACTTTACAGGACAAGGAGGAAGAAGAGAAAGGCTTCTAGTGAGGACTCAAGAGAGGACCCCAGGCAGATGGGTCCTCCTTGTTTGGCTAGCAGTGTATTTGCTGCACTCGGTATGCAAAGCTCTTTTATGGCTACACAAAAGTTGGGAGTGGGGATGGGGTCCAGCAAAGCAGAACCAATCAGTGGCTCCCAAAGCAGGACTGCCATGAACTGCTGGGCACGCTCTGCACTGCCGTAAGTGGAGAGAGAACTTGGGAATGAAAAGTATCTTACTTCATGGTGCAGCAGTGGTCCTCAACCTTCCTAACGCTGCGACCCTTTAGTTCAGTTCCTCATGTTGTCATGACTTCCAGCCATAGAGCTATTTTGTTCCGACTTCGTAACTATAATTTTGCTACTGTGATGAATGGTGATGTAAATATCTGATATTCAGGATGCCTGATATGTGACCCTAGAGGGGTCATGACCCAAAGGCTGAGAACCACTGTGTAGAGTATGAGCCCTGATTTCCCCAGAAAAACAGCTGCAATTCCCCCACCCTCACCTCTATCATATTTACAGCATCCTGGGGGTTAAGGTGTCCCTGAATGAGGACAGGCAAGACTGCATGGAAGATGAGCTTGTTTGGACTCAGACATGGGGAGGGAGCTCATTCCACGGCCGCTCAGTTGTGTCTCTTGCTGAGACTGTGAGCTACTCCAGGGTGAGGCCGAGTCCCCATCTTCTGCAACTGTCCATCTTATCCCCAGTTCTGGGCATTCAGGAAGTTAACTGTAAGGAAGGAATCTGGGACTGAAGGGAAGGCTTGGGAAGGGAGTAGGAGAGGAGAGGAAGAGGAAGTGCTGGGTTAGGGGTGGGGGAAGGGAGGCAATGCCAGAGATGAGGGTGAAGCAGATCCTGCAGGAGAGCAGAGGTCAGGCCAAGAGAAGACAGCCAAGTTGGGCTGGACAGCAGATAGAGGATGGACAGATCCCACCAGAGAAGAAGGTAGATGGTCCAGAAATGCAAAAGCCCTACAGACCTGGAGTTGGGGAAATCCTAGGTTCTGGGGTGGTGACCAGGTCACCAGGCTGTGCTGGAGTGGGGAATGGGATCAGTGTCCCACCAGAGAGGTCCTGGGTGGGTACTCTATGGTCCCTTTCACCAGGTAAGAACAAGGCAAGAAGATACCACCTGTGAATTCATAGCAGAGCCCTTAAAAGTTCCTAAGTTCACTGGAGCCTTTAGCTGGGATCTCCTCTACCTTGCTAGGAAACAAGCCTCTGTTGCCTGAATGGCACTTGGTTTATGGTGTTTTGTTACTCTAGCCTTAATGGACTGAGGCAAGACCCCTGCCTGTGAGCTGAAGCCTCGATCTGTGTTCCTGGAGGCTGCATGTATCAGGAAGCCTGGAACGTGGCCCCCACTTTGCTGGTTAGGTTTTTTTTTTGTTGTTGTTGTTTGTTTTTTGTTTTTTGCTAACTTGACACAAGCTAGAGTCATGCGAAGAGGAAACGTCAACTGAGAAATTCCTCCATCAGTCTGGACTGTAGGTAAGTCTGTGAGTCCTTTTCTTGATTAATGATTGATGTCAAAGGGCCCAGACCACTGGTGGGTGGTGCTACCCATGGACAAGAGGTCTTGAGTTGTATTTTTAAAAAGCAAGTTGAGAGACCCATGGGGAGCAAGGCAGTAAGCAGTGTTCCTCCATGGCCTCTGCTTCAGTTTCTGCCTCTAGGTTCCTTCTCAGGTCCCTGCCCTGACTTCCTTCAGTGATGGACTGTCATCTGGGATGTATAAGTCAAATGAACCATTTTTTTCCTATGTTGCTTTTGATTGTGGTGTTTATTACAACTGCAGAAAGCAAACTGGCCCAACCTGCAAGCTCTGATCAGGAGGCAAGGTCCTGAGTTTTCATTGGCCCTTGCTTGTATGTTACTGATGGACAGGGTACACGCTATCCTGGAGCCTCCTCCATATCTCTTCCTTCAGAAGAGCTGAGAACATAGCCGCTGAAGCCCTGTAAATCTTGGAGTCTCAGTCCCTTCATAATGCCGCTATTGTCTGTCTCCGAGATGTGGCAATGACAAAACCATGTTGTGCACACCGAGTGCTGTCACGAAGGCCTGGTACAGAGCATGTAGCAGTGGGGATTGATAGATGTATCTCTCCAGAATCTTCTATACTTGCTCCTCTCTTTCCTCAGCTGCTTTAGGTGGTATTGATGTTTAACATCCAAACTGTCCCACCTAATGAGATTCCTGAAAGAGTCTGTGACCCCATTTGTACCAGGCAGCTGGCCAGTGAAGGAGCAGGCTCTGGCTCCAGCTGGGATGGACTGAGCACACTTTCCCCTCCCCCTTTCATTGAATGAACCCGGAAGACCTAAACAGAATGCTCCATGTCTGGATACAGACTGGGACAGGGAACAGATGCCCTCTTTCTTCTCCTTTCTCTTCTGCTAGGCCCCCATGGAACTCTGTAGCACAGGTGGAAACAGCTACATTGTGGCTAAGTCGCCAGGGGAGGAAAAATTCCCTTACAATCACAGGGGTTGTGGTTCCATGAAGTTATTTGTGAGTAGACCTACACAGTCTTTCAAAGACTTTGAAAAATAGCTGAAAGACAGGCTCTTGTTCAACTCCCAGATGCAACAGTGTGTGGCATATACACAGATGTAAACAGCATGGTAACAGCTTTGAAAACATACTGACGTTGGGATCACAGGTTGCAGCAAGCCGGCTGGAATTCTTGACCTGAGCCCAATTGGGTTGTTCGCATGCCATGAGAAAAGCATCAGCTTCCTCCGTAGGAGTCCACTAAGATCCAGAGCGCAAAGGTCCAAGATTCAACTAAATTTACCTGGAATCTGAAAAGCCCAGGAAAACCTCAGCACTTATAGCAACAGACAAAAGATATTGACAGCAAGGAGCCACAAATGTGGAGCCATGTACCCTTTAATCCCAGTGCTCCAGAAGCAGAGGTATCTGAGGACCTCTGAGTTGGAGGCCAGTCCCTGGTCTACAGAACAAGCTCCAGGACAACCAGGACTACAAGGGGCAGCCCTGTCTAAAAAATAAATAAATAAAATAAATAAAAAGGGCTGGTCTTCCAGAGAACCAGAGTTTAATTTCCAGCAACCACATGGTGGCTCACAGCCACCTGTAATGAGATCTGGTGCCCTCTTTTGTTATCTAGGCATACATGCAGGTAGAACACTGTATACATAATAAACAAATAAATAAATCTTTTTTTTTTAAAAAAGGCTAACAATCAACAGTCTTGGGTTAGTGAGATTATTTAGCAGGCAAAGATGCTTGTCACCAGTCCTGAAGGTCTGAGTTCAATTCACATGGAAGGAGAGAACTGACTCTCACAAATTATCCTCTGACCGCCACACTCAAGCTGCATACACACACACACACACACACACACACACACACACACACGCATAATAACATTTTAAAAGATACACATTCTAGAAATAAATTAAGGGACAAAAAGGCTCATCACAAAAATAGAAAATTGAAAGTTGAAAATTGAAAGAAATCTCAGAACTGTAAAAGATAAATGAGACAAAAATATCTCCCCACACAGCCTCAACAACAGCAATTAAGTGGCAGAGAAGGCCATGAACTTGAAGATTCGTCATTAGGATGTACCCGGAGTGAACACTAACAGAGAGAAATGATTTAATAGAAATGACCAGAGCCTTGGGACCCACGAAGCCATAGTAAAGGACCCAACATTTGTGTCATCGGAATCTTAGAGAACAAGAAGAAAGACTAATGCACAAAATGAATCGGAGGAACTAGGAGGAAAAAGGTTCCCAAATTTAGCAGAAGACATGGATTTATAAGACCTACCTAGCCACCGAGCAGCTTTACCCAAAGCAATCTTCACCAAGACATCAATCAAACAATGAACATTAAGAAAGAGCACAAAGACCCATCCTCAAGCAGCCAGAGAAAAATGATACATTCCATACAGGGGAACCATGATGCAGATGACAGATGATTTTTTTCCCCCCGAAACTCTACAGGCTAGGAGGAAATTAGAAATTTTTAAGTGCTAAAGAAAAGAATTGACTGGGTGGTGGTGCATGCCTTTAATCCCAGTGCTCAGGGAGGCAGAGGCAGGAGATATCTGTGAGTTTGAGGCCAAACTGGTCTACAGAGTGAATTCCAGGACAGCCAAAGTTATACAAAGAAACTCTGTCTCAAAAAAATAAAAAAGAAAAGAAAAAAAAAGAGAAGAGAAGAACTGTCATTTCAATTCTACATTCTGTAGAATTCTTCTCAGCAATAGAGTTGTTCTTGGATAAGGAAAACTTCAGAGACCAACTCTGTCATGTTCCGTCTGAAGGAGGAACTAGGTCAGAGGGCCACTAGGCATAGCATGAATAAAGAAAGAGCAACAGGGGTGGCCATTATTTGTGTCTGGGAAAATATGTATTCTCCTGGGTTCTTTAAAGAGCCAGACAGTTAAAAACAAACCTTGTAACACTGTCTGAATTATCAATGTGTGTATAGCTCTCATTTATAGGAAAACTAAGGCAAGAGAGGAGGGCAAGTAGCCACATTCCACTTGTGTTGTGATTTGGGTATTGACATGTCCCCTGACAGGCTCGTGTGACAGGCTTGTGTGTGTGACAGCACGACTGAGAGAGAGTGGACGAGGCGGGCTCTGACTTCACTAGGGACCCACTCATTGATGGGTTCATCATTGGATGGTTTACTGGTAAGTACTAAACCCTGAGGTGATCGGAGGACATGGGTTCTGGAAACAGAAAAGCTTGTCTTGTCC
>JAQHUG010000114.1:1113086-1149652 GCA_028555095.1 Dicrostonyx torquatus
TTTTTTTCATGATGCCAAAAAATGGGGGAGAGAGGTGGTTTCTTTAAACAGAAGAAGGGAGTTTGGATATTGGACAACAAATGTCCATGGCACTGTGGAACCCAGCTTCAATCACATCACACTCATCCCTGCCACAGGATCTTTGCTTTTGTTTTATCTTCTTTTCTTCCTCTCTGCTTCATCTTCTACCTTCCATTTACCTGAAAACACTCCACACAATCTAATTCTGAATTAAAAACAAAATTTTGTGGAGTTTTGCCCCAGATCCCCTCATGCAAACACTTTTTTTGTTTGTTTGTTTGAGACAGGGTCTCATGTGGCCCAGACTGGTCTTGAACTCACTATGTAACTGAGAATGACCTTGAACTCCTGGTGCAGCCTCCACCTGTGCCTCCTTACTCAGCTTCATGCAGTCTTTCTAGTCAGTCATTGTGTTATGCTTCATGCTTAGCGTGCTTGGGATACAGGCTTGCCTGAGCATCCATCGAATGAACACCTCCTCTCCTGGTGGCTTTGTTCAGTACTGTGGCTAGGACAGTGCTTTAACTCCTTCAGAGATAGCCCTGAAATCTACATCTGCAGACCCCAAATCCTTCCTGGGCCCTGAACATCTTTTTCCACTGGCCAGTTCTCTGTGCCCTACATTGAGCTTGCCACCTTTCTCCCACCGTAATTTGCTCACATCTTAGGTCATGCAGGGTGGCACCTGTGCCACTGTGCTTTCCATCTTCCACACAGGCATTTTAGAGTCACTGAAGACTTGTCTTTATCCTTATTGCTTGTAATTTAGGAAGAGGAAGCTGGGGGTGGAACTCAGGATCTCACACATGCTTTTCAAGTCCTCTGCCATGGAGCCACACCCCCACTTGCATGTTCTTTTTATCTCCTCACAGGTGAGCTGCAGTGACAGGCTGTGGTGATGCAGGTGGCAGATCACATTATCACCAGAATCCAAAGTCAGAGTGACAGTGGCTTCAACAAGATCCAAGATTGTTTCCTTCTCGGTACTGCAGACTGCTTGCCAACAGTCCTGCATAACAGATGACCTGGGGGTGGCTGTTCTACTGTTCCTTAGGCTGTTGCCCTTCTTAGTGTGGTCACTGGGACTCACCACTGTCTGCTGGGGGCTGACTTTCCACTAGTGAGAAGGGAGGAAGGCAGCAGAGAGCTGGACAGTCGGCCTGCCACCTGCTTTAAGAGCTTTAAGAGACTCAGAACTCCTACACTGCTGGCCAAACTGAGCCAATGGATGCTGAGATGTAAATGGAGCCTGCTTGTTCATTTTCAAGCTGCCTAGACCTGAATAATTACACAGAAACTATATAAATTACAACACTATTTGGCCAATAGTTCAGGCGTTTTCCTAGCTAGCTCTTATATCTTAAATTAACTCATTTCTATTAATCTATATATTGCCATGAGGCTGTGGCCTACTGGTAAGGTTTTCCAGCATCTTTCTCCTTCAGTAACTATATGGTGTCTCCTTGACTTCCACTACTCTCTTTCTATATCTCTGTTTGCATTTCCCACCTGGGCTTTACTCTGCTAAGCCATTGGCCGAAAAAGCTTTATTTGTTAATCAATGAAAGCAACACATATACAGAAAAACTTCCCACATCACTGGGAAATCTGATTTCCCAGTGGCTTTGGAGGTTCTGTTGGAATGGAGAGTTTCTGCTACCAGAGAAGAATGCAGGCCACCAGGAGTCTGCTAAACAATTGATATACCATGAGCCTCACCCAGCACCTAGGGAGGCCTGCTAGAAGAGGGCAATGCTATCTGGTTCTCACACCGAAGCGCCAAGGCAGGCTGTACCAGAAGAGGACCTGGGCTAGGAAAGTTATTCGGTGGTTCCGTTGAGATCACAAAACTAAGACATGATTGACCCAAAGCTAGAATGCCTGATGCTGGAGCTTTGTGTCACAGCACACAAATGGACATCTGAGGAAGGGGGACACAGAATGGACATCTGAGGAAGGAGGGACACAGAATGGAGATCTGAGGAAGGAGGACACAGAATGGAGATCTGAAGAAGGAGGGACACAGAGTGGACATCTGAGGAAGGAGGGACACAGAATGAACATCTGAGGAAGGAGGGACACTTTCCTGCTTTCCTCACAGTTCTAACCCTGACACTTAAGCAGTAAGAGATGAGTCATAATTTTTCTAGAAAGAATTTCTGGTCTAGTCTGGCCTTACCATTGCCTCCTGTGCCAAGTAGGAAGGCTGTTGGCCCTTTCCTGCCCAATGTGAATACAGTGGTGGCATCCCCTCCTATCACTATCACTATCAGTGGAAGTTCAGGTCACTTCCTTCACTCTCCCTGTGGATGGGTCTGAGTGGGACAAAAATCCCCACAGGGAGGGGTGCTTTCCCAGAGAGACAGCTCAGCTAAGAAGAACTCTTGTCTGCCATATCTCCAATGGGTCTGTTCCTCCTGTTGTTAGTCTGGAGGAGACTCTTCCCTCAAGCTCTTCTGTCTGTAACATGATTAGCCAGCCCCTACACCAGCTCTGTTCCAGGCCTTTCATTGGCCCTTTATTTGTCTTGCCGTGAGGTGGAGTGGCTCTCCCTCTTTCTCACCATTTCACTGATCAGGAAAATCAAGGGACAGAGTGGTTAAATAATTTCCCCGAGATCACACAGCGAAGGGAGCTAGCTGAAGGCCCCAGACCACCTGTGAGTGCTCTGTATTCTCTCAAATACTGTCACAGTTTATAGCTCCCGGGGAAGCTATGATTTAGCTTGACTCAGGTTAAGACTCGCTTTTCAGATGAAAAGCCTGAGAGAGAGGCTCCTGATCCTCCCTAGGGACCCAGCTGGCTACGAGGCTCCCCCCCACCCTGCCCTTGGGGACCCAGCCCCTTGCTGCCCTCCTTCCCTCCTGCAGCAGCCACAGCTGTGCTTGCCTGCCAGCTATGGGGCTGGTGGGTGTTGTGGGGGAGGAGAGGGCTGTTTATTTACAATGTGACAATTTTGATGTATTTGCTAGGGAGGGGCAACCACCCTAGCACCACACAATTAAATTAAAAGACCACCAGTGGTAGGCGAAGCTCCTCTACGCCTGACAGAATTAAACAGATCAGGGAGAAAAAACACAAATTGCTTCTCAGCCTACAAAACTCTTCCGCCCCACAGCTCTTATGCCGCTCTGTGGGGGGCAGCTTGCTCAGGGGTGCGTGCCAGGTGGGGCTTGAGTCAGGTGGGGCAGTGGGTGCCGGGGATGGCTGTGTGTTCTTTTGCTTTTTTCATGTGATGATCCTTCTGGCATGGCATGGACTGTGTGGCGTTCCTGTTCTGCATGAATGGTTCCATTCCTCTGCTGTCCAGGTGAGAAGCACAGCGGTGATTATTATTTATCTCGTGTGGCAACAGTCTCCCTCCTAGCCTCCCTGCCAATTTCTTGGCATGTCCTGCAAAGCCCCTCTATCAGACAGGTTTCTGCTATGATAGTGTCATAAAGCAAATGATCCCTAGATCTTCAAGATTTAGAGCCGCAAACACTATTCTCAAGCACCAGTTTCAGGTGGGTGAGGCAGCTCTGTTGGAAGCCATAGGCTGGTTTCAGGTCTGAGATTATTCGTTTTGAGTCCAGCAACTCTACAAAGCGTGTTCTTCCATGGTAGATGACAGAAGGACAAGAGGCTCTGCTAAAAAAAAGGCTCCCATCGAGGTCTCTGGCTAGTCACTGGTCAGAGCAAGCCCAGTAGCCACACTCAGTGGGACAGGAATATGTGCCCCACCCCATTTCATGGCAAAAGGAGCAGCTGAGTGGAGCCAGAGTGCTGGGAATATCAATCTGAGTTGTTGTGACCTGTTTTACACTTGTTCTCAAAGACAAAGTCTAGTCTAGCGTGCAGTGAAGTACCAACCTGGCCCCATCCCAGGATGCAGAATGAAGACTCTGGGCTAGGGCTTGGCAGTCTGTTCTCTATCCAGCCCTCTGGGTGACACCCCACCCCTGCTCCTCAGTCTGTGCATAGGACTCAGACCAGTGTACTCCATCCATCAGGACTCAGAACACTCATTGGCTGTTGATTGGGACCAAGAACCACCATGGCTGGGGTTGCAGCTTGGCTGTCTCCTCCTGTGCCCCACAATCTCAGGATAGGAAGAATGCCCACTGATCTTACTGGGTTTTAGTATGGAATCTAAGTCGGGTGGTCTCTACCCTAGAAAGCAGCCCTCCCAGCACTGCTGGGGCTGTGGATGCACAGGGATTATGGGTGAGTAGGCCAGGCTTTACCTAGGCTGGGAGTGTGAGGGTAAGGGGATGACCAGGAGTGGATGGGGAGGCACATGCTGCCCCAATTTGGGAGCTGCAGTGCTTATGAAGCCTGGTACAGGCTGGTGCTCAGCTCTGCAAGGCTAGCGTTGCTTTTAGCAGGTTAGTCAACTGGCCATCAGACTGAGGGTTCAAAGTGAGCTACCTCCTCCATCAGACTGGGGGTTCAAGGTGAGCTACCTCCTCCATCAGACTGAGGTAGGAGCCCCTGGTCAGCAGTGTTATCTCTGTTCTATTATAAGAAGGACACCCCCGCCGCCCCAGGTAAGCTGTATTTTCCAGCAAACCATGAATTCCTGGTATTGGAATTGAATCTTTCCTACAAGACTCAGGCATCCTTGGCTAGAGATAGGGGTTGTGTCCTTCTTTCGCATTGTCTCCAGGATGAAGCAAATCATTTCCGGTATGCTTTCTAGTAACGTGTGTGCATGTGTCACATGTGTGTTATATGTGTGTGTGCCAGCATGTGTTACATGTTTTG
The DNA here is from genome assembly GCA_028555095.1 of Dicrostonyx torquatus. Taxonomy (NCBI): domain Eukaryota; kingdom Metazoa; phylum Chordata; class Mammalia; order Rodentia; family Cricetidae; genus Dicrostonyx; species Dicrostonyx torquatus. The sequence continues at coordinate 1,117,854 of JAQHUG010000114.1, forward strand.
TGTAGATCTGATGTGTGTGTATTTGTAGGCCCGAGGGCAACCTCAGTTGTTGTTTCTCAGGAGCCCACCTTTTTTTATTAAATTTATTTTTTAAAAACAAGCTTTTCTCATTTTACATACCTATCCCTGTTCTCACTCCCTCTTCTCCTCCTGCTCCCCCCACCCCAGTCTCCCATCCACTCCTCAGAGAGGGTAAGGCTTCTTCTCAATGGAAGTCAACAAAGTCTGACACATCACTTTGAGTCAGGACTGAAGCCCTCCACCCTATGACTAGGCTGAGCAAGGTATCCCTCCAAACAGAATGGGCTCCAAAAAGCCAGTTCAAGCACTAGGGATAAATCCTGGTCCCACTGCCAGGGGCCCCACAGACTACCCAAGCCACACAACTGTCACTCACATTCAGTGGGGCTAGTTTGGTTCTATGCAGGTTTCCCCACTATCAGTCTAGAGACAGTGAGCTCCTGCTAACTCAGGTCACCTATTTCTGTGGGTATTCCCATTATGGTCTTGACCCCTTTGTTCATATTATCGCTCCTCCCTCTCTTCGACTGGGTCTCCAGAAGCTCGGCCCAGTGCTTAGCTGTGGATCTCTGCATCTGTTTCCATCAGTTGCTGGTTGAAGATTCTAGGATGACAATTAAGGTAGTCATCAATCTGATTACAGGGGAAGGCTCGTTCAGGTACCCTCTTTACTATTGTTTAGGGTCTTAGCTGGGATAATTCTTATGGATTTCTGAGAATTTTCCTAGTGCCAGGTTTCTCACTAGCCCCATAATGACTCTTTCAATCAAGATAGCTCTTTCCTTGCTCTCCCTCTGTCCTTCCCCCATCTCAACCATCCCATTCCTTCATGTTCTTCTCCTTCCTTCTTTCTTGCCTCCCCCTCTCTTTCCATCCTCCCTTCTCCTCCCACCACACATTTTTTCAAGGAGTTCTTGTCTAATTTCCCTTCCCAGGGGATCCATGTATGTCTCTCTGTTACCCAGCTTCTCTGGGGTTGTGGACCGTAGGCTGCTTATCCTTTGCTTTACATCTAGTATCCATTTACGAGTGAGTACATACCATGTTTGTCTTTCTGGGTCTGGATTAACTCACTCAGGATGGTTTTTTTATAGTTCCATTCACTTGCAAGCAAATTTCAAGATGTCCTTGTTTTTTACCTCTGAGTAGCAGGAGTCCACTTTCTTTTCTCTTTCCTTGAAACAGTCTCTCATACTTGCCTGGAACCCATCAAGCAGTTCACCAGGCTATCTGGTCAGTGAGCTCCACAGATCTGCCAGCTTCTGCACCATCAGTACTGGGATTACAAGTGTGCAGCCAGGCATTTCTTTCTTTCTTTCTTTCTTTCTTTCTTTCTTTCTTTCTTTCTTTCTTTCTTTCTTTCTTTCTTTCTTTCTGAGACGTTCTAGGGATCTAACCCAGATCCTGCTAGGTTGAGCTATCTTTCCAACCCCTTATAGTTTGCTTTCAATAGTTGAGATATGAAGGCCATCTTTCTGTGCCTCCACCCTCTAGGGCAAGATTCCTTCCTCCTATCCTGAGTCCCTGGGAAGGCAGCTAATACAAGGATGAAGCACTTTTAGTAGATGGGGGAGGGCTGGGAGCAGTGACTGGGTGCTGGACGGCAGGTGCAGGCACCCATGCAGTAGGTAGACCAGAAGGATGCTTTGCTCTCTAATCTTTTCCTTCTGGGCTGACAGGTACATTTCAAGGGAAATTGAATTGCACATTTCAGCTTCATTTACACTTACTGCATCTCATCTGACTGGCAGTGGGCAGGAGGCTTTTGATGTCTGCTTTTGGTGCCCAAGCCTGTTTAAGCCTCTTTTCTTTGAAGCCCAGGAGACTTGCCAGGGAGGAAGTTGACTGCACACCCTCCAGCAAATTACTTAGTCTTTGGAGACCTTGCTCCCAGAGGCCCCGAGGGCTTGAGCTGATGTTCCATTTCTTGAGCTTTCCAGCGTGCTCAGGTCAAATGGTGGGAAAGCTTCCGGAAGACTCCTCCCCATAGAAGAGGTGGGGAAAGCCCTAGCAGACTTCCAAGCTGGATTCGCCAAACCTAGCTCTTTATGCAAAGTCTGTATTTCCCAAAGACTTTCAAGAGTACCTTCAGCTTCCCTATGACTCCATCAGCATCCTTTCCTCACAATCCACCTCCAAAGCCATCCCTTGGGGTCCTTATTCTTAACTTAGGTAAACGATGTTCTCTCAATCTCACAGGAAGAAAGGACAAAGGTCTTCAGTATTCATGCACCACCAGCGCTCCGACACACACAGCCCATGCTGCTGAATCTAATCTACTTCACCAGTAGAACCCGTTGTTGCCCTAAGATCTTATAACTAGAGAATCCTCAAGGGAGCAGAAAATCTCGTTGGCCTCTTCTTTTTAGTTTTGATGCTTCCTTCTTCCTAAAGCCTTAGCCCGAGGCCACACCTTTGCCTGTTCCTCTTGTGCTATGGGGGAAAGGTCCCCCATCTTTGGTCCTGTCATTGGGAAGGCTTTATAGAGGAGAATGAACAATGAGGGCATCAGTGGCCTTCATCTCTGCCTGATTAGACCTGAGGAATGCCTATAGGCTTGCCTCTATGCTTACCAGCCTGGCCTCAAGTCTCTGGGACATTGATGGCTCTTTTGAGGGCCAAGGCTGGGTACATCTGCACATCCTCCCCAACTCTCTCTGTGCTAAGCCCCAACATTTCCAGGAAGGATAGGAAAGGGCCTGTCCCCAAAAGCCTGGTACCCAGGGTCTGGGGAAGAGGAAGGTCTGAGCTTAGAGAATAAAGCTGTTGAGAACAGAGAAGGATGACATTGGGGAACAGGGAACACACACACACACACACACACACACACACACACACACACACACACACACACACACGGATGGAGTCCAAGCCTCAGATCTGAGGCTGGGCTCCTTGTGATGGAGAAGGGCAGTTTGTGGGGTACGACAGAACTCCACTATAGCATAACATCTTTGGCCTCAAGAACAGACAGCACAGGCGTTGTGTGATGTGACTGGATCGACATAAGCAAGCAGAAGGGGCTCCCTGACCCTTGTGGGGTTTGAAGAGTAGGACCAGGATGACCTTCAGGATGACTTAGTGATAAGGACCACGCCTTTGGCCTAACAGCTGGCACAGCATGGTAGGGCCCCCACTAGCTAAAAGCTCTCCAGGCAGCTCATCCACCCAGGGCAGCCTGTGAATTCCAGCTGTGCTGGCAGGAGGCTGAATCCTTGTCCCCCAGCTGTGTGCACCAGCTGCACCTAAGCAGAAGTTTCCAGTGACTTGACTGGGAAGGGCATTGTTGGAAAGCAGGCCTCCCTGGAGCACCAAGGTTGTGGTAGGAAGGAGCATCCGCACCAGCCTCTGCTTAAGAATAGACAGAGTCATTATCCAGCAAATAATCGGCATAATCCCGGAAGACGCACGGTTCCCCTCCGGTGCCTTCAATCACCCCTGAATGGGAGCGGAAGCCTGTACAAGCATCAAGCCCACGCAGGTGGAAGCTGACAGCTACCTCTCTAGTCTGTTCCCAGCAGCCTGCTCCTGGCTCCCAGGCACCTGGTTTGCAGAGTCACGCCTCATCAGTTCTCATCCTGCTGGGGAGGTGGGGTCCCTGGTCACTAGGGAGGTATCCTTGGTTGCTTTGCTGTTGCTGTGAGCAAAAGCAACTTTGGAGGAAAGGGAAGCCAGGGTGGGAGCTCAGAGTAGGACCATGGAGGCAAGGTCCTAAGCAGAAACTATGGAAGAACACCAGTTACTGGCTTGCTTCCCCTGGCTCGCTCAGCTCCTCCTCCTCCTCCTCCTCCTCCTCCTCCTCTTCCTTCTCCTCCTCCTCCTCCTCTTCTTTTTGTATAGCCCAGGCTACCCATACTGGGCTAGACTCTCCTATATCAATTTGCAATCCAGAAAATGCCCTACAGACATGCTCACAGGTCAATCAGATGGAGTCATTTTTCAATTGAGACTGCTTCTTTCCAAGTATGTCTAGGTTTGTGTCAAGTTGACAAAAATGTATCAGCAACAACAGGGGCACCAGGGGCACTTGTCCCGTTCAGATTCTGGCCATGTGGTTCACTGGCTCTGACAGGACAATGACCACATGACTACTTCATTTAGCAGAGGTTGCATGAAATGAAGTGTGGAGAACTTGCGTGTGTTATGCTCCTTACCATGGCGGTGAATCCGGTAGGTCTCTGAACTGTAGCCCTTATACCCATGGTGTTGTCTTAGGCTATGCAGAGTCTGAGAAATGAATACACCTGGGACCCAGGAGATGTTCACGCACTTCTTCCTGTATGTATCCCCCCACTTCCACAATTGGCAATGGATCAAGGGACTGAACCTCTTTAATGGCCCAGAGTCTATGGGAAGGAACTCTTCAGAGAGGAGAGGCATGGATGCATGCCTACATCTCTGCCTTCTATGGACTGATTCCATATGGACTGTGTTCCCACCTGCCAAGAAGAGAGGGAGCTGGCAGAGAGAGTCCCTGATAGAAAGTCCCTGGTACAAACTTCCTGGGCTCTTTCCTGGGGTCCCTGGAGTGACAGGGCACAGGAATCTTTGACTTCAAAGACAAAATTCTTACTGAGATAGGGGTGTCCAGGAAGTGGTAGGAGCTCAGCTGCAGCTGGCAGCCATTCACAGGGATCCAGTCTGCTGAAAATTTGCAAGAGGCCATGCCTTCTTCCCCAACGGGGACACATCGGGTGAGGCCTGCTGCATGGAGCTGTTGACACTTCTCACAGGGACATGTATCTTTCAGGCCGTGAGATGTGGCAGAAAGAACACAGATTAGGCTCAGACAACCTGGGTTCAGACCCTGACCTGCCATATCCAGGCTGTTTGCATCTGTCATGGGGTCCAGGTTTTTCCTCTTGGGAGCATGGGGTTAAAAGCAGTGGGCAGTGTGGGAGGACACAGGAAGTGATGGCCTCCTCCTTGCTTCTTTCCTTTCTTCAGTGGGCCTTACTAGGGTCCCTGAACTGTTCCACCTCCCCCCCCCCAGGAAGCCCTTTCTAACGCTGTACTCTCACCACCTGTAGGTAGCCCAGCACAGTGCCCTTTAGAAGCAAACCTTAAGATCAGTTTTGGGGAAACCATTTTGGAGAATTCCATTTCCTTGTAAATAAACATCTGTGTGCCGAGTCTAGGGAGGCGACATTGACTCAGAGCCTTATTCCAGGAACCAGACTGGAACAACCAGGTTGGCTCCACAGGTGCACACAGCGCCTGCAGAGGGATGAAATCCAGGGTTGGCTGCTTCATGGGGTCTGTGGACCTAACCGTGCTGTTCTCTGCGCCCCCCCCCCCAGCTTCTCTGTCTCTGTAGCCGGGTGTGGAGGAGGAATACAGGTTTCAGGGCCATGCTGCCCAGAGTACCAGTCCCAACTCTGCCACACATGGCTTCTGTGTGAAATGAAACTCTGAACTTCAGTGTCCCCATAGCCAGGAGAGATACCACAGCCGTCTGAGCCCAGCGGAGCAGAGAGGAACTGAGGTCAAGTCTGTGAATTCTCCAGCCTGGCGAAGAAAAGGCATTTGGTGAATCTCCTCAGCCTTAGAAATGTGTTTGTTGAACCTAGATGGAATCTCTTTGGACCTGATGCTGAGGGCCAGAAATTAACTAAGATTCCATTCCTCCCCTTTAGGACCACAGTCTAGTGAAAGGAAACATCCTTCCTTCTGTCTGTGGGCAGGACAGGAACAAACTGGACGCTCAGCAGCTCTCAAACTTGTGCCTATGAGAGAGGCTTGAGCTGTCTGGCTTATAAGCTGGGAGTTCTTGTATCTCCAGCACTCCAGTCCTTGACTTCCTTTAACCTCCCAACTGAGGGGTGACCCTTTCTAGGACTTTATTTCCAAGCCTTTCTATTTTGAGCTCCTCTGTAAAAACGAGAATCCAGGAGCCTGTGGGTCGCCAGATGTGGCTGAGTCTTGCTCATACTTCCACACACTGGGAAAGCTCCCCCCACACACACCGAGTTTCACCTCTCCCCTGCTCTTTAGCTATTTAGAACCCTGCCTTTATTCCCTCTAGCCAAGCAGAGCTCAAGGTCAGGTTAAAAGAAAGAATTTTTTGAAAGGAAATGAGCAGGCATGGGGCAGGTTGGCTTCGGGCAGCAGAGGGGGACTGGGGAGAGAGAGGCTGCATGGCTCAGGATGAAGACACAGCCGGCTGTTCTTCAGAAAGCTGGGGGAGGGCACTGGTTCTCCCAACTGCCTTGGGTCCTTGGCTGCCCCTTGATTCATACTAGGTCTTGCGCAAGTCTCTTGTGTTGCTCCTTCCAGCCTCATTAGAATCTCACTGGACTGTGCAGTCTGGAGAGCAAGATGCTGTGGGCCAGCAGACCTTCTGCCTGCCCCTTTCCTGGGCATAGCAGCTCCAACTTATGGAGAAGCTCAGGGTTTCCCAGGCCTCCAGAGAAGAGGGCTAGTGCGTGGAGCTGGTTCTGGAGAGCTAGCTCTGAGGGCGAAATGCTTGTCACATAAGCACAAGGGCAAGAGTTTGAATGCCCAGAACTCCTGTACAAAAGCCAAGCATAGTAGTGCATGCTTACATCAGTTGCAGAGAGGGAGAGATGGGCAGATAGATCCACAGGACCCTATTGGCCAGCCAGCCGAGCCTATTAGGTGAGTTTCAGGCCAGCAAAAGACCGTTTCTCCTAAAACAAGGTTGAGGGCTCCTGGGGAATGACATCTTAGGTTTTCCTTTTATGGGTGTATGTGTTTGCGCTCGCGCACACATACACACACACACCCTGAGGAAAATGACTAATGCCCTTCTAGCAAAGTCCTTAGCTGCTAGCTGGCCTCCAAGAGGCAGCACAATATCTCCAAGTTCTCCTCCACAACCTAGCTTCCCCCAGAATCTGAAGTGTGCTCGTACATGGAATGTCCTGGCACAGGTGAACTGGTCTACATAGGGCTCTACGGGCACTATCCATGGTGCCACTGTTCTCTTGGGAGGCTCAACACTAGCTTGGGTTGGCTGGAATCCCCTTTGGGGCCAACTATAGGGGCCACAGAGAGACATGAGGTGCTATAGTGACACAGCTCCAGCCTCAGGGTGTGGCCAGCCCTTCAGCTCATGCCCTGCTGTGCATAAGGTAGGGCATAGAAAGATCAACAACAGCACATAAGCCTGGTGGAGAGGGTTGGAAGGGAGTGGGCTGCCTAGTTCTCTCCCTCTGGGCTTCCACAGGGCCAAATGCCCCACAGGCCACTCCTCAGCCTCCTTGCCTTTGCTCTTTCCAGTTGATTCTTCTGCCTTTCACTGAGAATCTCCAGGATTTTTCCCACCTAGACTGATAGTCTCACACAGTTTAGGAAGAACTTTTTTTGTTGTTGTTATTTGTTTGCATTCTTAGGTCATGAAACAAAGTTTAGCAGAATATGGATGCTTAACAAATAATTATGGATGGGTCAGTGAGGGGTAAGGTTGTCTGGAATGTACTGTGCTAAAGGAGTTATTGGGGTTTACTCGGTACCAGGCATTTCGATATCAATGTTGACAAATACAGAGTGTTTACAATCTCCAAGCAGAATTAGGTTCACATGCCATAATGACTCTGGGATGTAGTACTCCCTTTATTCTTCTTTATATAGAGGGAAACTGAGGCAGAGGGCGTTTACCTCTGAGAGCATCACCACTCAGGACAGTTTATTAATAAACTAAGGAAACCTTGGCAGAACATTTCACTGGGCTCTGAATCTTCCTTCTGCATCTGGAACATCAAATTGCTATATGCTGTATGCCATGTCAGAAGGGTCCAGAGGACTCAGGTGGATCACACACACACACACACACACACACACACACACACACACACGAAGAAACTGAGGACAGCCTTTGCTAGGCCTCACCACCCTATAGTGGTTTCTTCTGGTGGCAAGAGAGGGAAAGGGTCATCTCTGGCTAGACCCCACCCATCCTCAGCTCTGTTTCCAGACAACCTGTTTCCTAGGCAGCACCTCTAGCTAGGTGTTTAGAAATTTAGGCTTAGTTCTCTGGCAGAGGGTAGAGAGACAGAGAATAGAGGCCAGAAAGAGAGAGGGAACAGACCCTAGAGCCTGGTTCTAAATGTAAAAACAAACAAAACAAAACAAAACAAAAACAAATAAATAAACCAAAAGAATCTCTTCCAAATTTCTGGCATTAAAGTGTTCCTATTATCTAAAACTTGTCATCTAAATCCTGGCTGCAATGTCTCAGAAAGAATGAGGGAGAGAAGATGCCATCTTTTTAAAAGACATGATCACATGTAGCCCAGGCTGGCCTCAAACTTATTATGTAGCCAAGGATGACCTTAAACTTCTGATCCTCCTTCCTTTGCTTTCCAAGTCCAAAGTAACAGGAGTGTGCCACCATGTATGTTTTCTATGCTACTAGGAATAGAACCCAAGTCCCTGTGCACACTATGTGAGCATTCTATCAAATCGAGTAACTTCCCAACCCCCCCTTTTTTTTTGGTTTTTTGAGACAGGGTTTCTCTGTGGCTTTGGAGCCTGTCTTGGACCTAGCTCTGTAGACCAGGCTGGTCTTGAACTCACAGAGATCTGCCTGCCTCTGCCTCCCGAGTGCTGGGATTAAAGGCATGCGCCACCACCGCCCGGCCCAAACCCTTTATCTTAACTTTGAAAAATATATAAAAAGTAGTCACTCCTAAGTAAAAATCACTGTTGTACAGCACTTCCTTCCGATTGATACATTCCATCTTGCAAGGAGGTCAGTGAGACTCAGGAAGCAAACAACTCAGAAGCGTAAGGAAGTCCCCAAAACTGACAGGAAGCACTAGTCTCCTCCTTCCTGAGCTCATATAAACAGGAAACATTGCTCAGAGACAGTCTCAGAGGAGCAGAGCTGCCTAGAAGGGGCTCAGATCAGCCAAGCTGCCTTGGAAGAGGCAGAGATCACCTGAGTTGGCTTGGAAAAGAAATGGTGATCTGTTGAGCTGCCTGCAGGCTGTGCACTGTGCTCCAGGTGCCCAGCTTTCATGAGCTGTCATTCCTGCTGGGTTGGGCTTTGGTGACATAGCTGTCTTTGAGTCATTTCTGTTTCTGTAAGAAACCTGTCACCCATATTCCTGTAAGAAACCCCGATAAGACTCACTGGTTCACCAAGTTGGACTTCGGTGGTATCTGTACTTTGGTTTCGTTGTTGGTGAGTTCGTGGTAAGTAGATATTCCTACTCCCTAGGAAAAGTGTCACACAGTCATCATTCTCAATCCCATTATGCTAAGTTATACAAAATAAATTAAAATTGTTAATCTCTAGTGCTGAGCCCTTCCCTCAGAGGTTAAATCAGTTAGGAGTATGATATCCACATACTGATTTTCCCTGTTTATATGCATCTCTCCATGTATATTCAAACATATCAAATATAAAATTAGAATTCAGTTATTCAACTAGGTTTGCATCTTTCTTTTTCTTTTATTAATATTATTTTTAATTGATAAATTATAATCATGTGCATTTATAGAGTTCAATGTGATATTTTGATATATGCATCCAATATGGGGTGATTAAATCAAGCTAATTAACATATCCATCACCTCCCTCACCCATCATTTTTTCAGAGAGACATTTGAAATTTATTCCCTTAGCTAGTTCACAATGCATCTTGCTGTTTTAAAACTTGACAACGTATCCTGGGGATTTTTCAGCATCATATGAGTAAGTATTAAGGTATCTTCTACTGCTAAATAGAGTTTTAAGAACAAAAGAAGAGGTCTGAGGTGGGGTGCTAACCCTGGGGGCTTCTAGGGGAGGCAACTGACACCCTCAGCATTCGTGACAAGCAAGGAGAAAATCGTGCCTGTTCAAGCTGCAAGGAGCTGGTCTCATATTCTCACCAGTGCATTTTTTTCTCATCATAGTCCTTGAGGAAGATCAGATTCCTCCCACATTTGCAGAAGCTGAAGGTGAGTACCAGCCTCCAGAGCCAGGAAGTGGAGCAAGCCCAGAACTGGAACCCAGGTTGTCCCCTCTAAGCTTGCAGTCTCCCCCAACCCCACACCAGTAAGTCATCCAACCCCAGCTTGTGGGGACCTGTAGGACCCCCCCACTCTTCCCCGCCCCCTCTGTCCTTTCTCTATTGGAGTGAGAGCCAGGTGGAGCTCTGAGCTCCACAAAGCACTTTGGAATTCATAAAATGTAAATTTATTGAACAAGCCTTTGGAGAAGGGAAGTAATGAAAGCCACTATATAAATTACGAGGTCATTGGTATTATACAGCTGGAGCTAATGCTGTTGATCCCCAGAAGGGTACAGAGTCTTCTAGCTCCGCCCAGCTCGCTGGCAAGAGTGATGGGCACCTGAGCCCACAGGCAGACAGAGCTGCAGGCCACTCAACTCCCTCACCTTTGGAGACCTCCATAGCCACCACACCCCAGGGTGGGGTGCTCTATAACAGGAGGGGGTCTGCTGTGTCTATAGCCCTGCCAACACAACTGTGGCCCCTCAGTTTGTAGACCTCCATTATTTTCCCTTCTGACCTTTTAATCTTGGAATGGCATAGCCACATACATGGAGGCAACAGCTTTCGCTTCACTCGACGAAACTGCAGACACAACTATAACTTAAAAGCATCATGGAGTTGCAGGAACGCTGTAGGTGGTAGGTGAGGGAGACACAAGGCTGGTGGGCATAACTGAGGCTTTCTGTCCAGAATCCATTCTAGGCCTGTTTGAAACTGAAGGTTTTCCTACCGTGGGATCTTCATTCCTCAACACACGAAAGTCCTGGGAAACCTCAGAGTGGGCTGGTCATCCTGCTAGGGTCTCTGTTCACACTCCCTAGGGACAGAGGCAGGAGGAAGGTGTGGCAGATTTATCAGTGACAGTGGCTTCCTGCAGCCCAGAGTTCCTTGCCAAGAACTCCTCCTGCACAGCCTTGAGATCTTACCCCAGGAAGAAGTGCGGCACAGGTGAATCTAAGCTCGGGCTGTGGGGGTGGTTGGGAGTCTGTCTCATAGGTTACTTCATCCTTAGTACAGTCCTGGAAGCTGGCCGGTCATGTCTTATATCTAAGCTGCTTCCTTTCTCACCCTTGGACAAGCCTTCTCTAGATGGACCTGGCACAGTCCAGAGAGAGCAGGGTCCTTTCCGCACGGCGCATCAGTGCATCATCAGGTCATCCCTTTTCTACAGAGTACCCATTCTAGATTTCCTACAAGGATTACTTTGTGGAAAATGGAGGTAGGGTAGGGGCTTGGCTGACAACAGAGAAGCCCTGGCTGCCCTCTGTGAGTTCACCTACGGGTGGCAAGTTTGAACTCAGCTCAGTCTTGGTGCATTTGCTGTGCAGCCTTGGACAAATCGTCTACTCTCTCTGGTTTTCAGTTTTTCCCACCTATTAAACAAACTATTTGGGATAATAGACTGATTTCCAAAGCTGTTTGCAAATCCATCCACTAAGGAAGGGTACCTGAGCAGCTTCACACCCTGCCCGGTCCAGAGGTCTTGAGAGGGCTCAAGGCTCCATGCAACTGGCTTCACCAAGGTGCCTGGTCTCTGAGGTGGGATTGGGGTGCTGCCTGCTCAGCAGAGCAGTGGGAGGATGTCACAGAGCAGGAAAGGGTGGAGGCATGCCTTTGACCCCAGCTAGGGACCCAGACATTGACTTAACCTCCTGAAGTTTCTGTCACCTATGAAAAAGTGTGGTTGATAACTCCAAGGAAGGAGTTACTTGAGTTACTGAGAAGAGTGGACCCCATGATCCATAGGGGAGGTTCCATTTCCCTCTGATGTCAGCTTGGCCCATCCCCACTGCAACACAGCAGTGTCTGGGAGTTGAAGTGGGGGTGGCAGGGTCTGGGTAGGCCAGGGTAGGGATGACAGAGATGGAGAGAGAAACCTTGGAAAGGAAAGGACGGGAGGTAGGGAATGAAATACGGCTCCTTCTTTTCAGGATGTGCCTCTTAATCAACCAATGTGGCTGTGGCTGAGCAGGGCCTCAGAAGGCACTAGAGTTGGGGTTGTGGGCAGCTGTAGCTGCCAGGTGTTCCCCTGTCTCCAGTCAGCATCTGGGAAGGGACAGAGTCCTTTCTGGCACTTGCTAGCCTCTGACCTTTAACTTGTGGTTTCTGAGCCCTGACCTGCCTTTGGGTCATTTCAGGCAAGCATTAAGATTTTTGCAACCCATGGGCTCATGGTGCCAGCGTTGGTCTGAGGATAAGGTAAAGGAAGCTAGGGGCTGAGTGACATTCAGTGGTGGCACTTGTGATTCCTAAAACAGGTTTCACTTCAAAGGACATAAAAGCAGTCTGTTTTCAAGCCAAAGAGGAGGAACCATGCCCAGGAATCCAGATTTAGGTTATCAACAATTTCACATTCCAAAGTGACACGAGTTTCAGGAAGCTTTTAAAAAATATTTACTTTTAAAAAGTATTTTGTTTTAATTATGTTTTACTTGTGTACATCTGAGTGTGGGTTTGTGCACATGAATTCAGTGTTTGAGGAAGCCAGGAGACAGCTTCAGACACTGAAGCTGGAGCCACAGGTGGTGTGAACCGCTCAAAGTGGGTGCCGGGAACTGAACTACAAGAATGGTGCATGCTCTTAAACATTGAGCCATCTCTCAGCCCTTTCATGAAGTTTTTATAGTAACATAATGAAGAAAGTCACCAGTCACAACTTTTCAAACATGCTGGTGGGGACATCAGGCAGGTGGGCTAACGCAGAGCCCAACTGCTGCCATAAGCCACAGATGCCATGATGACATTCTTAGCTTTGGCTGGATGCAAGTTAGGGATCTGCCTATGCATTCCACAGGATTTCACTCAAAGTCCAAGACTAATGGGTTACAGACAGAGGTGGACGGTACATGGCTATAAGGGACTAAAGACCACTCAAGATAAACTGTGGCTAGTCTCAGGGCCCACAACATTCCATCCTCTCCCATTGTTGATCAGTCAGTGTTGGCAGGGACAGCTTCTTCCTGGGAACTTCCATCCACAAAGGTTGGTGGCACTTTAGACGATGGACAGGCAGCCCACTGGCCCTTAGTAAGACCACGCTTCTTATGTCCAACTAAGCCTCAGGTTCGGGAGAGGGACCACCACGGTCCTCTGCATCCTCTTTATCCCTCTCTTCTGGCTTCCTCAGGAGTGACAATTCTCAGGAAGGGAATTTGGCTTAATGCATCTCTTGGATTTGGGGTCACCAGTGGCTCCATGCCTTTCCTTGTGTTGCATGGGGATCCTGATGCCACCCTCAGCACAGGGAGGGAGAAGAGCAAAAGGCTGAAGGAGCGCTGAGCCCGCCCTCTTGGATTTTCAGGTCTGGAGGAAGAGAGTGAAGGTCCTCGAAGTTCAGTACTACCTGGGGCAGGGTGAGAAGGGCCCTTCTTAAATACCAGAGCTCAGGCATGTGTGTGTGTGTGTGTGAGAGAGAGAGAGAGAGAGAGAGAGAGAGACAGATACAGAGACAGAGACAGACACACACAGAGAGAGACAGACACACACACACACACACACACACAGAGAGAGAGAGAGAGAGAGAGAGAGAAATTTGCATGTGTTTTGCATATGACAGTAGGTCTCAAAGTTGGCTTTCAAGCAGCCTCAAAGCAAACAGAAATCCTACTGGGCACAATCCATTTGTCTCAGCTTAAAGGACTCCTGGGCCAGGCCCCTTTGGAATGCAAAGTCTACAGAGGTTGGGGACATAGTTTCCAAAACCACACAGAATGTATAAAGACCAGGATGTGAATAAAAATTAGGTCCCTGGTTGCTGCTCCTGTGGGCATTTAATATCACATAATGATAATGATGGTGGTGATAAAAATAGCAACGCTAGTCAACACTCACTTACCAAGCACATCCCACTTGCTGGGCACAGATATAACGTGCTAATTCATTCCATCCTCTCACTCACCCTGGGTGGGCCTTAGTATTATTCCCACTGGACTCGCGAAGGCGCTTAAAAACAGAGACGTTAAGGAGCTTGCCCAAGGTCACAGAGCTGGACATGGCAGAGACGGGATTCGGACCTGGGTAGTATGACACCAAGTTTTGTCCTGTGTATTCACAAAGGAGCCAACCAAGCCTCACTTATAGTTGCCCTAGGGCTGGTTCGTCCCTCTCATAGCTCCTTCCTATGTGCCACTAGGGTAGACTTCAATGCCAGTGGGGGTGGAAGGCCAGGGTCCCTGTGGCTTTGCCCCCCACCCCATGATTAGGGGGTGATCGCCTGGAGTGCACTCTGTCTCCAGAGTGCCAAGCCCAGAACAGCCAGGAAGACAATTGCTGCAGGAGTTGCATTTGTTAATTTATTTTATTTTCCATCCTCAGAATTAGGACGGGCCTCCTGAACATAATATGCAAATGTATGCAAAGCAAGATGAGCAGGCATATTCAGCGCACCCTGCATTAGAGGCACTCTGGCTCTCCAGAGCCAGAGGGGAGTGGAGTGGCAGGCAGCTAGAGGAAGGAAGATCCTCTGTTACTTTCCAAAGAGTAGCTCAGTCCAGCACTCTTGGGCTCCTCCCAGGGACCGCAGAAAAGGGTAGACTGCAACACTTCAGTTCCAGGTCTCATCTTCCTTCTCCCACCTTCAGCCTCACCAACCCTTACCCTGCTTGGCCCTCAGCCAATGGGTACTGCAGCCTGGGTGGCCTGGAAGAGACCCAAATGTGGCCTGTGGCCTGGGAAAGGCTGGTGTGGGTGAGGGGTCTTCAGTCTTCTATCCCATAGTAGCCTTCACACATCCCACCCCCAAACACATGCACTGTGAGTTAGCCCGGGCCTCTAAGGTATAGAAATGGGTCCTGGAGGATAACCTGTTCACTCCACCCGTGCCTCACAGGCGACTGAGCTGCACCTTGGCAGGTAGTTAAGAGTTCCCTGGGTCAGAGGCCTTGGTCTGATTGCTAGAAGGGCTACCATTGGCTCCTGAGGGAGCACAGAAAGATGAACTCCCAGCACTGACCATGGCTGGAGGTGGGGGAAGGTGGATAGTGTGAGTGAGAGGGGGACAGAGAGGGGAGAGCGAGAGATCTAGGGAGGAGGATTCCTTTTCCTCCTCTTCCCTCTCCTGCCTCTTTCTCCTTTCCCTGTCTACTAGGGACTCCAGTTCAAAACTAACTTTTTGCAGCACAAAGACATCTTGGGAGAGTAGGGCAGAATGAACTGGAATGAGACCCAAGAGTCGTTGAGTGGGGCTTAAAAATGTGGGGAAGGATGGGGTGCGAGCTCTCTGGAAAGGGTGAATGGAGGGAGTCTGAGGCTGCTGATTATTAGAGAAAAAAAACCAGAGTGTTTTGTGCACATGTCTATGGAGAACTGTCTGGATTGTTAATTGATACAGGAGAGCCCAGCCCACTCTGGGTGGCACCATTCTTTAGGCATGTGGTTCTGGGCTGTGTTAGAAAGTCAGCTAAGCGTGAGCAGGTGTGAGCCAGAAGGCAGTCTTCTTCCTTACTTTCTGCCTCAAGTTCCTGCTTGAGTTTCTGCCCTGACTTTCCTTAGTAATGGGCCATTTGCAACCTGTTAACTGAAATGAACCCCCCTCCTCCCCTAATTTGCTTCTGATGAGAGTGCTTTTTTTTATTTAAATCACAACAACAGATATAAAGCGAGAATAAACATTTCTACATTCTTTAGACACAGAGTGGGATGCCATCCTGTCCATGCGCCTGTGTTCCTACCAGGAGGGCCAGAGGATGGGCTCAGGGAGCAGGATGTGAACCCGGATCCCGCTGCAACCCTTTCTTCACAGGTGGTTCCAAGTGGAGGAGCTTGAAAAGCTGCAGCCTGTTGCCTGGGGAAGAATGCCCAGACAGAAGCTAGGCTGCAACCTAGTGTCAGAGAGGAACCTACCATCTGCTCCTGGGGAAACAGACACCATCAGCTCAGCCAAGTCAAACAGCCTGGGTGCGAAGAGGTTCCTGGAATCCCTGTGGTAGCAGCCAGCAGGCCACCCTACTTGTTCCCAGCCAGCAATGGAAGCACTGCACACAATTCTATCCAGGAGTCAGCAGCTCCCTCCTGGGGCAGGCCTGGACCCCCAAGTCACCCTGACACACAGTCCCACTCAAGGGTCAGCAGCTCCCTGCTGGGGTAAGCCTGGATCCCCAAGTCACCCTGACACACAGTGCCACCCAGGGGTCAGCAGCTCCCTGCTGGGGCAAGCCTGGACCTCCAAGTCATCCTGACACACAGTCCCATCCAGGGGTCAGCAGCTCCCTGCTGGGGCAGGCCTGGACCCCCAAGTCATCCTGACACACAGTCCCACCCAGGGGTCAGCAGCTCCCTGCTGGGGTTAAGCCTGGACCCCCAAGTCACCCTGACACTCTCCTTCCTCTCCCTTTCTCTCTCAGACCTTCTCTCCAGGGTCAGGTTTTACCAGAGTTGGAGAGAACTTGAAAAATAAATAAAAAATTTAAAGACAAATAAATAAGGGAGCAGTCCGCTCTTTTCCCCTTTAATTTTTTATAGAAAAAATTAATTTTCCCTTGCCTAAGTACCTGTCACCTTAAATTAATGTTTCCGAGAGCAAAAATGACAGAGAAGTCGGGTCATTAGGCAAATTTTAATTAGAGGCTCAGATGTCCTTTACTAATAAGATGTTACATATATTTCATCCTGCTCTTGCCTCCCTACCTCCAGGATGGCTCTGCAACACCACCAGAGGCCATTGGGGAACCAGGGAGAGAATGGTGGGTTATTTTTGAGGAGAAGGGAAAAGAGGTGGAAGGGTATTTCTGCTATTTCCTAAGAGATGCCAACTTCGGGTTTCTGTGGTGGGCATCATCTCTGTTTCCAGGGCAAGCTATGTGTTCCCTCATGCCTGTGTGTAGGTATGTATATACATGTATTATTATGTGTGTTACTAGGGTGTATGTATGTATCTGAGCATGCATGAACAAGTATGTTCATATGTATGTGCATGTATGGTGTGCACATGCATTCGAGTATGTCTAAGAAGGTATATATGTATATGTGTGTATGTACATGCCATATGTCTGTATGTATATACATGAATGTGTGCACATGTGTGTCTGTGAGTGTGCACATGGAATGTGCATATGTGTGAGTGTGTATTATGCAAGTGTATGATGTGCATATTTTTGTAAGTGTGCATGCATGTGTCTGTGCATATGGTATACATGTGTGAATATGTTAGAGTGTGCATTTGTGTTTGTGAGTGTGTATATGTATGTATATATGAATGTATATATATATGTGTGCTTATGTGAGTCTGTATGTGAGTATGTACTAGAGTGCATATGTGTTCATGTGTATGTATGTATGCATGCATGGATATGGTTTACATGTGTGAAAGTGTGTGTGTGTGTGTGTGTGTGTGTGTGTGAATTTGAAGATTCTAATCCTCCTCAGGATCACAATCAACTCTAATGACATGTTCTTGGAGTAGTTGCTTATCTTCCTGTGGCTCAGTTTCCTCACAATACAGGAGATGATGGATTCCTTCCTCTACAGATGCTGAAAGGGTTCCTCAGAATAAGGCCTGATACCAGGAAGCCTTCAGAGCCAGGTGCACATGGGCCTCATGCCGCTGAGAGCCTGAGTGTGGGAGTCAGAAGTATGCCTTGACTTCCACACCCAACTACTTCTGGCCTTGATGGGCCACCTACTCCTCTGAGCCCTTAGAGGTTACCATGTGCAGAGAGCTTGGAGCTGGGATCTACTCTACAAATGCCTCTCCCTCCATGAGTGGGATGAAACTCAGGAGACTAAGCATCTCTAGGAGGCAGGAGACACAGGAAGGAGGCCTGCCTGCCACCCACACACTTCACCGTGGGCAGCTCCAAAGACAGGTGTCTGTCTGTAACTCACGGGTACCTCTGAGCATGCTTGCACTTGTCTGTATGGATGTGGTCAGGGAGAGGGCTGGAAGAGAGTCCAGGGACTTCTCAGCTTTTCTCAGTCAAGTCCAAATGAACATCCTTTCTCCAAGGTCTTTGAGGACTGGGGCACTCTGGCCCTTCTAGGGACCTGGTGATCAGGGACCAGGAAAAATTCAAGAGGTGGCCTATTCTCCTTGTGTCTGTTTCAATCTTATGACACAGTCAAGGTCAAGATTTGATCCAGACAAAGCATCTCCTACTATGGTTCGGGCACCCAGTCTTAGCTCCCATATTCCTCCAAGCAGTGAATATGATTTTGTGGACATTTCTTCCCTCCAGAGGCCTCTCGGAAGGAGGCTGGGAGGCCCACCCCAGCTACTCTTATTCCTGGGAATGTTTGAAGAAGCAATTGGAATGGAGAAGCCTTGGCAAGGCCTTTGGGTAGAGAGAGAAGGGCACATACTATGCCCCACTGTGTTCTAGGCACTGAGCGGGATCCACTGGCTTCGGCAAACTGCTGCTATTAGAGCTTTATACAGACGGGAACACTGAGGCTGAGTAGTTTGCACAAGGCCACACACATGTTGAGCAGACTTTTCAGTGTAGCTCTGTTTGACCTTGCAGTCTTTCCTTTGTGGATAATGGGGGAGGGGGAAGGGCGGTTAATTGCTGGGCTCTGGCAAGTGTCAGGAGCCCATAACTTCTGTAGATCCAGCACCTTCCATTTCGACTTCATCCTTTCTCAGGGGCAGTGAATCAAAGGAGCCTTGATAGTTCCTCAGCTCTCTGGAAAGCAGGTATAAAGCAGGGTGCCAGTGTGGGGCCGGGGCTGAGCTGAAGCTGCAGCTTGCCCTGACTCACTGGCCCCAAGTTCATCTTTGGGGCACAAGGTACAAGCTGAGGGCAAAGCCATTGCCAGGGTCATTACTCACCAAGGCAACACCTCGGCAGCCAGCCGTCATACACTCAACAGCTGGACTCAGCTTCCCGTGGAAAGGAATGGAAATTGCATTCATTTTCCAAGAACAAAG
Source organism: Dicrostonyx torquatus (assembly GCA_028555095.1). Classification (NCBI taxonomy): domain Eukaryota; kingdom Metazoa; phylum Chordata; class Mammalia; order Rodentia; family Cricetidae; genus Dicrostonyx; species Dicrostonyx torquatus. Next base: position 1,136,703 of record JAQHUG010000114.1, read on the forward strand.
AGACCAGCTCACACCGACCTTGCCTGTTTCCTCCCACCCCTGCCCTGTTCCTGCCTCCGTCTGGTTGCATAAGGACCTGGGGACCCTTTGGAGACCCAGACAGTGACAGGACAAACACAGTGAAGCAAGGAGGCTGGGGCTTCACACCAGCCTTGAGAACCTTTGCCATCATCAACCTACCTTTCTCCACTCAGGGGAAAAAGAGTCTGGGCAAGTGGGTGTGACAGGAAAAGTGAGGGCAGGGGTGCCCAGGTTGAGGGAAGAGCAAGGAGCTGGGGTAGAGGAAGTGCAAGCTGGAATAAAGGGCACGCAGGCCTGCCTTGTGTGCCATGTTCATACATGGTATCTCATTCAGTTCTCAACACCACTCACCCTCCTTCCCGTTTTCAATACCAAGGAGACATGACCAGAGAGGGTAAGTGACTTGGGCATGAATACAGCCATGCGAGGATGTGGACAGCTGCCCTCTCTGACTCCTGGGTACTCTACCAGGTTCCATTCTGACCGGTATTGGAATTCTGAGTTTCAATGAGAGGTATCAATGTAATATTGTTCCACAGGACGCTCTGTGTCTATCTATACATACCAATTATAGAATGAGAGCAAATGAAGTGGCTTCCAAAGTTTATTCAGAGGTGATACCAGGTGTGGTGGCACATACCTACAATCCAACTACTCAAGAGGCAGAAGCAGGAGGATTGTTACAAATTCATAGAGCCTGAGCTGTGTCAGGAGTTCCAGGCCAACCAGGAGGTATAGAGATATCTATAGATAGCTCCTGTCTTTAAAAAAAAAGCAAGAAATAAGAAGTGAGGGTCTGGGGCCCAATGTGAAGCTTGGATGATATGGGGAGGTATCAGGGTGTAGCCTGACCTTGTCCTTTTGAAGTAGAGCAGAGGCTTTCTGCTCTCAGAGCTCTGCCACTATCACCCACACACACTCTCAAGTCTTTGGCTACAGCTTCCTGCTCTGCAGGTGTATGTCTGCTTCCAGGATGGGAGTAATGACAGCCCAGCACCAGGGAGGGGAAGCCTGAGCGATTCCCTGTGCACAATGGTCCTCTTCTCTCCCCACAAGCCACAGATCCTGACTAACATCTCAGCATCAAAGTGTCAAAGTTCTCAGACACTTCCCTGCTCCTGGGTACACTGAATAATGAATATGTATCAATGCTGGGGTGAGGGAGGGTGGGAGTGTGGGAGGGAGAACCTGTAAAAATGTGTGTGTGTGTGTGTGTGTGTGTGTGTGTGAGAGAGAGAGAGAGAGAGAGAGAGAGAGAGAGAGAGAGAGAGAGAGGGAAGCTGCACTTTCTCTTTCACAGATTTTAAGGTGTGGGGTTCCCAAAAGAACTCCTGGCCAGAGAATAGTAGTTAGCTCAATCCTCTGAGATACCATGCTGAGCACTATGGAGCAAGAGGAAGAGACAGTTGTGCCTTCTGGAGGAGACCCAATTCCTAACCTGAGGTAGACTAAGCATGATAGGGGAGGTATGAATCTCAGTGGAATTGGGGACCCAACTTGAGAAGATACCTGCTGTCCCCTTTGGGGCACTCCTGGGCCGGTAAAGAAGGTGTTATCCACATTCTGGGCAAAATGAAGGAGTGGAGGAAGTTAGGAGTGCCGAAGGGGGAAGGTATAAAGTTCAGAGTCAAAAAGATGAGCAGAAGAAGCCCTTAGCCTTGGGTGGCAGCTGAGCACAGTGCCACACAACCCAGACACTGATCCCAGTTGAGAGGCACGTGCTTGTCCATGTGTGCAGGTGCATGCAATCTCACACCCAGCATGGGAACTCTTACTTTCCAAATTTGTTCAAAAGGGAATACATAAAGAAATCCATGAGGAAAAGATTCTCTTGACCCTTTCCTGGTCATCCGGGGGCAGAAAAGCTCAAACTGGAAGCAAACAGATCAATATTACATCTCAGTCCTCTGAGTTGAAGATGTTAGACACTGCCCTCTGCTCCAGTAGAGAAAGTGGGTGAGGAAGGTAAAGGAGCATGACTTTAGAAGAGTCCTTTTCCTCCAGGGCCTCAGTCTCTCCATCTTCTCACCCCACCCCACCCCCTGCATTCCTTTTGGCCCCCAACAATCAACCACCCACCTCAGGTCTGGCTTATCTCCAGTCATACCTTTTCTATTTGCTAGTCACCAAATTTAATTTTAAATCATACCTGTTAAGTTGGCAAATTTAAAAATGCATGTATTGTCGATGTGCAACATGGCATTTTGATGTTTTAGGCACATATGTGGCAAGTGCTCAGAGCTTTGAGTCATGAAAGCCAAAATGCAAAACTCAAATGCTGTCTCCAAGCCAGGACACTGCATGCTTGAAATGGGGCCAGAGCTGGAGGACAGTCACTCCATCCCTCCCTTTTTATTATGATGCTGCACTGGTCAGGACTGTGGTACCCATTTTTCCAAATCTCATCAATATGCACATGGCAGAGGGGGCCATGAAGAATGGGAGCTGGTATTTTTCCCTATGCTCTTCCCTCCCCATCTCATGAAAGGAGTGTGAATGGTCCTTTCTTCTGTGGAGTCCAAATGGCTCTCTCATCAAAAACACATTTGCATGACAACTGGCATAAAACAGTTCCATTTTCCCAGCTCCTGGCTTTGATGCGGGGAGTTGAGCCGCAGCCACCTGAAATGCAAGTGAGCTTTTCTTAAATTTGTAGGGAGGTATTTAAAAAATTAATCATCTGAGAAAAGGCACTGGAGGAAGGAAGAAGGGAACCCACCATTGATTGAGTTCTCACCATGAATTTGGTGGTTGGTATTTGCATTTAGTGAAGTCTGTGCAAGAGTCCTGTGCAGAAGGACATCTTGTACCACTCATACTGTTGTACATGATACTAGGAGCTGTTAAGATGGCTCAGCTGGTAAAGACTCTTGCTGTCAAGCTGGATGACCCGAGTTCAATCCCCAGGGTTCATATGGTGGAAGGAGAGAACTAACTCCTGCAAGTTGTCCTTCTGACCTCCATATGTACACATAGGTGCATGTGTGTGCATGCACACATAAATTAAGTAAATGAGTGCAATAAAATACTTAAAATAGATACTGTGTTAGCTGAGCAGTGGTGGCACATGCCTTTAATCCCAGCACTTGGGAGGCAGAAGCAGGAGGATCTCTGTGAGTTCGAGTGAGGTCTACAGAGTGAGTTCCAGGACAGGCACCAAAGCTACACAGAGAAACCCTGTCTCAAAAAAAAGAGATACTGTGTCATCAGGAGTGGGAATGGCTACATCACCACACAGTGGAAGGTAGAAGGACAAGATCCCTCCCATCCCACCATCAAGCTGTTTTATGAAGTATTGATTCATTGATGAGGGCTCAAGTTTCATGGCCTAAGCACCTCACCAAGAGCTCTACCTCCCAACTGAGCTACACTGGGAATTAAGCTTCAGACACATGGATCTTTGGAGGGCCCAAAACATCTGAACCACGGCCAATGATAGCTGCTTTAATCATTCCAGTTTTGTAGCTAGGCAGTGGATGAACAGAGAGATTATCTGGCTCCAAATCACCAGATAGTGAGTGGGGGACTGTAGCCCATCCTTTTTTTCATTCCAAAATTAATGCAGGTGCAAGAGCAGAAACAGAAATAGCCTGAAAGCACTTCTTATTGAGTTATCCTAAATTGCCCTGCAATTATTGCCCATCTTTTCCCATCTGCAGGCCTCTGTGCTCTTCTTGCTTGTAACAAGTGAAATACTAGATTCCCTCTTGGGGAGAGTCAATTCCTTCTCCTTCTCTGGAGAAAGGGGATGGGGTAAGTTTCTCTCTCCTTATCTTTGCCCTTTAGATCTCAAATATGCCTCTTGGGAAAATTTTTTTGTCACACTAAGTGACTTTACAAAATTGGAAGTGTTCAAACAATGTGCTCTGCTCCACAAGGGTCGTTTGGTGGCTCCCTGCAATAGTAAATCTGCAGGTGGGGAGGCATCCTGCTGGGACCAAATCTCCTCACTCCCGAGCCTGCTATTGCCATTGATGTTTCATTTCTCACCTCTGCACAGCGTGGAGGGCTTATGTGATGAGCAGAGGTGTGTTAAGGGGAGGAGCGCCCAAAATGCCCAGAGGAAAGAACTTTCCTAGAAATAGTTGGAAATTGTGATAGAATTGCCAACATTACATTATTTTGTGTCAATCATGTAAAACTCATGACAATGTCATTAGTGTGTGTGTGTAAGTGTGTGTGTGTGTGTAAGTGTGTGTGTGTGTGTGTGTGTGTGTGTGTGTGTGTGTGGACAGGGGCCATCAAAATCCTGGAGCTGGAAGAAACAGCCAAGACCAGTGCCAAGCATGAGTCAGCACCATGGACAGCGGCAGAGCTTGCTCTCTGCCGATGTCCTTCATCCCTGCTTAAGGGTTTGTCTACAGCTAGGGTCAGAATTTCCAAACAGCTGGCCTCCTTCTCCTGACCCGTTTATCTGATCCCTGACTTACCCTACGCCCTAGCTTGGGCATCTCCTGGGGCCATGAACAGCTGGTCCTGCCTTGGCACATTTACAGGACGAACTTGCTGCTTTTAGAACTTGGGCCTCCGACATGGAGGGCATCTGGGCTGCTTGGGCCTCCTCCCTCCGGGGCAGGTGACCTTCTTATTTGATGAAGGAGCAGGTGTGTTTCTTTGGCGTTGGCTGGGATTTTTGCTATGACAGGTGGCCTAGAGCCATTGGACAAGAAGTCTTGCCCCTTCCCCCATACCCAGGAGACTCTGGCTGCAGGGTAAGAAGAGAAAGATTAAAAACTAAGACTTATTATAGAAACAGTACCATAAAACCACAGGCTACAGCAATGTAATAGCTACAGCCATAAACTCAGAACCCACTCCATCATAGAATAGGAACTGTTACCCATTAAGCGGCAACATTTATATACAGGTAACAGGATTACACTTTCACTGTGTTTGGGTAATAACTGGTCCTTTATGAAGCTTTTGTGACTGCTTAATTATAGTGGATGGGCAAAGAGGTCTGGGGTGGGGCAAGGTCAGGGTACAAGAAGCTGTGACCAAGGCTGAATTTCAGGACCAAAGAAACAAGTGAAGTGGTCTGCACTTTTCAGACTGCCAGACACATGAGCCCTTTCTAGATTAGATTGAGAGAGTATACCTGGAGATTTAGGAAACACATTCTGTGAAGGATTTCTTAGGGGTCTCCCACTCCAACTCTCCAATATCTTAATTGACCATGCATGGTTATGATCATTGTCAGCTTTCAGAACTCAGCCATGGTCCTGTTTGAAAAAAAAAATCAAGTTTAGGTTCTTTGATTCTCTTACACTGATACCTTGTAGAGCCCCCACTCCCTTATCTTTCTAGACAACAGGAAGAAGTTGATTTATAGCGCAAACTTTTGGCACCTTGAGAAACCTGGTAAAAAAGGAAGTGGCACTGAGACTACCCAGGAGTGTCCCTCACAACTAATGATGTACCCACCACTCTGAATTACATGAACAATCGCTCTGCAAAATTTCAACGGAACACCAATGGCATGCCAGGTTCAGGATGTGAGGGCTGTGAAATGGAATAGACACAATCCCTTCCCTCAACTTTTCCAGTTTCATATTGGAGTTACAATGGTAGCCAGTGAGTCAGAACATAACAGATCTGTGGCGATCTGCAGCACCCCCAGAGGATAAATTCACAAACTTACTCAATATCGTGTCTGTATACCCTATCCACCACAGCTCTTGTAACCACCCTGGCAGGAATGACGACATGACAGACACCAGTTCACCTCCATTTGGCTATCAGACTATAGAAACAGTAATCCCATGATGTATTGGAATTTTCCCAGCAATACAACATAGGGAGGAGGAAAAGGCTGGAGCCCTTGGGCTGGCCTGACAAGAAGTTTGTCTCCTGGAAAAATTTATATTTGTCAAAGGCCCTTTCAGGAGACACTGGAGCTGAGATAATGCGATAGGAAATGCCACGCCTAAACTGCTGAGATGTGCATGGCTCCAGCTCTCTAAACAAAATCTCACATTAGCACCATTAGAGAACTCAGGCCCTCCAGGTAGCCAATGCCTAAGCAGAGAGGACAACCCCTCCCCCTCAGCAATCCAGTGGGTGGGAGGCAGCCTGACTACTGTCATGTAACATGAATTATACATTAACCAGACCCTACCCAGAGAAAGAATGACTGGTCCCTGACACACAGCACAAGTCATATATGCTCCCACTCCCTTACCTCTATCACAGACCATAAGTTACATATTAACTATGCTTGCTTCTCTGAAGGGCAAGACCTCCCATCCCTGGAGGACCTTCAGGGAAGGCATTCCTGCTGCTTTGTCATACAGACCTGAAATTCTACTGAAGATCCATCCCCTTACTCCCGTTTCAAGATCCCAGTGCTTCTTTTCTTCCTCTTTCCCCTTCTTTCCTTGCCCTCTAGACCCTATGAACACCAGGAAGAGATTCGTGGAGTCACTGGGTCTCTGGGTCTTTAATCCCAGCATGTTCCTTTTCTTTCGCTATTGCTCGTTCAATTGACTTGTTGAGAAAAGATGGTCAAGCCTGGTTTGTTAGGGTTGCCAAGGCCCAGACTCTGATGCAAACATCACCCTCTATGCTAGGTGCTCTTATCACACCCTGCTTCACAGCTGGGGAGATAGAAACACAGGGATGTGAATCAAAAACAGAGCCCTCACAGCAGGGCAACATCAGCCCAAGTGACCTGGCTCTGATGTATGTCTTTCCTCGACCCAATTTTATCCAGACCAATCAGCATCTTTTCCCATCAGGCCTTGCTATTGCCCAATTCAAGCAGGAATCCTGCTGAGTAGGTTTAGCCTGAATCCTACACCCTCAACACAGTGATCAAATATCTTATCTGTCACCATCCTCCTGGGATTAAAATGTTTGTTCCAGCAAGAGTCCTGAAGGTGAGCCCTCACCCATGGCATTTCCTCTGAGTAACCCTCCTGCCAGCTGTGCCAGCTGTGCCTCAGGCCATGCTCGCTCTGCCTCCACACCATGCTATGACTCCCAGGTTTTCATGTTGTGCTTGGAGTTGAGCCCGTCTCCATTTCCACTGTAGATCCCATCTCAGGGGTCCTCGTAGCCATTTTTATACTCAAGAATAAAGTCACCTGGCAATTTCCACAAGTATTACCAACAATATTCACATTGTCATTCTCATCCCTGTTCTTAACCACTATCTTACATGGCATTTCCTATGGTAAGATTCAAGTCTCTGCTCTGTATTTACCTGCAGTGTGACTTTGGATAAGCCATGCCTTATTATATGTCTAGGACTCAGTTTCCCTCACTGACAAATAGCAGCAATAGTAACCTTATGTCCATCTGCAACTTTGCCACTTACAAAGTGCCTTGTCAGGCAACATCCCATCTGATGCCCATGGCTCATTTTGAAGAAGATGACAGTCTTGATTTTACATATGAGGAAATGCAGAGCTCAGAATCTGGACAATATTACATATACAGGGCATGGTGGAACTGGAGTAAGGTCATTAACTCTTTTCTCAGAGTCCTGTAGCTACAGGCATGAATTGGACCCCCAAGGGCACCCAACTGACATTTACCTGTTTTTGTGTCCCAGAACAATGAACTGGACCAGGGACATGGGTGGTAGAAATAGAGGCAGTTTATTAAGAAGTAGAACACTTCCAGTGCCTCCCTATGGGTGTTGTTGGTCAGGGAGGCCCCAGAAGTTTCCCACAGTGATGCAGACTGTTACCATTGTTCTTTGTTGCCCACAAAAACAACTGGTGAGTTCCTGTGGCTGAAGACATCACACATACCTTGGTTTCAACAGGGAATAGAGAAACCAAGCTATAATTGAGCTGGAAGCTTTCTCCCTGCTGACGATCTTTATCGGTTACTAGGGGAGAGAAGTCATCAACAGTCTTAAGCAGTTACAAAATCTGTGAGTGACGCTATCGACCTGTCAGGCACGGCGTGTCCATTGGGTCAGTAGTCATGACTGTTACAGAGAGAGCCAGTTACCTTCGGATGGGATTTGGGACTTGTTCCACAGGATGGAATTCATACCTAATTTTCTAAACCTGGTCAAAACCCCACAGTTGAGGAGGTCATAGCCTCCCTCCCTTGGGGTGGGACTATTACCATTGTTTTGCCAAATGAATACATTGCCAAACTGTCCTGGAAATATTTAGATTTACACCCACAGATTAGTGCTGCTCTCGGCCTTGGCCAGCAGAGTTCCTGTTTGCACTGAACAGTGGTTGATGCAGAAACACACAACTAGTCAAAGTGTGGGAACCAAGTGACTGCTGAGCACTCACAGCCCTAGACCGGACACCGATATAACCCTTCTGAGGCTCCGAGGAACATTGTAGAAGAGGAGATGGGAAGAATGTACGCACTAGGATACGGAGGACTGCTGGGAAATGCTGGCATGTTGGACCCATAACCACAGCAGCTGTGGTTAGTTATATGAGACAGACAAGAACCAAGACTAGGCCCCTCAAGAATTCTATCAATAGTGAAGGAAGGACTTATAAGGCCCCAGCCCTTTCTGGGAAGCTATTGGTAGTTAATGGCTCCTGGGGTACGTGGAATCATTTTCTTCAGCGGTGTAATGGTTGTTTAAGTTGCCCATGTTTCAGTGAATAACCCCCGCCCCATGCTCATGTAGGCATCCCTACCAGACTTAATGAGTCATAAAAAACCAACCCCAAATCCTGAACAAACAAACCAAAAAGATGTGAGCCAAGAGGGAGACTTGTTGCAAAGAAGGGGGGTCAGTGGGAGTGGGAGGGGTTGGGGGAGGGTAATGGGAGCTGGAAATGGTGGGAATACATTGTATACACATGAGGTTGTCAAGGAGCGATTCATCTAAACAAATACCATCCCTCCTATGTGCAGGAGTAGAAGGAGCCCATTAACCTCTGCAGCCCATGTACCCACTGCTTTGCTTGGACGAGCACTGACTCATAGGCGACTTCCTTCCTCCTCTCCATGTGACTGTATGGAAAGATAGTCTTTATTTCAATTTTTAATTAATTTATTTTTAGTTAAGAATCTTTTCAAGTAAAATGTTAAGTTTGTTATTTTAAAAAGAGGGAACAAAATGAACACCCCAAGCATGAATGCTGGCCCCAGAGTGGGGGAAGTAAGCATTTGGAGGCTGGAGAATCAAGGCTCTTTGTAGGTAATTTGCATAGTGCCTGTCTTCTTCAGTGGTTGGAGACTAAGAGTTTTGCTTTTTCACTTGCCTGTAGCCCCAAAGGGGAGGAGTTTCGGCTTCCAGTCTTCCCCTTCACCCCTGGCCCTGCATCGGTTTCTTTAATATCTCAGTGTCTCTTCCTCCCTTTCCCTCCCTCTCTAGCCTCACTGCTAATCATACCTGTGCTGGGAAATGAAGAACCCAAGGCAACAGTGTGCTCTCACTGTGAAGCCATCATGATCTAGTGGTGCAGACAGCCGCACCTCCATGAGCACCTGGGTGGATGAATGGATAATTTACAACCCCTTGCCTCTCCCAAGGCTCATGGGAAGAGAACAACCCCAGATCATCTCTTAATACAGACTTTCTTTTGAAACAGCCATGCAACCACCTCTTGCCCTCCCCTTCCCCAGACTGAGGAGTCCTTTTCCCTTTCATCTTTTCCTAGTTCCTACCCTGGGGATAGCCAGAGCATCTCTGAGCTGAGACTCAACCCCCAGAGGGGCCAAAGGAGAAAGGGCAAAAATATAAAACAAAGATTATGTAAAAGAATTATCCCGCGTGTTTCTCCCATCTCCCTCATCTCCCCGGGTAAATTACCCTATTATTCTGCTCCCTTAGGACTCCTGATCGTCCTTATTTCTTCTTTTGAGCTAAAGTCATTCATGCAGTAAATTAGTTCTTTGCTTCGAAATAGCTCTGATTGTAGCCGTTGCTGCCACCAGCAGCAGCACCACCATGTCCCCGGACAGTTTCCAAAAAACTAAGGATAAAGGAAAAAAAAGAGAAAGAAATGATAAAAACTACCAATACCATCCCCCCACTCAATTCGCAGGCACAGAGAAACACGGGGTTCCCATTTCCTGGGAAGTAATTTCTTCGAAAGGCAAATTGGGTACTGAGAGGGGATACAGATAGAGGCCTAACCCAGAAACAGCTCTGGATGGGACAAGGACAATCGGCCACCATAGCCACGCATTGACACACTGTTCTCTCCTCTCAGATGCAGCCTTGCTTCAACTTGAGTCACCCAGGAAGCAGAACAGCAAAGTGGGAAAGAGGTCACTTTCTAGCTGGTGGCGTTGGGTAAGGGTCTTAGAAGTTCTGCGTCCCTAAGGTCCCTTACCTCAGACAAATACCTCACCCCATGATCCGGGACCCAGGGGCTTCCTCAGCCTCTCCTCTTAGACATCCAATAGGCAAACCAAATTTAGAATGGCTGTCTTGACACTGTTCCGCCTTTCTACTATGCTCATTCCACACTCTTCCCCAACTGTGTAAATGCCAGGCTAAAATGCCCTGTGGCTTTGACCCTTCACTGACATGCTAGTTTTGCTATGGAGCTAATTGACTTTCTTTACAAATTCTATAATCTTACGGCTTTTCCCAGCCTACTGTTGCAGGGTGAATTCAGTTAGCCATCACTACTCACTCATTCTTCAGTCTTCTAACTAGCTTCCGTATTGCTTTCCTTGTCTCTCGCAAATTTTTCGAAAATATTTGTTTAAGATAGGGTCACACTGTGTAGTCCTGGCTAGCCTTGAATTCACTATGTAACCTGAGTTAGGCTTGCACTCATGATGATCCTGCCTCAGCCTCCTAAGTGTTGGGTTTGGGCAAAAGGTTCTTTTTAAAAATGTTTAATTATTACCCATGTGCCTCTCTCTGTGTGTATGCCACATGTGTGCAGGTGCCCATGGAGGCCAGAAGAGGCCATTTGAGTTACGTGTGGTTGCAAGCTACTCAGTATGGGTTCTGGGAACTGAACTTGAGTACTCCGGAAGAGCAGCAAGTGCTCCTAATGCCTTAGTCCCACAAAGTGGCTCTTAAAGAACATCAATTACTGTCCCTCAGCTGTACATGGAGACTGCTTGTTTGTTCACAGTCACCCAAAACCTGAAGAATCACAGAAATTCTATTAATTACAACACTTCTTGACCTATTAGCTCAAGCTCCTTGTTATCTAACACTTACACCTTAAATCAACCCATTTCTATTAATCTGTGTATCGGCGCGAGACTGTGGTTTACCGGTAAGGGTCTAGCAGGCATCCTTCTCCTTCAGTGACTACATGACATCTCCTCTGGCAGCTACATGGTGTCTCCCTGACTCTGCCTACTTTCTTTCTATATCTCTGTTCGGATTTTCTGTCTGGCTTTACCTACTAAGACATTGGCTGAAACAGCTTCTTTAATAACCAATGGTAATAAAACATATTCATAGCACACATAGGAGAATCCCATATCACTCGGTGGCTTCTATATGACTTGGAGTAAGAGTCCAGGCACTGAGCACTCTACTACTGCCCTTCCCTGGTGGCCATGGTCAATCCCTGCTTTTAAAAATTTGCCTAAATATTGTGTGCCTTCATGTGATTCTGGACTTATCTTATTGCAGGATAACTCACAGTGTGTGTGTGTGTGTGTGTGTGTGTGTGTGTGTGCATGTGCACGCGCGTGTGTGTGTTTGGAATAGAATAAAGAAGAGTAATTATTCTGATTAGCTTTTTGTCAACCTGACAAAGATAGAGTCATTTAGGAAGAAGGAATCTCAATTGAGAAAATGCCACTACAAGAGTGTCCTGTGAACAAGCCTATGGGGCTTTTTCATGATTGATGATGGTTTCAGGAAGGCCCAGACTATTGTGGGTGGTGCCACTTCAGGCTAGTGGTCCTGAGTTGCATAAGGAAGCAGGTTGAGCAAGTCGTGAGGAATCAGCACTCCTCCATGGCTTGTATCTGTTCCCACCCTCTAGGATCTCGCCTTAAGGTTCTGCCTCGACTTCCCTCAGGGATGGGGGTGTGTGACCTAAGAGTTGTGAGCTAAGATAAAATCTTTCCTCTCCAGTTGCCTTTGGGAATAATCTTTATCACAGTGATAAATACCTAACTGGGACAGAAATTGGTTCATGGAGTATTGTTGTAACAAGCCTGCCATATTGTACTGGGGGAGGATGTGGAAGAACATTGGAACTTTGGACTGGAAAGACCATTGAGTATCAGAGCTCTGTGGGCTACTATTGTGGAAGCTTGGGAAACAATACTGAGAGTAGTACAGACAATGGAGGCCTGACTGCAGGAGTTTTATAGGGTAGCAAAGATTCTAGTCTGATCATCTGAGTGATAATTGTAATGAAGATGTGAGGTCTTAGTCTCCCAGAGCTGATAAATCAAATTAACAGACCAGAACCACTAAAGTGAAACCTTTGTTTTGTTAGAACCATTGTTACTGGTCATTTGAAGTGGAAGAATCAGCTGTGAGTAAGAAGAGACCTGCATCATCGAGATGAAATCTGGAAGTGTTTTCTTGGGATCAGAAGCTGTGATACAGAGCGGGCCAAGGATATACCTGCACTTGTTTTGGAGGCATGAAGGGGTCATGGAGAGCAGCTAAGGCTTGGTACCTGGAAAGACCAGGAGAGGTCACTGGTGAAGGTGAGCCTCATTCTAATAGAAACCCCAGGATTGAAGGCGTCATGGAGAGAAGTTGAGACTTGGCACCATGTGCCAGGGTTAGAGTCCCCAAAGAAAGCCCAGGAGAGATTCTTTGTGAATATGCAGCTAACTTGCAGTGGAGACTCCAGCACTTTGGAGATATCATTATATGGGATGGCCACCAAGGACAAAAGCAGATATGGAACAAAGCCAGTCTGAGCCTAGAAAAGCTGATGCCTTGTGGAGGGCAAAACTGAAGAGGTAGGGCTGTGCTTGACTTCTGGGGTCCAGAAGATAGTGAGTCCCAGACAATAGATGCTGAATTAATGGTATTGCTGGAATTTGATTTT
>JAQHUG010000114.1:1156575-1189861 GCA_028555095.1 Dicrostonyx torquatus
AGGGGTGCTGAGCTGAAAGATGCTTGAACCACTGCATCCAGATTTATATGGGTTCTCATGATCTGAACTCAGATCATCCGGTTTTCACAACAGGTGACTTACCCACGAGCTATCTCCCTAGCCCAGCCTTGAACTGGTCCTCGTGCCTCCAACCTGCTGAGTGCTGGAACTACAGCTGTGTGCGACCACACCTGGTTTGTGCAGTGCCGGGGATCAAATCCAAGGCTCTGTACATGCTCACCAACTGAGTTACCCCCTGACTCATTTATGAAAGCTTTTTCTCTCCCCAAAACAGAAACTCTGTTACCATTAAGCAATAACTCCTCATTCCCCGGCCCTCTAAACCACTCTTGTCTCTCCATCTTTCTATATTCAGGCTATTTCACATGAATGGAATCATGTAGTAGCACATCCTCTGTGTCTACCTTGTTCACTTGGTATAACGTCTCCGAGGTTCAGCCATACTGAGCATGTGTCAGAACTTCCTTCCTTTGTGTGGTTGAATAGCATTCCCTGGTTGGAGGAGACAGCATTTTCTTTATCAGTTTGTGTGCTGACAGCCTCTGGTTGCTTCTCCCTTCTGGCTCTTGTGAATGTGCCTGTTATAAACACTGATATGCAGTTGTCTATGTGACCCTTCTTTCCATTCTTTGGGGAGTTATTGAGGAGTGGAGTTCAGTGTCATGTGTAATCCCATGTTTAGTGCATTGTGTGTAATCCCATGTTTAGTGCGTTGTGTGTAATCCCATGTTTAGTGCGTTGTGTGTAATCCCATGTTTAGTGCGTTGTGTGTAATCCCATGTTTAGTGCATTGTGTGTAATCCCATGTTTAGTGCGTTGTGTGTAATCCCATGTTTAGTGTGTTGTGTGTAATCCCATGTTTAGTGTGTTGTGTGTAATCCCATGTTTAGTGTGTTGGGGAGCCCACCCACTTTTCTTCAGAGTCTGCCATGTTTTACATGGCCCCCAGCAATGAACTAATGCTCCCATTAGTTCATTTCCCATCTTTCTGCCAATGTTTGGTGTTTTGCATTACTGTTACCATGATGATGGGCAGGAGGTGGTGTCTCACCAGCTCTGACTTGCGCTTCCTCAGGTTGATGACAGTGAGCGGCTTTTCTTGGGCTTATTGTCTATTTGCATAGTTTCTTCGAAGAAAGCTATTTTGTCTGTTTTAATTAGGTTGTCTTTTTTGTTGGTTGTAGAAATTCTTTTTGTTTGTTTGTTTGTTTGGTTTTTGGAGACAGGGTTTCTCTGTGGCTTTGGAGCCTATCCTGGAACTAGCTCTTGTAGACCAGGCTGGCCTTGAACTCACAAAGATCCGCCTGCCTCTGCCTCCCGAGTGCTGGGATTAAAGGCGTGTACCACCACCACCTGGCTAGAAATTCTTTATTTATATTTTGGATATCAAATCACCATCATCAAGAAATCTGCACATGCTTTCTCCCACTCTACGTAGGTCTTCTTTCTTTTTTCATTATTGATAATGTCTTTCTATATACAAATGTGCTTCATTTTAAGAAATCTGATGTCTCTACTCTTTCTTGAGTGTTCCCTGCTTTTGATGCCTCATCTGTGAATCCAGGGGAATCCCAAAGTCATGGAGAACCTCCCCATGTTTTCTAGTCAGAGTTTTATACTTTTAGTGTTCATATTTCAATTGTTGATCCACTTTGCCCTAATCTTAGCATTTGCTATGAGGTAGGAGTTCCGCACCACTTGTCTGCACATAGCAATCCAGTTGTGCGGGCACCATTGTTGTAGAGACCCTCTGTCTCTATTGAAAAGACCCGGAGCCTTGTCACGAATCTTTTAACCGTAGTCAGTGCGTTTATGCCTGGGCTGTCAGCTCAACATCCTTTGTCTGTATCAGTGGTTCTCAACCTTCCTAAAGCTGCAACACTTTAATACAATCCCTCATGTTGTGGTGACCCCAATCATAAAATTATTTGGTGCTAACTTCATAGCTGTAATTTTGCTACTGTTGTGAATTGTAATGAAATATCTTTTCTGCAGGATATCTGATATGTGAGTCCCAGAGGGGTCATGACCCACAGAGAACCACCTGCCTCTATTGCTAGTCTTACACCAGCACTCCTCTGCTTGGATCCCTGTAGCTTTGCAGGACAGACTATTTTGGTTATTAAAAATCTCTTGTGATTCCACGTGAATTGGGGGATTCACTATTCTGTTTCTGTCCTCAAAATCAGAATTTTGATACAGATTGCTATCAATAACTAGTCTCCCTGTTCATGGACATGAGTGTCTTTCCACTGGTGTAGATCAATTTTAACTTTTTTCAGCAGTGTTTGGAGTTTTCAGTGTACAAATCTTTTTCACCTTCTTGGTTAAATGTAGTCATAGGTAGTCTGTTCTTTCAGACACTTGTGAACAGGGCTGCTTTCTATAATTTCCCTATTGTCACTGCAGGTGTAGAGAAACAGAACTGATTGTTTCTGCAGTTTTTTTTTTTCTCCTTTTGAGACAGGGCCTCACTTTGCTGTGCAGGCTAGCCTTACACTGATCATGTAGCCCAGGTTAACCTTAAACTTGGCCGTGATTCCCCTCCTGAGTGTTGAGATTTCAAGCATTCACTACCATCATTGCTGTTTGTCCTGCATTTTTGTTTAATTTTTAAAACCCAACATTAGTAGCTTCTTGGAGATTCTTTTTCATCTCTGTAACTGGGGTCACGCCATTTATTGGCAGCTGTTATCTGACCTGCTTTCCAGCTTGGATACTTTTAGTGGTTTTTCTTGTCTAATTGTTCTTGTGGCGGGTGGGATTCTAAAGTGCTGACGTGAAGGAAGACAGGAGACATCTTTGTCCTGGTCCTTTTTTTTTTTTTTCAGTGCTAAACTCCTCACCCTTGACTCATGTGTTTGAGAGATGGGGGTGGGGTGGGTGTTATTTCCTAATTGTCCCTCACATTTCTCCCAGCATGCACTTACCTCTCTTTTTGTCACTTTTAGCAAGAGGATTTTCAGTAACCAGAGCTGCTCTCACTGGACTCCAGTCTGCAAAGTGTCAACCCTGGATGATGTTTCAAAAGCTCTGATGTAGAGAGGGGATATTGGCTTTATGGCTTGGCAGGCCACTGACATGGCCACTGCACCCAGAATAAGACAGGCAGCTGTGGTATTGGAATAGACTACTTCAGAGAGAATCCAGGAGTTTAGTCAGACCCACAGGGGCTAGTGGGGCAGGAGAGCTCTAGGAAGCCAACTGGAAGGGGAAGAGAAATACATCTCACATCCCTACTGAAACCCAGTGGCTTTGACTTCTCAGCCAGGTACCATCATGTGCATGATCAGGCAATGTTTGAAATGCGTCATCAGTTGCTAGGGAACTTACTCTTGTGAACACAGAGTCATACTTTAAGCAGGAGCTGGGGATTACATTGTGGAGGTGTTCTGAGGATTTGTCCCCTACCCATACAATTCTCTCCCCTTTCCCCAGATCTCCTCTCTCAGGCAGACTTTCTACGGAGCAGACAAGTAGCTCAGGCATCCTGTTCCCAGCATGTCAACATAATCCCCCATTTCCTGTTATTGGGGCATAGCCCACCCTATGGTCCGGAAATGTGAAAGCAGCCCCATGCCTGTTCACCCAGTGAGCTACTGAGTTCTGTAACCTCCTGTCAACACCTTGTTGTCCTACAGTTGCAAAGGGGGGTTTCAGTTAAACTGTTTTCACTTCAGGGCATGCCAAGTCTCATTCACCACAGGGAAATAATGCCGTCTTCCTGGCTCCACCCGAGTGAGTGAGTGTCAGCTCCTCTGGAAGATTGAAGTCAGAGCGTTCCTTTTTGGATCCTGTCAATCACTTCTCTCTCACACTCTGATCAGTCTGCAATCCCAAGTGAGAGTCTTGGGGAAATGCAGATAAGCTAATGACAGCCTGCTAAGGAGCCCTACCATGAGCAAGACGCATTTAGGGGACCCTGTGATGGTGAAGGTAGTCCTGCATCACTAAGGAGCATCCAAGCTGTAAAAAGAAGTATAGTCTTTCTGTCCTAGGAGGACTTGAGGTCCTGCTGCAAAGGGCTCCTCATCTGATGTGGAAGACCTCATTCTTGCCCCACGGGAAACTCAGGTCTGATGGGGAGACACCTTCCTTCAGGAGATGCAGGATAGGAAAGGACGTCTTGTCCCCAGATGTCCTATTGGACAAGGGGTTCAGGCTGACTCGAGTGACTTGAGGGACAGCCCTTGGGAACATGACATAGGCTGTCCAGCACTGAGTGGCAACAAAGTCCCAGCTGGGTGCTGTTGCACTGAACAATCACGACCAACTTCCTTTCACCCCCACTTAGAGTCGTCCTCCCCACACTCCGTATCTTTGACTAGCTCTGCTCTCCCTCTCTCCTCACTTTCCTTTCTCCAAAGTTTACTGTGGCATTTCTAAACACGTGGGACAACTCAAAGCATCGCCTGGATAGCTGTCAACATTTTTATTATTATCTTCACCAAGAAAAGCCCGTGTATGGATCTGTCGTTAAACCTTACTTTGAGTATATATCAGACACACACCAGAATGATCTTGTCCCACAAAGGAATGCATGAACAAAATGAAAGTAGCTCTGCAAGAAACTATTTTTACAAAAAGGGCTGTGCCAAGACTCAGACTGGCTTAGCAAGCATGCTGGAGCTTGGGATGTAGGTGGAGACCGTCTCATCCCATTGGTGAGAGGTCAAGTTCACAACCTGACATGATTGGCTACTAGGTGCACAGGATAAAGCTAAGGCTCCAGGACTCAGTCACCATGAGGCTAATTTTGCTAATGAAGCAAACCAAACAGCAACAATGACAAACATCTCTCACAGTATGTCTGATCGTAGTCTTTGCTCCAGACACTTCAGTATGTGTGTCATTAAGCAAAGCTCACATTGTGGATCTGTGTGTGCCTTAGGATGGGATAAGGGGGTGGGGTTTAGTGAAATGACAAGATGCTCAAGTCTTAAGTATGTCACACATGTCCTGTGCCTCTCTTGTCACTGCTGTCATCTTGAAGAAGCACCACAGATCTCATTTGGAAAAAAAAAAAACCCAGGGCAGGAGAGACAGCTCAGTTAGTAAAGGCATCTGCTGCCAAGGCTGATGGCCCAAGTTTGATCCCCCAGGACCTACATAGTGGGAGGAGAAAACCAACCCCAGCAAGATGTCCTCTGACCTCCACACAAGGACCACAGTTATTCACCCCACATTATACACACAGCCTACACACACGCAAACACACACACACACACACACACACACACACACACGTATTAGAAATGCACAAATTCAAAACTAGAAGCAATCCTTCCCGAATTTTACACAGGGTCTGAACTCATGATTTTGAGACTCACCCATGTCACAAGTCAGTCCCTTTGTACCACTGAGCAACAGTCATCATTTCCCCCCCGCCCCCATTCTCCTGCTTGTGGACAGTTGTTTTGGGGACTTTCCAACAGGGGCTGCTGTGAGCATCATCGATTAGGTAGAGGTGAGCATTCATGCCATATGCACTGTGAGGTGAGTGTCGGTGTCTCCTCCTCTCCATCGGACCGTCTGTGCTTCCTTATCACACTGTAAAAGTTCTTCCCATGTTTTCAACACAAGCTCCGAACAGGCACATTTTGCAATCCGTTTCTTTCCAGTGAGACTCTGCTCACTGTAACTGCTTTTGATGAACAGACGCTTTGCATTTTTATGAAATCTAAATGACCTCCTTTTCTTTTATAATGATCATTTTATTACATTTCATTTGCTTCTGCATGCACACATACTTATGCATGTGCACGGTGTGTGAGTGCGTGCACATCAGTCAATCTGATGGTAGCCCTAGTTCTACCAGGTTGGGAAAAAAAAAAACCCTAACTTGTTCAAGAGGTCCTGTTCTTTCTGTTTTTCATTTTTGTTTTCATGATGAACTTGTGGGAGTTGGTTCTCTCTTTCTACCATGTGGGTCCCAGGATGGATCATCAGGCTTGGTGACAGGGGTCTTTACCCACTGAGCCATCCCACCAGCCTATAACGGTCGGTTTTGCCTTTTATTGAAGAAAGTTTGCCTATTGGCAGAAGGTAAGATTCTTGTTTTATTCTAAAATCTTTACATTTTGCCTTGTGCATCTGACCTCACGATTCATCTCGCAGTAGGTTTTATGCATCGTGCTGGATGGGAGGGAGTCCAGTTTGTCTTTTCCCACATTGAGTAGCCAGTCTTCTCAGGCACTATTGTTGAAGACTTGCTCTATCCTTGGTCTAACCGCCTTGGTCTGTCACTGAGAATCGAAATGCTGTGTCCACACAGGTCTTCCCAAATCTCTGTTTTCTATAATTCAATTGTCTGGCTATTCATTATCCTGTCTTGGTGGTGTCCTTGCTTTTCATTAAGCCTTGAAATTAAGTCATGTATGTCCTTACACTCTGTTCTTCTTTGCCTAGATTGCTTTGGATAGTTCAGATTCTGTATTTTCACATATATTTTAGAATAAGCTAATCAATTTTGACCATCAAGGACTGCTAGAAATTGAGATTGTATTGAATCTATAAACTTAAAAGAAATTTATAGATTATGGATAATCAACATTTTAACAGTGTCAATCTTCCTAATATATGCTGTTCAATTAAGTCATTCATAATTATCTGTTTTCATATCTTATAGTTTGTAGTATATAGGTTTTATGAATCCTTTGTTAAATGTATTCCTAAGTATTTTATGGTTTTGATCATATAATGGTGGAACTTTTTTGTTTTTTTGGTAGTATGTTGTTATTGTCTGAAGATCAAATTGGATTATGCAGTGTCATTTTATCCTATGACTTTGCTAAATGTACTTGTTAGCTGAAGCTGATGTTCTGGAGATCATGTTGGGTTTTCTACATAAGCAATCATGTCATCTGTGCATGGAAATAGCTCTAGTTCTTCTGTATGAACATCGGGCCTTTCACCTCTTTGTCAAATTTAATTAGGGACAATCTGGTATCAGAGTTATATAGAATCATAATACAATGAGCGAATATTTACCTTCTTTTATTTGTATAGGACCATTGTTATTCCTTCCTTAATGTCTGATGAGTTCTTAGTGAAATCACCCATTTCTGGGCAAGATTTCTATAACAAGATCATGAGAATAGGAATATTTAGTTTGTCCATTTTATCATGTGTCAGCTTTTCTAATTTGAGTTTTTCTAAGAGTATATTTTGTCTAAGTTGCAAATAATGTCTTCTAATGTCTGTGTCTAATGTCTAAGATCTGGAAAAACAAAAGTCTCTCTTTAAAGCCTGGCACCTGTAAGCTGGGCTTTCTTTCCCTTTCACCAGTCTAACTTGTCTAGATCCCTCAACCTTTATTTTAGCTTTTGTCTTAACTAATGCCCTTGCTTCTGGCTTTTCTGCAAAGGTCAGTGGTAGAATTTCAGGTCTTTCTACTGCCCATCTGCTTCAAAATACCTTCATCTTCACCTCCTTCCTTTATCCTGCCTTAGGGGAAGAATCATCCTTGAATCTTCTCAGATCAACCTTCCATGTACATATCTGAGACCGGTCGCATGTTCTCAACTCCCATATCCTTTCCCATATGGCCTAAGCATCCCCAACAAAGCTCGTGATCCTTCTTCCTTCCATAGTACACGTTCACTGGTTTACACACCACGGTTCCTCTTGGCACCTACAGCGCTTGATCAGCAGTACCGATTACAAATCTCTGCCCTAACTTGTCTCTGATTTTTTTTTCTTGGTAGCACTGAGGAATTGAAGCAGGACCTCACACGTCACTAGGCAGATGCTTTACGACCAAACAACAACCCCAGCTTTCATTAGTTTTTATTCTGAGATAGAGTTTCACTAAGTTGCCCAAGCTAATGCTGAACTTGTGGCCCTCTTGCGTTTCAGGCCCTGGAACTGGGGTTATAGTTCGAGGCGCCAGAATTTGTTGGGATTTCTCTCACTCTTTCCGCGTCCTGCGGAATAGCTGCTGTCCCAGTCTCACTGGAGAGCATTCACTTCCTTTCTGCAGGACCTCCTGCTAAAGCCAGGCACGGCCAACGGCTTCCTTGCTCTGCCGTCTACTTGGGCAGATGAGGTGGAGTCTGTTGCATTTCACTGCGTGCATTTGTTGAGGCCTTCGTTTCTCCCAACCGGTCAGCAGTCCTGGAGGGCAAGAACCGCATCTGCTCCTATTTATAGGTTTAGCAGCACACTGCAGAATTTCAGGCTGTTTGTTGATTGTATATGTGACATTTGCATTTTATGACGATCAGGGTTCCCATGTAGATCCACTCAACTGTGATCCATCGGGTCTCTTTCAGCTCCCGGAGTCCTTTTTCTTCCAGTGCGGCACCCACTGCTGCCTTCTGGTTCTGCTCTGTAGTCGTCAGCTTCTCTTCACTGTCTCCTGTTTTCTCTTCCGACCCTTCATTCTCGATTGCCGCCACTGAGGCGATGGAGCAGCCATGCCTCACTCGGAAGCCCTCATCTCTGAACAGACCTCGTGGCTTTGCTCCTGCTCTCACTGCAGCCCTCTGCCCCTCCCAGGCACTGACTCGCTTCCCTGAAACACATCAGGAGAAAGTTTCCCTGAGCTTTTCGCTGCTCACAGATAAAATTTTAAAAAATTAAAAAGAAAAAAAATCCCCTGCTGTTTGCTGAGCATCTACTGCACAGCAGGATCTGCACTGATGTTAGTTAAGCATCACTCATTCTAGAGGACACGCATTAGCCTCCTTGTAAAGATGAGAAAATGGAGGCTAAGGTGGAAATGCAGTCCGACTCTCTTACACGTGAAGCCTTCAAGCTTGATTCCTAACTCTCTTCTGTCTTCAGGCGAATGAACTAGATAGGAAGCCACCCTCACCCTGGCACTGCTTTCCAGAACGGGGTCATGAACACTGTTACCTTTGGTGTCTTCCTTCTCTGTCCCCCAGTGTAGGAGTCTACCTACCCTACTCCATGAATGGAGCCTTGCTAAGCTGCTGCCCTCCTTAAAGCCACATGCAACTTCCATCTGGGAATCCTGCCTTGTACTGTCAGGGATATTTTGACTTGTTTTGGTGCATTATAGCCTGGACTAATGTCTGCATTTATTCCTGTAGTTGCTGATTGCTTAAACCCAGCACACAACCTTGAGACCAGGAGCCAAGAGAACAGTCCAAACTCAGCTTGGGGAGCCCCCATCCCTGGGCACATTTATTAATACTCAGAATAATGACTGTTCACTGAGTGTTTCATGTCTTCTGCACCCTCCCAGCCAGCACAGGGCTGCAAGCACAGACGATCCTCATACATGCTCATGTTGATGAGGGTTCTCCATGTGTTTCCTCCCTGATTCATTCACTCATGGATCCTCCAAGAAGCCTTAAGTGGCAGGCAGTTGATGAAGATGATGTCAATAATGGTTATGATAATGTTGTCTTCATCAGTTCCAACTACCATACCAAAGCACCGTAGGCTTGAGATATACCATACCAAAGCACCATAGCCAAAGATATATCTACCATTGTCTCAGTCATGCTGAACATGGGATGCAGTATTCTCAGGCACTGGGAGGGTTCTTTTCCAGGTTGCTGAACACAGCTTCTTGTTCTACCCAGGCAAAGGACTAGTGAGACAGCTCCATAGGCAAAAGCACCTGATGCTAAGCCCACTTGAGTTCAGATCCTCGGAGTTCTGATACCCAGGATCCACATAATGGGACAAGAGAACTGAATCCTGAAAGTCCTCTGACAGTTCCCCCTCTAAATAAAATAGGGGTAAAAGAGAGTAGACAATCTCTCCAGGTCCTTTTTATCAGGGTGCTGATCCTTCTCAGGAAGTCTCATCTTCATGATGCTATTGCCCCATGAGGTCTCCAGCTTCTAATGTCATCCTTCTGGTGGGTAGGGATTTCATCACATAGCCTGGGAACAGACTCTCTGATTATTGTGATGACACACTGCCAGTGAGCATTAGGCTGGATTGTTTAGAGGGTTTATAGAATTCAGTCCTCACAATTACCTGATGGTGTAAGCACCACAGTTAGGTTCAATTCATAGAAGAGGAAATGGAGACAAAAAGATTAAAAATTTCTTGGTAAATGACAGACAAGGAGCCAAGAGAACAGTCCAAACTCAGCTTGGGGAGCCCCCATCTCTGGGCACACTTAATACTCAGAATAATGACTGTTAATGACTGAGTGTTTCATGCCTACAAGACTCAGAGCCAACCACATTACACACATTGCTTCATTTTAATACTTTAGTTACCTGTCAGCTGCTGCGGGAAAAACACTATAACCAAGGCACTTGTTTTTGTCTGTCTGAGACAGGGCCTCTGGAGCTACCCCTGGCTATCCTGGAACTCGCTCTGTAGACCAGGCTAGCCTCAAACTCACAGACATCTGCTTGCCTCTGCCTCCCGAGTGCTGGGATTAAAGACAACTCAAAGAAGGAAGGGCTTATTTTGGGTTTCTAGTTCCGTAAGAGTCCATCACCTCACAGTGGGAAAGGGCGGCAACAAGCGCCAGGCATGGTGGCAGGAACAGCTGAGAGCTCATATCCCAATGACAAGCATGGAGCAGAGAAAGCCAACTCTCAGAATCACCGGCCCCCCACCCAGTGATACACTTCCTCCAGCAAGGCCATACTCCCTAAGGCTCCCCAAAGAGTCACAAACTGGGGAGCAAGCATTCAGATGTCAGAGGCTATTTCACCTCCCACCCTGTCTTAGTTAGGGTTACTATTGCTGTGATAAAATAACATAACCAAAAGTGAACTGGGGAGGAAAGGGGTTATTTGGCTTACCCTTCTGTATTGCTGTTTATTACTGGAGAGGAACTCAAGCAGAGCAGAAACCTGGAGGCAGGAGTTGATGCAGAGGCCGTGGAGGAGTGCTGCTTGCTGACTTGCTCTTCATGGCTTACTCAGCTTGCTTTTTTTTTTAATAGAAGCCAGAATCACCAGGAATGGTACCATCCACAATGGGCTCAGTCTTCTCCTATCAATCACTGATTTAAAAAAAAATGCTTTATGTGTTTGTATACGGCTATATGGAGGCATTTTCTCAATTGAGGCTCCTTCCTTTCTGATGACTATATCCTTGTCAAGCTGACACAAAACTAACCAGCACACCCACCAAAACTTTGTATGTGTGCATGTGAGTAAGCACATACTTGTCATTTGTATGTTTGTATGTGAATGTGTGTGGAGATTAGAGATCTTCCCCAGTCTCCTTCCATGTAATGTTTCGAGACAGAGTCTTTCTCTGAACTTGGAACTCACCAATTTTCCTAGACTAGGTGGCCAGCGAGTCCTGAAGGCAGGCCTTTCCTGTCTCACTTCCCCAGCACTGGGATCACAGGTGTGCCATCTCCCCTGCTTTTGACACGGGTGACAGGGATCAACACGCAGGTCTTTGTGTTTAAATGGCAAGAACTTTACCAACTCATCTTTTAAAAGTCAGTATTAGGATTCACACGTCACAGGCAAGGAGGTAAGGCCTCAGGAAAAGTCAGTTTGCTTGAGGTCATGAGCAAGAGAGATGCAGAGCTGGGGCAGAGCCCAGGTCTGTTAACTCGGAGGCAGGCGCTCACTATCCTGACTTCTGATGCCTCTGCCAGCCCCGAAGAAACCCCTTTAGAGGTTATCCTGCCCAATCTGCTACTTGATGGGCAAAATCATCCTGAGAATCCCTGGCTGAAGATTTGCTAGCCCGGCTTGAATCCTCCTGGAGCTGGGGCCCAATTTCCTCCTGCATAGCCCATCTGTGGCTGTGCAATGCCAGAAAACTCTCTTTTTCTAATATGCACAAGATACCTTCTTCAGTCTCAAGCAAGTCCCCTCCCTGCTCCCACCCCACCCCATCACAAAGACCCAAACCCCCTTTCTTAGGACTCCATCTTTTCCTCGGGAAGAATAAGCCAAATCCCAGGCAGTTAAAGGGCGTGTGCCTGCCCAGGGAGGCTTGTGTAGTGGGGGCAGGGAGCCAGAGAAGTCTCCGGACTCCCTGAGAAGGGATGTGCATGTGTTCTGGGCTTTTCATCTTAAGTGGTTTCCGATCTGTCTGGCTGAGCGATGGCCTGGAGCCACCCCTGTTTAACATTCATGCGAATTCCAGGCTGGGCTATTGCCGAAGTAAATCACTTTGCTTGCTTCCACCCCCTCCCCAGTCCCAGCCCCCCGCCCCCCGCAGGACAAGGAGCTCCTTGGTCTCCATAGCAACAAGGCCATCTGTTTCTAATGGCATCCCAGGCCAGAAGAAGTTCATTCTGTCTCGACTTCACTAAGTTAGAGGTAGAAAATCAGCAATCAGGACAGAGATGGGAGAGGAGGGTGGGTGCGTAGGTCCTTTTTACTCCAGTCTCCTTCTGAGCAAGGCAGAGGTCAGAGTCGGAGAAGCCCACTGAGGTCATGGAGCCAGTGCATTCCCTTTATGTGAGGGGAAACTGGGGTAGGGGAGGGAAAGCAGTAGACAGGGCACATTAACAAAACCGCTGGGTCCAGTGGGCAGCTGATAAACATTCGTGGGATGAATCATAGAATTGTAAAGAGTTAGAAGCAGCCAACACATTATGCAAAACTCCCATCCAGTGCAGGGAAGTGTCCAGAAATCATACGCGAGCGACAACAGATGGCTGTCCAAAGAACGCTTGGATGCCTCTGGTAACGGGGAGGTCACTCTCCTGCTTCTACTGCCAGACACTTTGAATACAGAAAGCTCTTCTGCATACTTGCATTCTTCTGGCCTGCCTCCCTGGAAGGTTGCTGCTCACTCCCTTCTCATACACTATCTTGCTGCGTGTCACTGCAAGTTGCTAAGAAGAGGGCTCCTTGTCTCTCGGGGATCTGGACAAGGAAACAGTCACCCAGGGGCCCAGAGAAAGGTTAAGAACTCAGGTGTCCAGTTGTTCTGGCCTGAATAAGGACAAAGGGGAGGAAGACCCTCTTCCTTCTTTACATCAGGCAGGCAGGCCTCCAGGGGCTAGTTCTACCCTCTTCTTGTTCTCTGCCAAATGCAAAGTCTATGATTTGTCCTTTCCACCTGCCCACTTATCCCACCCATAGATGCTTGTTTCTGCACAACATCAGGCCCTGACTTTGTGTGCGTGCACATGTGTGTATGTGCATGTGTGTGTGTATGTGTGTTTGTGAGTATGTGTACATGTGCATGTGTGTATGTGTGTGAGCCATGCATGTATGTGTGCATATGCATGTGTGGGCATATGTGAATATTTACCCGTTTCTTTGGTATCACTTTGATGAACTAGTCAATAGAAATGTCCTACAGGAGGAAAGATGTGTTTGGTCCATGATTTCAGCAGGTTCAGCCCATGGTTGCTTCCTCCCAGGCATCACGGTGGCAGAAGTACTTAACATATGAGTTGTTCTGGACATGGAAACAGAGTGGGAACACAGGTGCTGTGCCAGCTTTCTTCTCTTCTTTTACTCTAGTTGGTTCTCCAGCCTATGGATGGTGCCAGGTGTGTGTGGGAGGGGTCTTTGCAAACACCACAGCCAGCAGAGTGTCATCAGAAAAAAGGAAGTTCATCACAATTCAGTAGCTGGTGTCAGTTCAGACTTCAAGAGTCTGACACCAGATAGGTTATTTTCGGCATATTTAAGCACAGCACGATTTGGAAAAACGTTTCCTTACGATAATTAACTCAATCCGGTGTGCACAATAAAGCATAAGACATAATTACACTGAGACTCTTGTAAAGTACAAGTGATATCTCCCATTAAGATAGATTCCATAGATTAGCAAAAGAAGCAGACTCAAGGCAAACAAGGCTCATGATGAGAATCTGGGGGAGCTGGTTTGGCCTGGGCATATAGATAGTGCAGAGATCACCAGGCTATTAGCCACCTCCATCCCCAACCTTCTGGGTGGAAAACAAGCTATGCATTGCTCTGTTTGTAGAGTCTATCCTATGTGTTTGACATTTCTGCTTTCCTAGAGTTTATCAGTGAGCACAAGGACCTACACGTCTCCTACAGTACCATCCACAAAGGGTGGGTCTTTTCCCCTTAGCTAATCCTTTGGAAATGCCTCACAGACATATCCCGATGTGGACTTCAACTTCCTGTGTGATTCTAGATTCAGCCAAGTTGAAAGTGAAGAATAACCATCCCAGGGTTGGTAAAGATGGTCCTATCCATGTCCATCTACCCAGTCAATGACTTCCCAGCCACTATGAGATCAGCCTCTGTGTGCTTACATAGCACAAAGGCAGTCAGATGCTCCTGCCTGGAGGAGCATCTCCAGATGATCCAGCCTCAGAGAGACTGGCTACTAAGGTCATGTACGCCTCCTCTGTCTTTCCTTCATTCCCCTAGAGCCTTGGATTTCCTCTAAGAAAGGTTATATAGAATGAATTGTGGGCTTAGGACCTGGAGTATAGTCATCTTGGGGTACAGGGCCAGAGGAATAATAGAAGGGCAGTAATGAGTTTGACTCTATTCAGTAGACCATCCTTCCTAGTTCTTCAAAGGAGCCCATTGCTCTTGAGTGGGTGGTACCTGGATTCTCTCTGCCCTAAACTGAGTGCCGGCAATGATTCAGCCAATCGATGCACATATGCAAATAAGCGCCTCATAAATGGTCTTCATCCTGTCCACTCTAGCCGAGTCATAATCTTGGCTTCCTGTGACCCATTAGAAGACAGCTTGGAAGTTCAGGCTCCATTTTCTTCTTTAATGGGCCAGTGGGCAGGGGAGGGAACAAAAGAGTCACTAATTAGAAAGAAGTGACAGCATGTTTCCCATGCATTACAGTGCACTCCATCGAGTTTTGTGTTCTGCTTCAATTCAAATCACACAACTGTTAGTTGACTTAGGTCCAATCAGGTGGAAAAGAGAGTGGGAGAGGGTTGGAGATGTCAGATCAGGTCAAGTATGTGACCCATAAAGTAGATATCCCCCTTCTAACCGACACATCATCCCCACCTTATATTTCCCTTCTTTTTTTCACTGATGTCAGCCTTCTGTTTGCCGCTCCCACCTCTGATATGTTCACAAAGACCTTTACAACAGTTAGTATCAAGACCCCTTGGGTGTGCCCAGAGCAGGGTTTTGTGTGCATAGACCAGACTTGAAGATAGATTGTTCTCTGCAATAAATATCGACAGATTCATAAATCTGGTTGCCAGATTCGATAAGAGTCACTGCTTGCATAATCCAGAGCTAGGAGACTCTAGCTAGCTAATTCGTGCTGGACTGACTAAATCCCAGGGGAAGATGTATAAACATGATGTTGCCCCACCGCCTGCAGCTGGGGGCTGTGTAAGAGGTGGGAGGAGGGCAAATGCTCCCAGCTAAGGGCCAGGTCTCCAAATGATGCTGGGTGAGCTGGAAAAAAGGGTAACAGTACATGTTACCCTTCCTCCCTTTCCTTGGCTAGAACCCTCAACTTCCAAGCTTCCAGAAGTCTCCACAATATCCTTACTCAGGCTGAGCCTAGGCGACTGAACATCTGGAAGAAAAACAGTCAGCCAGCTCATCACCCAGATGTTTTTAAATACCTTAGGCTCTATGCTGAGGAAAAAAAAAAGCAAACAGCTTTTAGTACTGATGATTTTCAACTTTTTATCCAGATGTTGGGTGCTGGGCAAGCAGAGCCTTAGGATCCTTTGTTGTGTGTGTGTTCACATGTGTGCGCACATGTTGTGTGTGCGCACATGAGTACACACGTGTTCATGTGTATGGACATCAGAAGTTGACATCAGGTGTCTCTATCCCTGCTCACTTTATTGTTTGAGAAAGGAACCTTGATTGCTCTTTCCTACAACCCCTCTTCCTGGCTGGGGGGGTCGCTTGAGCACCCATAAGGAACTTCCCCCATAACAAACATTCCCTTTGGGTGTCTTGGGAAGTGTCTTTGGCATGGTGGGAGTAACAAGTGAGACAGAGTCGCCCCTCATCTGCCCATTTCTCCCTCTAGGCCCTTCACTCTTCCCCTTGTCAGTCACCCTTCATCTTTCTGGCAGGCTCTCTCTGAGTACCTGTTGGGACAGTCCTGCTTCTCTTCCTGGCATTTTTTCCCAGAACCTTCCATCTGAACGTCTCTCTCCCTTCACCCACCATGACAGAGACTCCAGGAAACTAGCCTTGCCCTGCCTAGCCTTGGTGACCAAGAAGAGGGAGGGCTTCAAGATCATAGGAGCCTAATGTGGTGGCCAGTGTATGGAGAGTATACAGAGCATCCTGCAGCAGACTCAGGAGCTGAGCAAGGGATGACTGAGGGCTGCTGGACCACTCACACTCTCATCAAAGTCGTGTTGCCAGCTCTGCAGCCTTAGGTGGCTTCTGGCCTTGGCAGGCAGGCACTCCTGTCAGTGCAGGAGTGTGGAAAGTTTTAGCACTGTTGTGGGAAGATATAGCAGTTACTTGTCTCATTGCTGCAACCAAAGACCCATCAAAAATAACTGAAGGGAGGGTTCATTTTGGCTTGCAGTTCTAGGGGATAGAGTCTGCTATGGTGGGGCGATATGAGTGGCTGGATCAGGAGGCAGCTGGTAACACTGCCATCTTCTGTCGGGAAGGAGAGGGGCTGGTGCTCAGCTTGCTTTCTTCTCCTTTTCATTTAGCCAAGGACCACAGCCCAGAAAACAGTTTCCTTACATTTAGGATGGGTTTTCCCACCTTAGTTAACCCAAGCTAGATAATCCCTCACTGACACATCCAGAGGCTTCCCTCTACTACAGCGATTCTAGACCTGGGAAGATGAGTTAATGTTGACTGTTGCAGATGAAGTAAGTCCTTTCAGGGCTCGGGTTGCAGCTCAGTGGTAGAGCACTTGCTTAGCAAGCATTTAAGTCCCTGGATTCAGTCTACAGCACCCTCAAAATATGTTAATGCAAGCAAAAACGTGACAGATGTTTCCACCATCTGGCCAGTTCCCAGATTTCTGACACCAACTCTGGATGCTTCAACGCCACCTAAGTCTCACTGCTACCCAGTGTGAGCATGAGTTCCAAGGCTCAGCCCCACAGGTCCACTACCCTTGACATGGCAGTCAGATACTCTCGCTTGTTGTGGCTACAATGCTCCCTCCCCACACTTCTACAATTTTCCAGTCAGGAAAATACTGTACTGCCTTCTATGATGAATGGCAGGCAGCAGATGTGTCTCTGAGCCAGAGGGGCAAGCTCCACTCCCCCACTTTGTGTTCTTCCCAAATTAGGATGCTCCGAGCACAGAAACCTCTGGACCTTGAGGGGACGCACTTTATGGTCTTCCCAAAGTTTGGTGTCTCTAGAGCCCTCACAGTCCTGGCGGGCTTCCTGTCGAGATTTAATTGTGTAAGCATGCCAGGACCTTTGGTGGCCAACTGGCTCTGCATCTCTCTCGCCTTCTTCGAGGTTGGTAAGTAGGACTGGAAGTTCTAGAACTTTCCAGTCACCTGGGTATCTCCTTCGGCTGTAAGCCTATGCCCTGACTATGTGCAAGACCAGCTATGGTCTCCTTAGCAGGATAGACTCATAGATGGCTGAGGGCGGCTTTATTACAGACCATTAGAAAGATGCCTATCACTCGGGAAACTTGAATCTGTGCCAGGAGCCAGGGACAAGGACCATGGTTTTTATTGTGTTGCAGAACTAGGAGAGTGAACATATGATACGTAGACCCTGCAGTCCCAGGCTGGTAGTCACTTCTGGAATCCTTGATATCTCATCTGGCTACACGTATAGAACACCAGTGTGTGCAAGACTCCTGGTTGGTATGGAGGGCACATGGGTCAGCTGCAGAGTAAGTCCTTAACAAGCCTCCAAATGCTCACACTAAACCCAGCAGAGGGCGGAGCTGGCTGGGTCAATATTCTGTTGATTGGAGGTCAGGGGTGGGATGTGAGGAGAAAGACTGGGTATCTGTAGCACATTTGCTGCTGGGCTGGGAGAATCTATCACAGAAACAGGTAGAGAGAGAACACTGTCTGGAAATGAGGACACCACAGGAAACTGGAGTAGAGAAATCAGATTCGGTACCACATCCTGGACAGCCTTAAAAGCTGTGAGGGACTACACACAGTCTTGTGGGCAGGGGGAGCCATTGATGGCCTCAAAGGAAAAACTTGCTCAAAGTCATGCTTCACTGAGGTCTCTGCAGGGGGTGGGGGTGGGGGTGGGGCAGGGTGAGAATAAGGCTGGCGGAGGACACTCCTGGCTGTTGACATTAGACATGGAATTGACAATGACCCTCTGTAAGGAAAGGGTAGATGCCTGGAAGCTGAGGATACTGCAGGGCAAAGAGGAGCTTGTCCCGGGCGCACAGTTTCTCCTTTTTGGTACCTCGGAAAGAATAGCTGCCTCCATCACTCTGAAGTGGCTCCCAGAGTTTGGGACGGAACTCTCACATACCCACATAGTACTGGAGAGATCTGGGCACCCCAAAGAGGTCAAAGATAGCAAGGTGTGTGCTGATCAATGCCTCACCCAGTGATGATCAGAGTCCAGATAGCTACTGCTGCCCCTGATCCAGCTAAGGCAGGTGCATCTGTCACAGGTGCACAGGGCACCTGCTGCACTCTGGGCCCTGCTAGAAATTCTCGAGGGTCAAAGCCAGGTTACACTGCACCACTGAAGGACAGGGAAGACAAACACACCTACCGTGTTCCCAGGAGACGATGGTCAGTGCAGTGGGCGTCCCAGCAGCATGAGATGCAGCGGCCTTGAAGGTCTGCAAGATGCCCTCTCACCTCTCTTTTGCTGTGTTTTCGTCTATGGCTGCCACTGACTCTGAATATCTTTTCCTCTTTTTCTTTTGCAGCAATATACACACATGCATTCATGCACACACACTCACACACATGCACACATATATATGCACACCCATGTGCACATGAGCATACACTCATATCCTGACACATACGCACTCACACACTCTCACACACACACTCTCATACACATGTGCACACTCTCACACTCATATACTCACACATATGCACTTACACACTCGCTCTTACACACTCCCATACATTCTCCCACACACTCTTTCACTCTTCACAGACACACACACACGCTCACTCCCCTGCCCCCGGTGTTGGCCTAGCTCCTCCTGATTGAGCACAAACGTATGCTGTGATAGAAAAGCATTAGACTTTAATCAGTACAATCACTGAGGCTGCTCAGCAGAAATGGCCTCTTCCTTCTAAAACCACTCATTCAAAGTTGAGCAATTTTACAGGTGCCTGAATGTGACACCTCCTAGCAGCCACACCTCTTCAACCTGTGGCCTAGGTGAGGCTGGCTTCTGCCTGCAAGAAACCACTGACCACCCTCTGTGATGACACACTTCTACGACAGGACTGTCAGAAACTCAGGGTAGAGCCATCTACACAGTGGACCAAACCGCTACCTCATGTGCTCTTACGAGGAGACAACCAAACACACCCATACATCAGGACCAGACAGGGTAGGAGGCTGCAGACAGAGACGTGAGAGAAAGGGCAGGGCTGTGGAGGTGGGACCATGGGGAGTGGGGTTTATCAGCAAGTCCCGGAAGGGGAAGAGAGTGAGGCAGGCACAGAGCCAGGTGACCAAGATTTCACAGGCTCAGAGGCCACCCTTTGCCTGTATAGTCTGAGAGCATCATGGCAGCTCCTGGTCAGTGAGAAAAGGAATCAGGGAATATAGCCAGGTCGGCGAGACCACAGACCCTGGGGCCATAGGGTCAGATAATCACTGCAGGGAACATCCTTTTAAGAATGAAGCTCAAGAGACAGTGGTTTCATTTCTCACCTGGCAGAGAGCCACGCTGCCCCCACAGCCTCCATCATGTCTGCAGGGGGCCAGACGTCTGGCCCCACCAGCCCAGGCCTGTACCCAGCACACTGTGTGCACCTAGTTTCCATTTTGATGCCAGGACCACAGCTTCTATCCCAGAGTGTGACGCAGGTGCAATGTCCGGACTGCTGGAGTTGGTCAGGTACAGCCTTGTTACACATACAGATCTGGGTTCTGTGAGCAACCACTAAAAGTTTCAGATTCTTATGTCCAAGAACAAAGATTTGGAAATGGACATGTGGCCAGTAACTGAAAAGGAGACAGTTTATGAAAGAAAACCACTTCTGAGCTTGGAAATGGGCCAGCTCTGGAGAGAAGCCAAGAACCTAAAGAGACAAAGCAGGGGGCAGCTTGGGAACATTACTTTTTTCATGGTTCATTTACATACAAGGCACTCTTTCTGCACACGCTCTGTTTGGCTACATGGTGTGGTGCATCCAGTCTTCCTCTGCCATTTGTTTTTCTTCAACCTTAATCCTGATGGCCCTGGATTCCCCCTTGCTACCCCACTACCCTATTCTCTGGCTTTACCCCAGATTTACGTGGCCAGTTTGCTCAACTGTGACTAACAATCTTAATAGATAGCTTGTTTTCTCCACTTGGCCTCAGCTGAAATCAGAGAGGAAGAGCTTGGGCTCTCTCCGGATCCTTACACCCTGTTGTGTGCCTTAACAAGTCCCTGGGTCTCTCTGACCAGTATCTACTGATGTGTAGAGTGGGCCGGGTGACAAAGGTGCCCACTCTACGCATCAGCTGGAAGGCTGGGTGTGACAGGCATATAGAGGACTGAGTGGGCAGAAAGCCCCGGATGAACCTGGGCTTTTATTAAAACAGCAGCCGGAACGATGGGTCCATTCTTGGAGCCTTCAATGCCAAGAGACAGGGAGGCAAAGTTCCTGGAGCCGTTAGAACTCAAGGCTCTGCTTAAAGACTGGGATCTCTGAGGGAAGCTGCACACCAGGCCAGGTCTCAGCTCTGTGAGCCATGCATCGACAGTCCACACAACTGATCAGTCTCTGTGAGAGCCTGTCTGGCTTGGTGTTGAACACCTCCAAGAAGAGGCTTGTTGGACCAATCTCATGATTTTCCTCTTTAATGCATAGTTTTGACAGGTTATAGAAAATGACCTTATGGGGCAGGGTGGGGAGAGTCCAAACATGAGGATGCAGGGCATTCAGGTCCTCACCCCAATGAGCCCATTGCCCTTGGTCAATGGCCCTTCCTTCCTGAGCCTTAGCAATAATTTTTGTACTGATGCTCCATTCACAGTCGTGAGGACCAGGGGTCTTTCTGATTGGAGAAAATCTATTCAGAGGATCAAAAATAAATCAAAGCCAAATTCCAGTGCCCAAGTTGAAAGCTGCCCAACTGTGAAAGGAAGGTTGAAATTATCCTGTGTTTAAAAAAGAAGAGAGGAGGAACACATCAGAAAATCGTGGGACTGACAATAAGAAGCACAAGTCCATAACATCAGCCCGAGAGAGCAGAGGTGGTCGGGAGGAGTGGCAGCAAAGAACATTCCAAACATTCCTGCATTGGAAAGATCTACTGGGAGGGAAGAGGAGGAAGTGCCAGCAGGGGCGTGGGAAAGGCAGAAGCTGGTGGGGCCACTAAAAGTTCTGGTCTGAGGACAGCGGTTGCATAGGTTAGGTTGGGAGGAGAAATGTTCTCAGTCTAAGCAGGTGTCAGCTTGCAGTCGAAGAGGTAGGTGACAAGGTTGTCCTGTGAGGTGGTAACCCAGGCCACTCAGGAGCAGCAAGTTTCATATTTGGATCTACCCCTTGTTCAGTTACTTAGAGAATCATTGGGTAGAGGTAGGGAAAAGACTGGGGTGAATAATGGTGTGTCAGAGCCAGTGGGGGCTGGGCTGAGTCAGATGGGAGACAGGCAGGTGGCACCACTGGATGGGGCCATCATAGCGTAGGGATATGGAAGAGGGCATTAAAGGATGCTTGAGGGTTGATACCCAGTGGAGGATTGGAAAAATTAAATAACTTGATTTGTATCAAAGAAGGCAGAGGTTTGTGGGGAAGTGTCCCAGGTTGAAGGAACAGAGGCTTGCAGGTACAGGTGTGCATGAAGAACAAGATGGGTTGTA
The DNA here is from genome assembly GCA_028555095.1 of Dicrostonyx torquatus. Classification (NCBI taxonomy): domain Eukaryota; kingdom Metazoa; phylum Chordata; class Mammalia; order Rodentia; family Cricetidae; genus Dicrostonyx; species Dicrostonyx torquatus. The sequence continues at coordinate 1,178,412 of JAQHUG010000114.1, forward strand.
ATTCATAGCTTCCAGGCCTGCCACCCACAGCTAGAGATGCAGAGCCCAAATAAGGGGAGCCCTAGAGCTCCATGGGGCTCCATGCCTCAAGAGCTGGCTGTGCCAGAGCTGGGGCCAGAGGTGAAGCCAGGTTATACTAAGCTCATCAGGGCCCTACATCTGGGAACTGGGGGTCGTATCCTGATGATCAGTGTGTGGCAGTGAGCAGGTGAGCTGGCGGGAAGTTCAGGGAGAAGCCAGAGTCCATGCCAGATAAGGAAAAATCCTTGGTGAGGACAGGTGGTGGACATGAGGGAGGAGAGAGACAGCAAAACTCAGGGCCCCCACACCAGGAGTCTCACTGGGTCTTTATGTTAGCATGAACAAGTTTATGCTCCCGACACCAACACTTTAGGATGTGATTCCTGGTTTGGGGAAGTCTGTGAGGTGAGATGGTCTTCAGCATTCAGGAACAAGCCCAAGGAGTTTGGATCACAATCAGGCAGGCTCTGAGGGCCAGTCAGGTGAAGTTTCCATGTAGCCTTGTAGGCTGGGGGAAGGGATAGGGAGAGCCCAGTTGAAGCTGGAATGGCTCTATAAGTCCCAATGTGGTAAGAAGGAATGGCTGGCTTCAGCAAGGGAGCCCTGAGGACTGGGGAAGACTTTGTCATTCAGGATGCTTTTTGCCAGGTGTGGGTTATGATCCCTGTAAATGAAGGGACAGAATTCTTTCCTCCAAGATGGCCATTCTTGACTCATGCCCTCTTATCTGCACCCCATCGCATACCCAGTGAGCACAGGCCACCCACAGGCTCACCCTTGCCCAGTCCAGGACCACAGGAACTCTCCAGCTCCTAACATGGGATGGACATCAAGAGCCCAGCATGTAGATCTCCTCAGATCTGAGGCAAACTCCACCTCCTATTTATAACTATGTGAATGAGTAAGTCCCTCCAGCTGTTTAAGTTATGGGTTCCTTATCCATTTACAGCCCACAGCTGGACAACAGTCCTTCCTGGTTCTTCTGTCCAGAGTATCTATGGGTGTTAAGCAAAGTATGGAGTGCCAGGGACCTAGCACATGCCCTGTACACCTCACAGACTTAGTTTACCTGTACAGGGGTAGGCTGGCCTAGCCTATACTGTTCTAAGGTCAGGAGGACAGTATCGAAGCATATGGCTGTCACCCTCCCATTTTCAGTGATGTGCCTAGAACCCCACAGATGCTTAGTATGTGCTCAGTGGACAAATGAGAGAATGTGTGTTTCCCAGAGACCCACCCCATCCAGAGGCTGCAGCCTCGATCTACCTGTGAACCTCCAGCTCCTATATGGAAAGAGTGATCTGCCCTAGTAACTGCAGATCAGGCTTCCTATCCTGCCCCATCCTGCTTCTGTGGTCCTGGGCTAGTTAGTTCCTCAGAGCTTCCCTTCTTACCTCAGTGGCTCCTACTTAGAGAGGCACAATGGATGGCCTGCTCAGGTCTCACCCAGCTGGCTCAGGGCACAACTTCACCAAGGGCAGTTTAAAGAGTCTGTGAACACCCAGCTGTCCTTGCTTCAAAAGTCCCTGAAGTCCTTGTCTGGAGCTTAGAGCTGGAGCAGCCTCGGGGGTTCCACTTCCCTCCTGGTAGGGTGGCAGATGGGAAGGGACAGCAGGACCCTGTTGGGGAATGAGACAGCCCTGAGCAGCCAGCCTGGCCCGTTCTTCAGCATCCGCCCCCTTCCTAAGAGGGAAAAAGAACAAAAATAAACCGTGCAGTCATCAAGCAATTAAGAGGCAATCAAATAATCCTGAGGACAGGCAAGCCAATTAATAAAGGAGCAATGAAAGCTAACAGAACCACAGGGCTGCGTGCAAAGGTGAGGGAACACAAGCGGATGCAGGCGGAAGCGGATGCCAGGGCTGCTGGGTAACCAGAGCCTGCAAGAGGACCAGGCTCTGGCTAGAGGAAAGGCATACCATTCTTCACCCTAGTTTACCCCTCCGCCCACACCCAGTGCCCAGCATTGACGCACTGAGTAACTGAATGAGGGGGCGGAGCAGATGCAAATGTGAATGCTACCACCTTGGGCTGGCACCCTGGAAGGTTAGGGAAGTAGGGCTATCTCAGTTTCTCTTACTGTTGTGAGAAACAACAACAAACAACCAAAAACCTCACAAAAGCAACCTAAGGGACAAAAGACTTATTCTGGCTTTCAGTTCAAGGACACACACAGTCCATCCTGGCAGGGAAGTCAATACTGTAAGAGTCTGAAGTGGTCAGTCACATCGCACGCAGAAACAGAAAGAAGAGGGTAATCAGTGAATGTGTGGCTTGCTGTCTCCATTTTACACAGTCCTACCAGGGACTGGTCCTGCCCACAGTTAATATGGGGTTTCCCACATCAAGTCACTTAACCAACAAAATCCCCCACAGGCACGCAGAGACCCATCTCCAGTTGGCTCTAGATCCTGTCAATCCCCCTCAGGCATGCTCAGAGGCCCATTTCCCACAAGCACGCCCAGAGGCCCATCTCCAGTTGGCTCTAGATCCTGTTATTCCCCACAGGAATGCCCAGAGGCCCGTCTCCAGTTGGCTCTAGATTCTGTCAACCCTCATAGGCACGCAGAGGCCATCTCCAGGTGATCCTAGATCCTGTAAAGATGATGATACTCCTCACATGACTGCTTCCCCACCCCATACTGGAAATTAACTACCACAAGCTAGGCAAGTCCTCTACCACTGAACTACATCCCCAGCCCTCTTTTAATCTTTGAGTCAGGAATCTGCTAAGTTACCCAGGCTGATGCTGAGCACTCAACAGTACTTACTGCCTCAGCCTCCCAAGTAGCTGGGAAGACAGGAGTGAGTCGGGCAAATCCACGTGTATCCTCTATTCAGGGTCATAACTCGTGTATTAGTTTTCAATCATGGGGAACAAAATCTTCAAGAAAGTCATCTTGATGGCATCATGGGTTCAGAAGTTTCTGTCCATGGTGATTTGAATCTTTTGTGGCCTGTGGGCCTGACATGAAGCAGAGAACCATGCCAGGGAACACAAGATGGAGAAGAGCTGCTCACCTCACGGTGACCAGGAAGCAGAGAATACAAGACAGGAAGAGGGGGAACAAGAGCAGTCCTTCAAAGCCAGGCCCCAGCAGCCACTTACTCCGACTAGACTCGTCTCTTAACAGCCATTCAGCTATGAGTTCATTAACGCATAGATCTGCTGATGAAGCTAGTGCCTTCAAGAACCAGTCGCCTCCCAATAGTGCCACCATCCAGAGAATATGCTTTCAACTCACGAGATCCTGGAGTCACTGTATCTGTGTCAGCTCATGTGGCTAGGCCCCAGCGGGCTCTCGGTACAGAGAGCAGTAAGAAAAGATAGGGCTGGCAGTATGCTGCTCAGCAGCCAGGACAGGTCATGAAGCATTTGAAGAGAAAGCTCACCAGAGTCCGTGGTCCCCAGAAGAAGCACCCAGAGGGCCAAGTATGCAAGAGTGCCCCATAATGCTCTATTGCACCCAGAGGTGCTGCTCAGAGACAGAGAGGACAGTGAACAAGCTGGTGACAGAATCCACATCCAAGGGGATCTCAGCTGATTGGACCAATGAGTCCAGAATCTGACCCGAGCAAACTTAACAGGGACAAAGGGCCAAGTCTACTTTGGGTGATTCAAGGACCAGGGCCGGGGCCAGAGGAGGGCATAAATGGTCAGACAGATGATCCCATGTAGCTGTTATTTGTTCAAGGGCCGGAAAGCCACACAGTCAACGTTGTCTTAGGCTCTGTTAACACAGAGCCAAAAATAATGGACAAGTCAGTCCCTCATGTAAGACTTAGGAAGAAGCAGAAGAAAGCTAGCTGGGCCCCTCAGAGTAGTCTGTCTTGCAATGCCAGTGTATAGATACAGGGCTGTGAATGCCTTATTCGGACAGCATCCCTGTCTCCTCAGATCTCCGCAATGGGGGTAAACTGTCAGGTCTACAGGCTGGAGGGCATAGAATAGCATGGAGACTCGGGTCAGAGACAAAGAAGAACTTCCCCACTCCTTAGGAACAACAGTCAAAGGCTCATCCCTCCTCAGTCTTGTGCACAGCAAACCAGGCAGAGAGGCCCAGAGTGTGCCCTTCCACAGAAGAGAGGAATGAAGTCCAGGAGGGACGCAGGGCCAGGGGACCCCAGCACCACAGCTGTCACTGTGTTTTCCTTTTAATCACTCCTCAGTCTAATTGGTCCTCCAGCCCCCTCACTGCCAGGGAGAAGCTTTTGTCTGCTTCCTGCATGTTTACTAAGCAAATGGGGTTTAAAAGCTTTCACAGACACAGAGAAGCCATTTAGAAGGCTCGGCGGGTAAAATTATTTATAGAGATGAATGGTTATGCTCGCGTGCCTCCGGGAGATCAGAAGCCATATGCCAGAGCCACCCGAGCCTCTCCCTGCCCTGCAAAAGCCTGAATCCTTGAGCCTTCTCCCAGCCCTGCATTCCAGCCTTCCCCTTCTGCCCGCCTCTGGGTCTCTCTCAGGGCTCTGTTTTCACTCTGGCTCCTCCCCACACCCTGGTTCCTGCCCTCTCCCAAGCTGTGCATGTGGATTTGTACACTTGCTATCTCCGTGCCTTGTTCACCATCAGCAGGACTCTGTTCCTTCCACTCTTAATTCACTCCAAGAAGCTCCCATCTCTGTGCCTCTCTGTCTCCCTCTTCCTGTCTCTCCCATTTATCTCTCCTTTGTGCCATCATTGCATCATTGCAGATAATGCTTTGAGTTCTGGGTCTTCAACCTGTGTCTCTTCTAGTGCCTGAGGGTTCAGGGACTGGGTCTTGACTGCCTCTCTGGATGAGAACACTCATGGTTACAGGTCCTTGAGGGAGGGCCCTCTGTATCCTCTGAAGAAGTAGAATCCAGAGTAGAGTAGTCTACTACTCAAGGTCACCCAGCACTGGAGCAGGGAGAAGGGAACACTCCCCAGCTGAGAGCCACAGGACCAAGGGAGTCAGGAGACTCCCAAAGATTAAGGATCACAGGCAAGCTCTTGGGCCCTGCATAGAATTTGGACTTTCTCAGAGACTGAGCCCATCAAAACCTCTCCTACCTTACCTCCTCCCAGCAGCCAGCCCCAATTCAGTGTCTTCAGCCCCAATTCACACCTCTAGTCCAGTGTGGAACAGACCTCCAGGGACCTGAGATGCTTTTTTTCAGACCCCTGTACCCAGCAAGCTGCTAGTCTTTGTTAAGCAGAGCTGTCATAGGCAGAGTTGGGGACAGGGAATTTGAAACTGGCAGATCTGGGCTAGGGAGGACTTGGCTTCCACACTGCTGGAAGCTGACAGACTGAACCTGGTCCTGGTTAGAGTGTCCCTGACCACTAGTGAGGTTCTCTGATCTAGTCACATTGATCTCTAGAGCCTTGGGTTCCTTCTCCGGGAAACGGAATTGGTAATAATATACCTTTCTCTGTGGGTGGGGTTTGATGCAATGTGACGTGGTGATCAGGATCCTGGACTTTGACAGAAACTCCTGTGGTCCATTTCTTAGTTGTGTGACCTACTGGAAATTTCTTAACTTCTCTGAGCAAGCATCTCACCATCTAGATAATGGTGCTACAGAGCCCCTTAGAGTTGGATGTGGTGGTGCATGCCTGTAATCCCAACATTTGGGAGATGGAGGCAGAAGGATTGTGAATTTGAGGGCTTGTCTTTACGAAGCTCTTTATACCATAGAGCTGTAGAAGAATAGCCCAGTGAGGGCTGGTAGTGCAGTGGCTGGCTTGGACAAGTTAATTTGTCCCACACTTGACTTTTGTGTTTTTACAACGTTGATCAGAGGCTGTCTTGCAAGGGTGGCTGAAGGGATTAAATGAATAGTGTATTCAAGGTGTGGAGACAGGGTGACTGTCACTTGTTATCATTAGCACAGTGCCTGGCCTGCAATGGACTGTGACCCACGTAAGTCCTACCCCCAGGACTCTGACTCTCTGAGTGCTTCCTGACCCCAGCTAGTGACCCCAGACAATCTTGAGCCTTCCTGCTCTGAACAGGGCTGAAACTAGCAGGGAGGAGAGGGCTGTGGTCTCCTGGGAAACCTGGTCTGCCCTCTTGTCTGTGCATTTCTTCATTTGCAGGGTCAGCAGAGCCTCATGATAAGGCTCCATGGCACTCTCTCTAGCCTTGTTTCTGTCTGTTCCCTGCTGGCAAGTGCAGCCCAGAGGCAGACAGGCAAGCGTTCTGAAAGGGTACCCCCAGGAGGGCGCCTCTCACCCTTCTCCCCCAGGCAGTCTGGAGCCCCAAGTCTCAGTCACAGAAGGACTGGACTCCTTCACTATCCTTGTCACTCCTCCAGGTGGACACAACAAGCCGGATTCAGGATTCTGATGATGGAGGACATGGAGGCCTTTGTCACCAGCCTCATCATCCTCTCCCATCTGCTCAGGAGTCATCCTGGCTTTTATCTTCCATAAGAATTGCCGAGGAAACTTCAAACTCTCAGCAGGGGAGGGCTGGGGGACCTGTTCTTGGTTAACGCACATTAATGCTCAATAACTGCTGGATGCTATGCATGTGGCAGTCAATTAATAATCACACTCTCCCAAACACGAAGAGCTAAGTGAGGTCAGAGTTGTTATTCTCATTCTCCAGACTGGCAAAGCAAGGTCCAGACCAGAAGGAGATTGAAATCGTCTCTACATGTAAGGTTAAATCCAAAGCCAGAAATCAAGAATGAGGGTCCTTACCTCTACTCCTTTTTTTATCCCTCCCCTTCCCTCACCCTTACTAAGAGTTCTTTGATTCACTGCTCAATGCTCTTTCTCCACCATACCAGGACTGGGAGGAACTGAAGGCCTGGGAACTTTGTGTATGTGGAAAGAGGTCATTTCTTCCCCGGGGAGAGAGGCTATTCAAAAGAAGTTCCCTCCCTGAAGACAGGTCAGGTCCTCTGAGTTCCGTGGAAGCCCTGTTCCCATGAGGAGATGTGCTGGGCAGGGCAGGGATTGGAAGCTAGGCTGTCTTAGTTAAGGTACTATTGCTATGATAAACACCATGGCCCAAAGCAGCTTGGAGAGGAAAGGGTTTATTTGGTGTACTTGTCCCAATAACAGGGTATCACTGAGGGAAGCCAAGGTACGGACTTAAGCAGGGCAGGAACCTAGAGGCAGAAACTGATGCAGAGGTCACAGAGGAGTGCTACTTATTGGCTTACTCTTTGTGGCTTGCTCAGCCTGCTTTCTTATAGAACCCAGGACTCAGGGCTATGTCCCTACAGATCATAGTAGGTTCTCAGGAATCCCTATCAGAGTGAAAACAGAAGACAGGAGCATAGGGCTAGAGAAGGAAAGACAGGAGGAGGAGAGACCAGGCTGGGCAAGGTGTGCAAACTGGAGTAGCCAAGAGTGCTAGCCAGCGCTACTGCTGATCAGCAAGGGAAGAATCAGGCCTGCTGCTGGGGGCCAAGCTGGCATCTGGTAGGGAGATTTATCTCTCAGGGCAGGGATACCCTCCAGGTGCAGGAACTCTCCCCAGACTCCTCAGAGGATGGATGGAGATGGGAGGGAATACAGGCTGTGCATTCTTTAAAGAGAAGCAAAGAAAAAAATGTGGCATCTATTCCAAGCAGTACCCTCCGGAAATACCCGATCCTGATGGGGATGGGCCTGGAGGAGGGGGCATTATGTCAGTGTCTTCTTAATATTGCTTAGGGCACAGAGAGAAGCAACAATACAGCCGAAGTAACACAGCAGAATGGGCTATGTGTAAAATGCGTTCCTTGCATGGTCCTATTTACAATCACAGAGCTGTGGGAGAGAGGAGGAGAAAATTTGTTATTTTCATGTAATGGATGAGAACAAAGTCAAGCGCCAGCCTATGTGAAAGAAGTCAATGGTGAGCGGTAGGTTCCAGGTTAAGACTCCACCTTCCTTCTCTGTCTGAGAGGGGGCTTCTGCTGGGTCTTAGGTGGGAACTTTATTCTAGGAGTGTCATCAGTAAAGCTTCAGAGCTAGGAGCTCTGTGATGGGATGGAAGAGGTACTTCGCTGTCAGGGCTCAGGCAGGGACGCCTCAGTCCATTGGTGGCTGGCTGGGCAATGTCCCAGGTTCCTGGGCTTCTCTGGAAGTAGAGTTGCCAGAGGCTGCCAGGATGCTTGGCAGAGTGACGGCCACACTCTGGGAATTGGGAGAAGATGGGATTCAGGAAGCGGCACTGGGCAGTGGTCCAGCATGCTGGATATGTTCCTGGCAGGGCCCACCTGGATCCCAGCTGCTGTGAGCCTGTTCTGTCCCCATACATGATCGCCATAGTAGCTCACTCCAAGGCTGGATACTGCCAACAGCAGCCACCTCTTTCCCACCCTCAGCTACCTTGCAGATGGGAGCCACACAAGACCCCAGGCTTTGGCTTCCCCTGCCACTTCTGATTCCCTGTCATAGGTGCTTCTCCTTAATACAGGAGCCACAAGCCAGTGAAGGGTGCATAATCCCTTTGTCAAGTAGGTCCTGGGCTTCCCAAACAGAGGGGCAGGGAGAAAGAGCTATCATTCAGCAGCATCTGTCACCTGACACTATTGGTCAGCACTGACTGAAACCTCAGGAAATCCTTACCCTCTTCCCCTAGGCAAACAAACCCACTACCACTCAGGTGAGAGACGTCTGTGAACTCACAGTCAGGAGTTATGAGTGGAGGTGGTGGAGCTGAGACTCAGGGACAGTGTGGAGTGCGTCACCTCTTCCTTCCTCTCCTCATCACTCAGACTAGGAGGGTACATGGTGGCGGTAAGAGAGCTCATATTCAGAAGGGAGACTCCAGGGAAGATGTGACATGTTAAGGGGGAGAGAAAGAGCAAGAGAGCGAGTGAGAGAGAGTGATCAAGAGAGAGAGAGAGAGAGATTTGTTAAATGAGTAGCAACCACAAGAGCTAGAAGCTAGAGACGGGATAGCGTGTGAGTGGAAGGAGGCAGGTACAGGAATGACTGTTCCCAGAAGCCCAGGGCTGGCACCATGCATATACCTACTTCATTAATATCTGTCTCTTTTACCAATCTGTGAGCCCCAGGCAGTCAGAAGATATCTTATTGATTTATTTTTGCCCCAGTGACTCTAAAGTGTTGCATACTGGGCCCAAATGCTTGGCGTTTGAAAAGGACTTGTCAAGGTCTGGATGTAGCTCTGTGGGAGAGAGCTTGCTTAGCGAACATCAGGCTCTGAGTTCAAGTCCCAGCAGAAACAACAAACAAATAAATAAATAAGTAAATATATAAGCAAGCCGGGTATGGTAGTATACATCTACAATCCTAGGCCTGAGGAAGCTGAGGCAGGAGGGTCACTGTGAGTAGGAGACCACCCAAGGTTACAGAGAGACTGTGTCTCCAAAACTAACAAAGCAAAACAACAACAAAAACCCACAAGCAAACAAACGCATGTGTGACAACTGGTGCTTGTCTTATTGCCGTGACAATACCTGACGAAAGCAACCGAAGGCAGGAAGGTTTATTTTGTCTCGCAGCTCCAGGAACAAGAGGCATTTAGTCAGCTTTGCACCAACAGTCAGGAAGCAGAGGGCTGAACACTGGAGCCCAGCTCCGGTTCTCCTGTAAATTCAGTCCAGGACCCCAGCTAACAGAATGGTGCCACCCACACACAGGGCCAGTCTTCCCAGTTCATTTAACCCCATTTAGATAATCCTTCACAGACATGCTCAGGTGTCTCTATGGTCATTCTAGATCCTGTCCTTGACAGTCGAAATTGGCCACCAGGCATGGATTTGCCAGTCACATAAGCTATGCCTGTTTCGGTCTGGCAGACCCTTCTTTTGTCCTATTACGTTGGTGTCTAGCTTCTTAGTCCACTCTTGGCTCCTCAGGCAGCTGGAAGGTACTGGCCAGGCTCCTGGACTGAAACAAAGGCTCCGCTACAGTGCTGGGCTCTTTCCTCAGCCTTCTAGGCCATCTGAGAGTACACAGGTCAAGAGTGGAAAAGAGACATCCATAGACCATATGTCTAAATGTCTAATAGCTATTCACTCAGTGAACAGACTGGTAAACAAAATCCATTTGTCACCCCTCCTCCCACTGCAAGCATGTAAAAAGCCGTGGTAGCAGATACATACAGAAGACACCTGCGTGGAGGTTCTCCCGTGAGTGTCCTGGCAGGGGAACTGTGTCTAGATGAGCAAGGAAGCAGATGTATGAAAGAAGCTCCACTCAAAAGGATCGATGATACATGATCCTGCTCACAGGGGGGGGGGGGTCAAGAAAAGGCAAAGCGAATCCACGGGAACAGGAAGAGAAGCAGGGACAGGCCTGAGGGTGTGACCTGTCATCACGGCTATTTAAGAGGCTGAGGCAGGAGGAACGCAAGTTCAAGGCAACTTGGGCAAAACCCTGTCCCAAAATAGAAAATAAGAAAAGGGCTGGAAGCTAGGCATGGTGGTGCACACTTTTTATCCCAGCACTTGGGAGGGAGAGGCAGGTGAATCTCTGTGAGTTCGCGGCCAGCCTATTCTGCAGAGCAAGTTCCAGGACAGCCAGAGCTACATAGAGAAACTCTGTCTCGAAAAACAAAGAACGAAACAGAAAAACCAGAATCAAACAAACCAAACAAAGCAAAAGTAAAAGAGGTCTGGGGATGTAGCACAATAACAGACCCTTTCCTAATACTACTAAGACCCAAGGTTCAGGCCCTCATATTACAGACAAACAAACAAAACATCAAATCCATCAACAATGAAAAATGCCAGAAAAGTTAGTTGCCTGTGGAAGTTCAGTTTAACTACAAAGGATTATGGGGGAGTATTCTGGGGTGATGGGGTGCTGTAGAATGTGTTCACACTCATCCAGGCTCCTCCAAAAACTTAGAAGAAGAACATTTTACTGCACACAAATTAAACCACACACACAGCCAAGCCTAATGACATCAGAGGAATTTAAAGGCAGTCATTGCTAGGCATCACACGACACAAGCGTGCCCACTGCCTTTATGATCACACAATGACCCCATAACAACTGATTTTTCTTGCAGATGCCAAGCCTATAATTAAAATGGGAATTTTCATATGCTTTGTGTTGTACTAACAAAATATGATCAGTCATTCTAAGGTAAGCTTGTCCAGGGGGAACATGTCACAAATGAAGCTAGCTATCTAGTTGAAATAGTCAAAAGAGCACCTGAATTAGTTCTAACAGCATCTTGAGGCAATCAGAAAGTCTGAAATGTTATTTCTGCAGGCAATCAGCTCAAAGATTGTTATTGTTGTTATCATTATTATTTTGAGGTAAGCCTCCATGTCTCCGGACTGGTTTGGAACTTACTATGTAGCTGAGGATGACTTCGAACTCCTTATCCTCCTGCTTTTGTTTCCTGAGTGCTAGGATTACAGGCATGTACCACTGTGCCCAGGCAATCTGAAGATTCTTATTATCTTTTGTGTGAGTGTGAGTGTGTGTATGTGTGAGAGAGATAGAGAAAGAGAGAGAATACAGGTGTGTGTGTGTG